>JAIUJO010000180.1:0-600000 GCA_023846275.1 Vanilla planifolia
TCTAGCCTACTTTAACATAGCCTAGCCTTGCTTTACTTCACTCTACTCTAGTCTAGCCTAGCCTTGCTTTACTTCACTCTACTCTAGTCTAGCCTAGCTCAGCCTAACTTAATCTAGCTATGCAATGCTATTGTCTACTCTGCTATACTCTACTCTACTCTATTTTACTCTACTCTACACTAATATTTCCAAGCCTTGCTTAATCTAGCATAGCCTAGCTTATCCTAGCTCTACTGTATTATACTATACTCTATTCTACTCTACTCTACCCTACTCTATTCTACCCTATCCTAGCTTAACCTAGCCTATCCTAGCCTAGCCTAACCTAACCTAGCCTATCTTAACAAACCTCTACTCTACTATACTCTACTTTGATCAACTCTACTCTACTCAATAATAGTCTATTATACTCTAATCTATTATGCTCTAGTTTAGAGTAGAGTAAAGTAGAATAGAGTTGAGTAGAGTAGAGCAGAATAGAGTAGAGTAGAGTAGAGTAAAGCTTAACAGAGTAGTGCAGAGCATAACAGAGTAAAGTAGAGTAGAGCAAAGCATAATAGAGCATAACAAAGCTATGTTAGGCTAGGCTAACCTAGGTAAGAGTAGAATAGAGTAGAGTATTGGTAGAGTAGAGTATTGGTAGAGTAAAGTAGAGCTAGTTTAGGCTAGACTAAGTTAGGATAAGTGAGAGTATAGTAGAATAGAGTAGAGTAGAATAGATTAGGAGTAGAGTAAAGTATAGCTAAGTTAGGTTAGGTTAGGGTAGGGTAGGCTAGTCTACACTAGGCTAGAGTTGAGTAAAGTAAAGTAGAGTAAAGTAAAGTGGAGTATTATGCATTAGAGTCGAGCTATATTAAGCTAGGGAAGGCTAGAGTACAGTAGAGCAAAGTAGGATATGGTATAGTAAATTAGATCATAGTATAGCATAGTAGTTAAGAGCAGAATATAGTATAGTAGTGTAGAGTAGAGTAGACTAGAGTTAAGTGGAGTTGAGTTTAGTTATCTAAGCTAGGCTAAGCTAAGTTGAAGTACACTAGAGTAGAGTAGAAAGATTAGAATAAAGTAGATTAAAGTAAAGTAAGGCTAAGTTAAGCTAAGCTAGGCTAGGCTTAGTAAGGGTAGGGTATGCTGGGCTTGGTTGAGCTAGAGTAGAGTAAAGTATAGTTAAGTTAGGCTAGGCTTGGCTAAGCTAGTGTAGAGTAAAGTGGATAGAGTAGTATAGAGTAGAGCACAGTAGAGTTAAGAAGAGCAAAGTAGAGTACAGTAGGGCATTATCAAGCAAAATAATGTAGAGTATAGTAGCATAGAGAAGAGTAGAGTAAAGTAGAGTAATATAGAGCTAGGTTAAGTTAGACTAGGCTAAGCTAAGTTAGAGTATAGTAGAATAGAGTAGAGTAGAATAGAATAAAATAGAATAGAATAGAGTAGAGTAGAGTAGAGCAGAGCAGAGTAGAGGAGAAAAGAGTAGAGAAGAGTAGAGTAGAGTAGAGTAGAGCCATGCTAGGCTAGGCTAAGCAAGGGTATGTTAGGTTAGGCTCTACTTGGCTAGAATAAAGTAGAGTAGAGTAGAGTAGATTAGAGTAGAGATAAGGTAAGCTAGGTTAAGATAAAGTATAATAGAGCATTATAGAGGATAAAAGAGGAGAGTACAATAGAGCAAAAGAGAGTAGAGTAGAGCAAGGTAGAGTAAGGTAGAGGTAAGCATAGTAGAGCAAAGCAAAGAAGAGGACAGCAAAGCAGAGCTAGGTTAGGCTCGACAAGAGTAATGTAGAATAAAGCTAGGTTAGTCTTGGCTAGGTTAGAGTTGAGTAAAGTAGAGTATAGTAGAGTAGAACGGAGTAAAGTAAAGAAGAGTAGAGCAAAGTAGAATAGAGTAGAGAAGAGCAAAGCAGAGAAGAGTAAAGAAGAGCTAAGCAGAGCATGGTATAGCAGAGCAAAGCTAACTTAGTCTAGGCTAGGCAAGGAAAGGCTAGGTTAGATTAGAGTAGACTAGAGTACAAAAGAGTATAGAAGAATAGTGCTTAGTCGAGTTAGGCTTGGCTCGGAAAGGTTAAAGTAGAGTAGAGTTGAGTTGAGTATAATGTTATAAAGTAGAGTTTAGTAGAGTTAAATAGAGGAATATAGAGTAAAGCTATGTTAAGCTAAGCCAGGCAAGGGTAAGCTAGGCTAGGTTAGGCTAGGCTTAAGTAGAGTAGTATAAAGTAGAGAAGAGTAGAGTAGAGTAGAGTAGAGCTACGTTAGCTTTGGTTAAGCTAGGTTAGGCTAGAGTATAATAAAGTAGAGTAAAGTAGAATAGAGTAGAGCAAAGCAGAGTAGATGAGAGCAAAGTAGAATAGAGTAGAGTAGAATAGACTATAGTAGAGCTAGGTTATGCAAGGCCAAGTTAGGCTATGCTAGAGTAGAGTATATTAGAGCTAGGTTAGGTTAGAGAAATGTAGAGTAGTGCTTAGTAGAGTAGAGTATAATATTGCTAGGTTAGGCTAGCCTATGCTAGAGTAAAGTAGAGTACAGTAGAATAGAGTAGAGAAAAATAGAGCAAAGGAGTAAAGCATAAAAGTGAAGAGTAGAGCAAAGCAAAGTAGAGTATAGTAGAGAAGAGTAGAGTATAATAGAGTAGAGCAGAGTAAAGAAGAGTAGAGTAGAGTATAACTATGTTAGGCTAAGCTAAGCTAGGTTAGAATATAGTAGAGTAGAGCTAAGTTAGGCTAGGCTAGGCCATAGTAGAGCAGAGTAAATTAGAGAAGAGTAGATAGAGTAGAGTAGATCTAGGTAAGCTTAGGCTAAGCTAAGCTAGGCTAGAGTAGAGTAGAATAGAGCAGAGTAGAGTAGGGTAGAGTAGAGTAAAGTGGAGTAGAGTAGAGTAAACCTAGGTTAGGCTAGGCTAAGTTAAAGTAGAGTTGAGTGGAGTAGAGTAGACTATAATTAAGCTAAGGTAGGTTAGGCTTGGCTATCCAAGAGTAGAGTAGAATAGAGTAAAGTAAAATAGAGCTCAATTAAGCTAGGTTATATTAAGCTAGGCTATGATAGAGTATAGTAGGTAGAGTAGAGAAGAGTAGAGAGGTGCAAAGAAGAATAGAGTAGAGAAGGGTAGAATAAAGGTGAGTAGAGTAGAGTATAACTAAGTTAGGCTAAGTTAAGCTATGTTAGGTTAAACTAGAGTAGAGTAGAGCTAGGTTAGGCTAAGCTAGGCCTAGTTAGAGTTAAGTAGAGCTGTGTAGAGTAGAGTAGAGTCAGGTTAGGCTAGGCTATGCTAAGCAAGGTTAGAGTAGAATAGAGTATGGTATAGTATAATAGAGTAGAGTAAAGTAGAGTAGAGTAGTACTCTAGTCTAGAGTAGAGTAGAGTAGAGTTGAGTATAGTAGAGCTAGGTTAGGTCAAGCTTAGCTAGGCTAAGTTTGAGTAGAGTGTAGTAGAGTAGAATAAAGTAGGACAGAGAAGAATAGTATAGATTGGGGTAGAGAAGAGTATAGAAGAATAGAATAGAGTAGAGCATAGAAGAGCAGAGCAATGTAGAGTAAAGTAGAGCGAGGTCAGGCTAGTGTAGAGTATAGTAGAGCTAGGTTAGGCTAGGCTAGGTTAGGTTAGGCTAGGCTAGGTTAGGTTAGGCTAGGCTTGGCTAGGCTAAATTTGAGTATAATACAATAGGGTTGCATAGAGTACAATAGAGTAGTCTAGAATAAAGTTTAATAGAGTTAGGTTAGGCTAGGAAAGGCTAGAGTATAATAGAGTATAGTATAGTAGAGTAGGGAAGGGCAGAATAGAGTAGAGCAAAGAAGAGTAGAGAAAAGAAGAGCAAAGCAGTGCAAAAAAAGCAGAGTAGAGCTATGTTATGCGAAGTTAAGCTAGGCAAAGCTCTGTTAAGCTGAGCTCAAGTAGAGCAGAGTAAAGCAGAAGTTGGTTAGGCAAGGTTAAGTGAGGTTGGACTAGAGTATAATAGAGTAGAGTAAAGATATGTTTGGTTTGGCTAAGCTAGGCTAGGGCAGGTTAGGATAAATTAGATAAGACTAGGCTAGAGTATACTACACAAGATTAGAGTAGAGTAAAGTAGAGTAGAGTAGAATAGAGCTTGATTAGGAAAGATTAGGTTAGGCAAGAATAAAGCAGAGCAAAGTAGAGTAGGGAAGAGCAGAGTAGATTAGAATGGAGTAGAGTAAAGCTACGTTAAGCTAAGAGAAGCTAGGCTAGGCTAGGCTAAGTTTGGGTAGAGTAGAGTAAGTTAGAATATAGTAAACTAGGGTAAAGTAGAGTAGAGAAGAGTAAAGTATAATAGAGTAGAGTAGAGTAGAGTAGAGTAGAGCTAAGTTAAGCTAAGCTAGGCTAGGCTATGCTAAGTTGGGCTTTGCTAAAGCAAAGTAAAGTAGAGTAGAGAAAAGTAAAGTATAAAAGGGTAGAGTATAGCTAGGTTAGGTCAGGTTAGGCTAGGCTAAGCTTAAGTGGAGTAGAGTAGAGTAGAGAAGGGCATAGCAAAGTAGAGCAGAGCAAAGCAGAATGAAGTATGGTAGAGCAATGTAGAGCTGAATAAAGCAAAGTCAATTAGAACAAAATAGAGTACAGTAGAGTTAGGTTAGGTTAAGCTAGGCTAGAGTAGAGTAGAGTAGGGAAGAGTAGAGTAGTGAGGAATAGTGTTAGCTTAGGTTAGGCTAGGTTTGAGAAGAGTAGAGTAGAGGGGATTAGAGTAAAGTAGAGTTTAATAGAGTATAGTAGAGTAGAGTAAAGCATGGTTAGGCTAGGTAAGGTTAAGGTAAGCTAAGCTGGGCTAAAGTAGAGTAGAGTAGAGTAGAGTAGATTTAGGTTTGGTTAGGTGAGGCTAGGCTAGGCTATAGTAGAGTAGAGTAGGGTAGAGTAAAGTAGTGAAGAGTAGACCATAATAAAACTGAGCAGAATAGAGTAGAGTAGAGTAGAGAATAACAAAGTAAAGAAAAGAAGAGCATAATAGAGTAGAGTAAAGCAAGGTTAGGCTAGGCTAGGTTAAAGTATAGTAGAGTAGAGTAGGGTAAAGTAGAGTAGGCTAGAGTAGAGTAGAGTAGAGTAGAGTAGAGTAGAGTAGAGTAGAGCAGGGTAGAGTGGAATAGAGCAGAGTAGAGTATAGCTAGGTTAAGCTAGGCTAGGCTAGGCTATGATAGAAAAGAGTAGAGTAGCATAAGGTTAGTCTAGGGTATGCTAGGTAAGGATAGATTATAGTAGAGTAGAGTATGGTAGAATAAAGAAGAGTAGAGCAAAGCAAAGAAGAGCAGAGCAATGCATTATAGAGTAGAGCTGAGTAGAGTAGAGCATAAAAAAGCAGAGTAGAGCAGAGTAGAGCAAGGTTAGGCTAGGCTACGCTTTACTAGAAAGAGTAGGGTATAGGAGAGCTTGGTTAGGCTAGGGTAAGCTAGGTTAGTGTATTATAGAATAGAGTAGATTATAATAGAGTAGCACAGAGTAGAGTAGAGCAGAGTTAGGTTAGGATAGGGTAGGCTAGGCTAAAGTAGAGTTGAGTAGAGTAGAGAAGAGTAGAGTAGAGTAGAGGAGAGTAGAATAGAGTAGAGTGGAGCTCATTTAGACTAGGCTAGGCTAGAGTAGAGTAGAGTAGAGTTTAGCGGTGCAAAGGAGAGCAAAGTAGAGCAAGGCAAAGTAGAGTATAGAAGAGAAGAGAAGAGTCAAGCAGTGTAGAGTAGAGCAAAGTAGAGCAAAGCATAGCAAAGTAAAAGTGAGCTAGTTAGGCTAAGCTAGGTCAGGTTATAATAGAGTAGAGTAGAGTATAGTATTGCATTGCACAGTTGAGTAGAGTAGAGTAAAGTGATGTCAGGCAAGGCTAGACGAACCTGAGTTAGGTTTAGCGAGGAAAGGCTAGGCTAGTTTAGGGTAGGCAAGGCTAAGTTATGCTAGGCTAGAGTGGAGTAGCATAGAGTAAAGAAGAGTAGAGGAGAGCTAGGATAAGCAAGGCAAGGCTAGGCTAGGTTAGAGTAGAGTAAAGAAGTGTAGAGTAGAGTAAAGTTGAGTAGATCTAGATTAGGCTAGGCTAAACTAGCACTACTATACTATACTATACTCTATTCTACTCTCCTTTACTCTATTCTACATTACTCTACTCTACTTTACTCTATTATACTCTTCTTTAGCCTAGCTTAGCCTTGCCATGCTTACCCTAGCTTAGCTTAACCTAGCCTAGCCTAACCTAGCCCAGGCTGACCTAGCACAACTTAACTCTTCACTACTCTATTCGATTCTACTCTACTCTGCTCTACTCTACTCTACTCAACTCTACTCTACTCTATGCTACTTTACTCCACTCTACTCTACTCAAACCTAGCCTAGCAAAGCTAAGCCCAACTAAACCCTACTTTACTATACTTTACTCTAGCCTAGCTCAACCTTGCCTACCCAAGCCTAACCTAGCTTAACCTAACTCTACTCTACTTTACTCTGTTATACTATATTATACTCTACTCCACTCTACTCTACTCTATGTTTACATAGCATAACCTAGCCTAGCTTAACCTTGTTATACTCTATTCTACTCTACTCCAGCCTATCTTAGCTAAGCCTAGCCTAGCCCAACCTAGCTTACCCTACATTAGCGTAACCTTACTCTACTCTGCTCACTCTACTATGCTCTCCTCTGCTCTACTCTACTTGGCACTGCTACACTCTATTATACTCTACTCTACTCTAATATATTCTAGCTTATCTTAGTCTAATCTAACTCTACTCCACTCTGTTGTATTCTACTACATTATACTTTATTATATGTTACTCTACTTTACTCTAGCTTAGCTTAACCTAGCATAGCCTTACCTAGCCTAGCCTTGCCTAGCCAAACCTAGCTTAACCTAACCTAGCACTACTTTACTCTACTCTACTATGCTCTACTCTAGTCTACTCTACTTTACTCTATTCTACCCTACTCTACTCTACTCTACTCTAACCTAACTTAGCCTGGGTTAGCCTATCCTAGCTTATCCTAACATTGCTCTACTACGCTCTACTTTGCTTTACTCTTCTCTGCTTTGCTCTATTCTACTCTGCTCTACTGTACTTTACTCTAATCTACTCTACTCCTCTCTACTCTACTCTACTCTACTTTGCTCTACTCTTCTCTGCTCTACTCTACTCTAACCTAGCCAAGTCTTGCCTAATCGAGCTCTACTATACTATACTCCACTCTACACTAACCTAGATAGGCTAACCTACCTTAGCCGAGCTTAACATAGCTTTACACTACTCTACTCAACTCTACTCTAGTGTACTATACTCTATTATACTCTACTATACTATACTCTACTCGACTATAACCTAGCCTAGCCTAGCCAAACATAACCTTGCTCGACTCTACTCTACTCTAGCCTAGCTTAGCCAAGCTTAGAGTAGCCTAGCCTAGTCCAACCTAACTTTACTTTTCTCTACTTGCACTGGTCTGCTCAGTTTTGCTCTACAATACTCTACTCTGCTCTTACCTAGCTTAGCCTATGCTAACCTAGCTCTTTTATGCTCTACACTTCTCAACTTTGCTATGCTCTTCTTTACTCTACTTGACTCTTCTCTACTCTACTATGTTCTACTATACTCTTCTCTACTCTATTATTCACTACTCCTCTATGCTCTAATTTGCTCTACTCTACATTGCTTTGTTCAACTCCACTCTACTTTTCTTAACTCTACCCTAGGCTAGGCTAAGTTAGAATAGAGTAGAGTGGAGCAAAGTATAGTATAATAGAATATAGTAGAGTAAAGTAGAGATGAGTATAGTAGAGTTTAGCTAGGTTAAGCTAGGCTAGGCTAGGTAAGGATAGGCTAAGCAAGGCTAGGCTAGAGTAGAGTAGGGTAGAGTAGAGTACATTATAGTAAAGTAGAGTAGAGTAGAGTAGAGTAGAGGTAGGTTAAGCTAAGCTGGGCTATAGTATAGTTGAGTAGAGTAGAGTAGAGATGGGAAGAGTAGAGAAGAGTAGAGCAAAGTAGAGGATAGCATAGTTGAGTAGAGTATAGTAGAGCTTGGTTATGCTACACTAGGCAAGGCTCAGTTCGGCTAGGCTTGAGTAGAGTTGAGTAGAATAAAGTAAAGCATAGCAGAGTAGAGTCGAGCAGAGTAGAGTAAGGTAGAGCTATGCATAGCAAAATAGAGCAGAGCAAAGTAGAATAGAGTTTAGTGAGTAAAGTAGATCAGTGTAGAGTAAAGAAGAGTAGAGTTAGGTTAAAGCAGGTTATAACAAAGCAGAGTAGAGTACAGTAGACCTAGGATAGGCTATGCTAGGCTAGGTTAGAGTAGAGTCGAGTAGAGTAGACTGGAGTCTATATAGTTGAGTAGAGTAGAGCAAAATAAAGTGTAGCAAGGTTAGGCTAAGCTAGGTAAGGCTTGGTTAAGCTTGGCTAAGGTAGAGTAGAGTAGAGCTAGGTTAAGTTATGCAATATTAGGCAAGGTTAAGTTAAAGTAGAGTACAGTAGAGTAGAGTAGAGCAAAACAAAATAAGATAGGATAAAGAAGAGCAAAGCATAACAAAGCTATAGTAGAGTAGAGTTGTGTAGAACAAAGCAAACAAGAGCAGAGTAGAGTAGAGCAACATTAGGCTAGACTATGGCTAAACTAGGTAAGATTAGATTTGAGTAGAGTATTATAGACTAAAGTAGTGCTAAGTAGGTTAGAGTAGGCTTGGCTAGGCAAGAGTAGAGTAGAGTGTAGTAGTGGATAGTAGCGTAGAGTAGAGTAGGGTAGATTATGGCAAAGTAAATTAAAGCTAGGTTAGGCTAGGCTAGGCTACATTTGGTTATGATAGGTTAGGGTAGTCTAGGCTAGGCTAGAGTAGAGTAAAGTAATGTAGAGTAGAGTAGATTAGAGTAGAGCTAGGTTAGGCTAGAGTATAGTAGAGTAGAGTAGGGTAGAGTAGAGTAGCATAGAGCGTAGTAGAGCAGAGCAGTTCAAGGCAAAGCAGAGCAGAGCTAAGTTCGTCTAGGCTAAGCTAGGCTAGGCTAAGCTAATTTAGAGTAGAGTTAAGTATAGTAGAGTAGAGTAAAGTAGAGCAAGATTAGGGCTAGGCTAAGTTAGGATAGATTAGAGTAGAATAGAGTAGAGTAGAGCAGATTAGAGCATAGTAGATTAAAGTAAAGCTAGGCTAGTTAAGGGTGTGCTAGGCTAGGATTGTTAAGGGTTGGCTAGGATAGTCTTTGCTAGGCTAGTTTAGAGTTTAGTGAGGTAGGGTAAAGCAGAGCTAAGCTAGGCTAGGGAAGGCCAAAGTAGAGTAGAGTGGAGTTGAGTTGGGCAGTACAGAGCAGAGTAGAGCAGAGTAGAGTAGAGAAAAGTAGAGACGAGCAGTGCAGAGCAGAATAGAGCAAAGAAGAGCAGAGAAGAGTAGAGTAGAGATGAGTAGGATAGACTAGAGCTAGGTTAAGGTAGGCAAGGCTAAGCAAGGTTAGAGTAGATTAGAATAGAATATAGTAGAGTTTAGTAGAGTAGAATAGAGAAGAGTAGAGTAGAGTAGAGTAGAGTAGAGTATAGTAGAGAAGAGTAGAGGAGAGTAAGGAAAAGAAAAGCTATGTTAGGCTAAGCTGGGTAGGGGTATACTAGGTTGGGCAAAGCTAGGCTAGAGTAGAACAGAGTAGAGTAGAGAACATTAGAGTAGAGAGAGGTTAGGCTAAGCTAAGATAGAGTACAATATAACATAGTAGAATAAAAGAGAGTAAGTAGAGTAATGGAGAGTAGAACATGGAAAAGTAGAGTAGAGCATAATAGAGTAGAGCAGAGCAAAGAAGAGAAGAGTCGAGCGAAGCTAGGTTAGGTGAGGCCATGCTTGGTTATGCTAAGCTAGAATAGTGTAGAGTAAAGCTAGTTTAGGCTTGGCTAGGCTAGGCTAGGTTATAGTAGAGCATAGTAGAGTTAAGTAAAGTATATAAGAGCTAGGTTAGGCTAGGCTAGGCTAAGGTTGGCTAAGCTAGGTTAGCCTAGGATAGGCTAGGCTAGGCTAAAATAGAATAGAGTATAATAAAGTAGAGTAGAGTAGAGTAAAGCTAGGTTAGGGTAGAGAAGACTAGGCTAGGCTTGAGTTGAACAAAGTAGAATAATGTAAAGAAGAGCAGTGCAAAGTACAACTGAGTTGAACAGAGAAGAGCAGAGTAGAGAAAAATAGAGTGAAGCAGAGTAGAGCAAGGTTAGGCTAGGCTAGGCAAGGTAAGGCTAGTTTAGAGTTGAGTAGAGTAGAGTAGAGTATAGTTAGGTCAGGTTCAGCTAGGCTAGGCTAAGTTAGAGTAGACTAGAGTAGAGCTAGGTTAGGTTAGGCTTGGCTAAGATAGCTAAGGCTAGGTTTTTCTAGGCTAGGCTAAGCTAGCTAGAGTGGAATAGAGTAGAGTAGAGCTAGGTTTGGTTAGCCTATGTTAGGCTAAGAGAGGTTAGAGTAAAGTAGATTAGAGTAGTGTAGAGTATTATAGGTAGAGTAGAATAGAGTAGAGCTAGGTCAGGCTAAGCAAGGCTAGGCTAGGGTAGGGTATGGTAGGGTAGGCTATGTTAGAGAAGAGAGTAGAGTATAGTAGAACTCAGTTAGGCTAGGCTAGGTTTGGCTGGGTTAAAGCAAAGTAGAGTAAAGTTTAATGGAGAAGTGTAGAGCAAATCAAAGTTAAGCAGAGTAGAGAAAAGAAGAAATGGCTAAAATAGAGAATAATAGAGTAGAGTAGAGTAAATTAGTATAAAAGAAATAGGAGTAGAATTTAATAGAGCAGAGCAAAATAATGTAGAGTAGAGTAGAGAAGAATATAGTAGAGTTAGATTAGGCTAAGCTAAGTTAGGCTAGGCAAGGGAAGGCTAGGTTAAGTTAGAGGAGAATAGAGTGGAGTAGAGTAGAGTAGAGTAGAATAGAGTAGAGTAAGTTAATGTAGAGTAGAGTAGAGTATAGAATAGTATAGTATAGTATAGTATGTAGATTAGAGTAGAGTAGAGTAGAGCTAAATTAAGCTAGGTTAGGCTAGGCTAAAATAGAGTGGAGTAGAAAAGAGCAGAGTAGAGTAGAGTAGAGCAAAGCAGAGTAGAGTAGAGCAGAGAATAGTAGAGTAAAGCATAGCAAAGTGGAGAAGAGAATCGTAGAGTATAGTAGTTATAGCAGAGCAGAGCAAAGCAGACAAAGGTTTGGCTATACTAAGCTAAGCTAAGTGAGATTAGAGTAGAGTAAATAAGAGTAGACTTAGGTTAGGCTAGGTTAGAATAGAGTAGAGCAGAGAAGAGTAGAGTAGAGTAGAGCAAGGTTAGGCTGGGGTAGGCTTTGGTAAGCTTTGTTAGGCTAGGCTAATCTAGAGTAGAGTAGAATAAAGTAAAGTAGAGGAGAATAGAGGTACATTAAGCTAGGCTAGGCTAGAGTATAGTAGAGTAGAGTAGAGTAGAGCATAATAGAGTAGATCAGAGCTGAGTAGACCATAGTAGAGTAGAGCAAAGTAGAGTAGAGTGAGCAAAGTAGAGCTTGGGTAGGCTTGGCTAAAGTAGAGTTGAGTAGTGTAAAGTAGAGGTAGATTAAGCTAGGCTAAGTTAGAGTAGAGGAATAATATAATACTATAGATTAGAGTAGAGTAAAATGGAGTAAAGTAGAGTAGTGCAAAATTAGGCTAGGTTAAGTTAGAGTAGAGTAGAGTAGAGTGTAATAGATTAGAGCTAAGTTAGGCTTGGCTAAACTAAGCTAGAGTATAGTAAAGTATAGTAGAGTATAGTACAGATGAGCAGAGAAGAGTATAGCAGAATATAACATAGCAAAGAAGAAAATAGTAGAGTAGAGAAAAGCATTACAGAGTATGGTAGAGTAGAGCTTGGATATGCTAAGCTAGGTAAAGATATGTTAGGCTAGGTTAGGTTAGAGTAGAGTATGTTATGTATAGTAGAGTAGAATAGAGTAGGGTAGAGTAGAGTAGACTAGAGTAGATTAAAGTGTACTAGAGTAGAGAAGAGTAGAATGGAGCATGGTTAGGCTAGGTTAGGCTATGTTAAGCTGGGCTAGAATAGAGTTGAGTAGAGTGGAGTATAGTAAAATAGAGTAGAAATAGGTTAGGCTAAGCAACATTAGGATAGGCTAAAGTGGAGTAGAGTAGAGTCGAGTAAAGTAGAGTAGAGTAGAGTCGAGTAAAGTAGAGTAGAGTAGAGTAGAGTAGAGCATAATAGAGTGGAGTAGAGTAGAGTAGAACAGAGTATAGTAGAATAGGATAGAGCTGAGTAAAGAAGGGGATAGAAGAGCAGAGTAAAGTAGAGTCGAGTAGAGAAAGGAATAGTAGAGTATGGCTAAATTAGACTAGGCTAGGCTAAGCTAGCTTAGTTTGGCTATGCTAGTCTAGGGTAGAGTAGAGTAGAATAGGGTAGAGTAGAGCTTGGTTAGGCTAAGCTAGGTTAGAGTAGAGTACAATAGAGTATAGTAAAATAGAATAGAGTAGAGTAGAGTAAAGTAGAGTAAAGCAAAGCAAAGTAGAGTAGAGTAGAGTAGAGCAAAGCTAGATTAGGTTTGTCTAGGCTAGGCTAGACTAGAGTAAAGTAGAGCTAGGTTATGCAAGGCTATGTTAGAGTAGAATAGAGTAGAGAAGAGTGGTAGAGTAGAGTAGAGGAGAGTAGGGTTATGTAAAGCTTGGTTAGGCTAAGTTATGTTAGG
Source organism: Vanilla planifolia (assembly GCA_023846275.1). Classification (NCBI taxonomy): domain Eukaryota; kingdom Viridiplantae; phylum Streptophyta; class Magnoliopsida; order Asparagales; family Orchidaceae; genus Vanilla; species Vanilla planifolia. The sequence continues at coordinate 12,582 of JAIUJO010000180.1, forward strand.
CTAGGCTCGGTTAGGCTAGGTTAAGCTAGCCTAAGCTTGGCTAGAATAGAGTAGATTATAATAGAGTAGAGTAGAATAAGGTAGAGTAGAATAGAGTAGAGTTAGGTTAGCAAGGCTAGGATAGGTTAGGCAAGAGTAGAGTAGATTAGAGTAGAATAGAATAGAGTAAAGTAGAATAAACCAAGGATAGCTTAGGCTAGGCTAAAGTACAATAGAGTAGAGTAAAGTAGAGTATAGCAGAGCATAGTAGAGGAGAGTAGAGCAAAGTAAAGTAGAGCAGACTAGAGAAGACAAATGTAGATCAAGGTTAGGCTAGGCTAGAGTAGAGTAGAGTAAGGTAGAGCTAGGTTAGGCTAAGCTATTCTAGGCTAAGCAAGAGTAGAGTAAAATATAGTAGATTAGAGCAGAGTAAAGTTAAGGAATATAGAGCTAAGTTAGGTTAGGCTTTTCTAGGGTACACAAGATTAAGCTTGGTTAGGCAAAGCAAGGTTTAGCTAGGCTGGAGTAGAGAATGATATGACTAGATTAGGCTATGTTAGACTAAACTAGGCTACAGTAGAGTAGAGTAATGTATTGTAGAGTATAGTAAAGAAAAGTAGAGTAAAGCAGAGTAGAGTTGCATAGAGCAAAGCAAAGCAGAGTAGAGTAAAGGAAATTTTGGCTTGGCTAGGTTGTAGTAGAGGAAAGGTGAGTAGAGTAGAGCAGAGCTAAGTTAGGTTATGCTAGGAAAGGATAGGTGAGACTATGCAAGGCTAGGCAAGGCAATGATAGACTCTGCTACGCTAGGTTAGGATAGAGTAGAGTAGAGCAGAGTAGAGTATAGAGGAGTAGAGTTAGGTTAGGTTTTATTAGGCTAGAGTACTATAGATTAGAGTAAAATAGAGTATTGCTTTGTAGAGCAAAGTAGAGAAGAGCTAGGTTAAGCTGGGCTAGGCTAGAGTAGAGTAGAGCATAGTTAAGCGAGGTTGTGTTAGAGAAGAGTATAGTAGAGTAGAGTAGGTTGGAGAAGTGTAGAGAAGAGTATTGTAAAATAGAGTAGAGATTTGTTAGGCTAGGTTAGGGTAGATTGTGTTATGCTAGGTTAGGGTAGAGTATGTTAGAGTAGAGTAGGGTAGAGTAGGATAGAATAGAGTAGAGTAGTGTAGAGCTAGGTTAGGCTAGGCTAAACTAGGTTAGAATATAGTATAGTACTATAGAGTAGAGTAGAGTAGAGTAGAGCAGAGCAGATCAGAGCAGAGATGTGTAGAGCGGAGTAGAACATAATAAAGCAGAGCAATATAGAGCAGAGCAAGGTAAAGTATAGTAGAGCAAAGTTAGGGTAGGCTAGGTTAGGTAAGGTTGGGATTAAAAAAAGTTAGAATAAAGTGGAGTATAATAGAGTAGGATAGAGTAGAATTGAGTAGAGTAGAGTTGAGAAAAGAAGAGTGCAACATAGTAGAGCAGAGTGGAATAGAATAGAGCATAAAAGAGTAGAGCTAATAGAGTAGAGTTTAAAAAGCAAAGCTGTGTAGAGCAAAGCATAGCATAAAAGACCATAATAAAGTAGAACTATGTTAGGCCGGGCTAGGGTAAGCAAGGTTAGAGAAAAGTATAGTAGAGCAGAGTAGAATAGAGCAGAGCATTGTAGAGCAGAGTAGAGTAGAACAAAGTAGAGTAGAGTCAAGTAGAGTAGACTAAAATAGTGTAGAGTAGAGAAAGCAGAGCAGAGTATTGCTAGGTTAGGCTAGGCTAGTCTAAGCTCGACTAAGTTAAGAAATGCTAAAGTAGAGTAGAGTACATTAGAGCTTTGTTAGGCTAGACTAATTTAAGCTAGGCTAGCCTAGGCTAAAGTAGAGTAGACTAGACTAGAGTAGAGAAGCATAGAGTAAAGTTGAGTAAAATAGAGCTAGGTTAAACTAGGCGAGGTAAGGCTAAACTAGAGTATAGTAGAGTAGAGGAGAGTAGAGCAGAGTGGTGTAGAGAAGAGAAGAGTAGAGTAGAGTAGAGTAGAGCAGAGCAGAGCAAAGCAGAGTAGAGTAGAGTAGAACATAGTAAAATAGAATAGGAAAAAGCATATAAGTGTTGAGAAGAGAAGAGTAAAGTTAGGCTAGAGCAGCAAAGAGTAGAGCTAGGTCACGCAAAGGTTAGGTTAAAGTTGAGTAAGATAGAGTATAATAAAGTAGAGTAGTAGAGTAGAATAGAATAGAGTAGAGTAGAGCAGAGCAAAGCAGAGTAGGTAGAGCAGAGTAGAGCTAGATTAGGCTTGGCTAGGCTAGGTTAGGTGAGACTAGAGTGGAGTAGAGCTAAGTTAGGTAAGGCTAAATTAAAGTAAAATAGAGTAGAGTAGAGTAATATAGAGAAGAGTAGAGTAGAGTAGAGCTAGGTTAGACAAGGCTAGGCTAAGCTATGTTAGGCTAGGATAAGCTAGGTTGGGCAAGGCAAGAGTTGGTGGAGTAGAGTAGAGTCGAGTAGAGTAGAGTAGAGTTAGATTAGGCTAGGAAAGTCTATGCTAGGCAAGAGTACTATAGAGTAAAATATTGTTGAGCAAAGTATAACAGAGTCGAGCAGAGCAGAGTAGAGCTTAACAGAGGTGAGAATAGAAGAGTAGAGCAGAGTAGAGAAAAGTAAAGTAGAGAAAAGCAAAGCAAAGTAGTGTAGAGTAGAGCAGAGCTAAGTTAAGCTAGGCCAAGCTAGGCTAGGCTAGGCTCTGCTAGAGTAGAGTATAAGGGTAGAGTTAGGTTAGGCTAAGCTATGCGAGGCTAGGTTAGAGTTGAGTGGAGTTGAGTAGTATTGAGCTAGGTTTGGTTAGGCTTTGCTAGGGTAGGATAGGCTTAGGTAGGGTAAGCTAGGTGAGGCTAGGCTAAGAGAGAGAAGAGTAGCATATAGTAGAGTGGAGTAGACTAGGATAGAGTAGAGCAGAGATAAGTTAGGCTAGGTTAGGTTAGGCTAAGCTAGATTAGAATAGAGTAGACTAGAGTAGTGTAGAGTAGAATAGAGTAAAGTAGAGTATTATAGAGTAGAATAGAGTAAAGTGGAGTAGAATAAACTAGAGTAGGGCTAGGCTAGGCTTAACAAGCCTAGGTAAGAGGAGAGAAGAGCATAGCATAGCCAAATAGAGCAAAGTAGTGAAGTGCAAAGCAGAGTAGAGAAGAGTAGAGTAGAACAAAGTAGTGTGAGGAGAATTAGAGTAGAGCATAATAGAAAAGAGTAGAGAAGACAAAAGCTATGTTAGGCTAGGCTTAGCCACAGTAGGCTAGGCTAGGGTTGGCTTGGCTTACTAGAGTAGAGTAAAGCAGAGTAGAGTAGAGGAGAGTAGTGTAGAGAAGAGTGGAGAAGAGTAGAACATAGTAGAGTAGAGTATAGAGTAGAGTATAGGTAGGTTAGGCAAGACTAGGCTAGGTTAGGCTAGGCTAAATTAGGCTAGGCAAAGCTGGAGTAGAGTAGAGTATAGTAGTGTAGGGTATAATGGAGTAGAGTAGGTTAGAGTAGAGCTCGATGGCTTAGAAAGGCTAGTCTAGGTTATGATAAAGTAGAGTAGAGTTGAGAAGAGCTTGGTTAGGCTAGACTATGCTAGGTTAGGGCAAGCTAGGCTAGGTTGGACTATGTAAGAGTAGAGTAGAGTAGAGCTAGGTTATGCTAGGGTTAGGATAAGGTAGGCTAGGTTTGGCTAGAGTTGAGTAGAGTAAAGTGGAGTAAAGCAAAGTAGAGTATAGTAGAGTAGAATAGAGTAGAGTAAAGTAGAGTAGAGCAAGGTTAGGATAAGAAAGCCTAGAGTAGCATAAGCTAGGTTAGGCTAGGCTAAGCTAGAGTAGAGTAGAGTAGAGTAGAGCAAGGTTAGGTTAAGCTAGGATAAAGTACAGTAGAGTAAAGTAGAGTGGAGAAGAGAATAGTAGGGCAAAGCAAAGCAAAGTAGAGTAGAGCAAAGTAGAGTAGAGAAAAAGTTAGGTTAGGCTAGGCTAGCTAGGTTAAGCTAGGCTAAAGTAGATTCGAGGTTAGTAAAGTAGAGTAAAGTACAATAGACCTTGGTTTGTTTGGCTAGGCTAGGCGAGGCTAGAGTAAAGTAGAGTAGAGTAGAGTAGAGCAAAGCAAATCAAGGTAGAGTAGAGCAGAGCAATGCAAAGTAGGGTTAAGCAAGGCTAAGCAAGAGAATAGTGGAGTAGAGTAAAGTAGAGAAGAATAGAGCTAGCTTAGGCTAAGATAGGTAGGGCTAGGTTTGAGTTGAGTAGAGATAAGTGGAGTAAAGCATAATAGAGTATAGAAGAGTGAAGTAGAGTAGAGCTAAGTTAGGCTAGGCTAGCTAGACTAGGCTAGGTTAGGCTGGGCTCTAGAGTGGAGTAGAGTAGAGTAGAGTAGAGTAGAGTAGAGAACAGTGGAGTAGAGTAGAGTAGAGCTAAGTTAGGCTATGCTAGGCTTAGTTGAAGTAGAGTAGAGTAAAGTAGAGCAGAGCAGAGTAGCAAAGAGAAGAGTATAGCAGAGTAGAGAAATGTTGAGCAGAGTGAAGTAGAGTAGAGCATAGAAAAACTAGGTTTGGATATGATAGAGAAGCATAGAGTAAAGTAGAGTAGAGTAGAGTAGAGTAGAGCTAGGTTTTGTTAGGCTAGTCTAAGCGATGTTAAGCTAGGCTAGGCTAGGTGAGGCTAGAGTGGAGTAGAGTAGGGTAGAGTAGAGTAGAGTAGACTTGAGCGAGGTTAGGTTAGAGTAGGCTAGAGTACAATAGAGCAGAGTTTTAGTAGAGTAGAGTTTTAGTAGAGAAGAGTAAGAGCAGAGCAGAGTAAAGTTAGAGTAGAATAGGGTGGAGAATAGTTGGCCAGAGAAGAGAAGAGTAGAGCTAAGTTAGGCTAGGCTAAGCCAGGATAGGCTAGACTAGGCTTGGTTATAGTAGAGTTAGGTTATGCTAGGTTAGGCTAGGCTAGGCTATGTTATGTTAGAATAGAGCAGAGTGTAGTAGTGTAGAGAATAGCAGAGTAGAGTAGAGTAGAGCAAAGTTTGGCTATGCTAGGTTAGGCTAGGCTTAGAGTAGGATAGAGTATAGTAGAGTAGGGAAGAGCAGAGTAGAGTTAAGTAGAGTTAGGCTAGGTTAGGCAAGGCTAGGCTAGGCTAGGCTCGAGCAGAGTAGGGTAGAGTAGAGCAGAGCAAAGAAGAGTAGAGTAGAGGAGAGTAGAGCAGAGCAAAGAAGAGCAGAAAAAGTAGAGCAGAGTAGTGCAAAGTAGAGCTTGGTTAGGTTAGGCTATAATAGAGTAGAGAAGAGCTAGGTTAAGTTAGGCTTGGTTAGAGAAGAGTAAAGTAGAGTAGAGTGGAGTAGAGTAGAGTAAAGTCGAGTAGAGTAGAGTATGGTTAGAGCAGAGTAGAATAGAGTAGAAGAGAAGAGTAGAGCAGAGTAGAGTAGAGCAAGCTTGGACTAGGCAATGCTAGGCTAGGTTAAAGTATAGAGTAGACCTGAGTAGAGCAGAGCAGAGTAGAGTAGAGCATAATAGAGCAGAGTAGAGAAGTGCATAGTAGAGCATAGCGTAATAAAGAAAAGTAGAGTATGATAGAGCTAGGTTAGGTTAAACTAGGCCTGTCTAGGCTAGGCTTAGTAAGGCTAGGCTAGAGTAGAGTAAAGTAATATAGAGTAGAGCTTGGTTAGGTTAGGCTAGGTTATTTTTGTGTAGAGGAGAGTAGAGTAGAGTAGAGTAGAGTATGATAAAGTATAGTAGAGTAGAGTTGTGTAGAGTATAGCAGAGCTAGGTTAGGTTAGGCATGGCTAGGTCAGGCCAGGGTAGGGTTGGCTAGGCTAGGTTATAGTTGAGTTGATTAGAGTAGAGTGGAATAGAGCTAGGGTAGGCTAAGCTTGCTTATGTTAGAGTAGAGTAGGTAGAATAGAGTACAGTAAAGTAGAGTAGAGTATAGTAGATTAGAGTAGAGTAGAGGAGAATAGAGTAGAGTTGAGTAGAGTAGAGTAGAGGAGAGGAGATGAGAGGAGAGGAGAGGAGAGTAGAGTAGAGTAGAGCATAATAGACAAGGATAGAAGAGCATAGTAGAGAAATGTAGAGCAAAGAAGATTAGAATAGTATAGAGCAAAGCAGAGTAGAGTAGAGTAGAGAAGAGTAAAGGAGGGTAGAGCTAGGTTAGGCTAGGGTTAGCTAGACTAAGCTAGGCTAGAATAGAGTATAATAGAGTAGGGTAGAGTAAAGCTATGCTTTGCTAAGCTATGATAGGCTAAGCTAGGCTAGAGTAAAGTAGAGTAGAGTAGAGTATAGTAGAGCGATATTAATCTAGGATAGGCTATGTTAGTGTATAATAAAGTTGAGTAGCTTAGAGTAGAATAGAGTTGAGTATAGTGAAGTAGAATAGAGAAGAGCAGAGTAGAGTATAGTATTATAGAGAAGATGAGAGGGAGAGGTGAGGAGAGGAGAGCACAGTTGAGTAGAGCGTAAGAGTAGTGCAGAGTAGAGTATGACAGAGTAGAGCATAGTAGAGTTGAGTAGAGAGGAGTATAACAGAGCAGAGTGGAGTAGAGTAGATAAGAGTAGAGAAGAGAAGAGCATAATAATGTAGAGGAGTACAAATCAGAGTAGAGATGAGTAGAATAAAGTAGAGTAGGTTAAGGTTAGGCTCGACCAAGCTAAGCTAGGCTAGTGTAGTGTAGAGTAGAGTAGATTAGATTAGAGTAGAGTAGAGCTCGATTAGGTATGGCTAGGCTAGAGTAGAGTGGTGTAAAGGAGAGTAGAGTAGAGGAGAGCAGGACAGCAAAGACCAGAGTAAAGAAGAGCATAGTAGAATAGAGTAGAGTAGTGTATACTAGAGCTGAGCTAGGTTAAGGTAGACTAGAGTAGAGTATAATAGAATAGAGTAGAGTAGAGTGGAGTAGAGTTAAGCAAAAAGTGTAGAGAAGAGAAGAGTAGTGCAGAGAAGAGTAAAGCTATGTTAGGCTAGATTAGGTTAAGCTAGGCTAGGTTAGGCTATGCTAAGGTAGGCTAGGCTAGCTTATGGCAAGTTAGGATATGCTAGGCTAAATTAGAGTAGATTAAAGTGGAGCTGGGTTAGGCAAGGCTAGAGTTTAAAGAAAAATAGAGTAGAGTATAACAGAGTAGAGTAGAGTTGAGTGGAGCAGGATAAAGAAGAGTAGACTTGAGTTGAGCATAGCAGAGTAGAGCATAGTAGACCAAAGCTAGGTTAGGATATGCTAACCTTGGCTTGGATAGGCTGGTGGGGCAATGCTAGGCTTCAGTAAAGTAGAGTAGAGTAGAGCTTGGTTAGGCTAGGCTAGGCTAAGTTTGGCTTGAGTGGAGTAAAGTAGAGTAGAGTAGAGTGTAGTTTAGTAGAGCTAGGTTAGGCTAGGCAAGGCTAGGCTTGTGTAGGGTAGAGTATAGTAGAGTATAGTAGAGCTAGGTTTGGCTAGAATTGGATACAGTACAGTAGAGCAAAGCAAAGTAGAGTGAGTATAGTGGAGACAAGCAGAGCAAAGTAGAGCAAAGAAGATCTAAGTTAAGCTAGGCTAGGCTTGTTTAAGCTAGGATAGTATGGAGTGCAAAAGAGTAGAGTAAAGTAGAGTAGAGTATAGTAGAGCTAAGTTTGGTTTGGCAATGCTAGGCCAGGCTAGAGTAGAGTAGAGTAGAGCAGAGCAAAGCAGGGCAGAGTAGAGGAGCACAAGGCATAACAGAGTATAGCATAGTAGAACAGAGCAGCATAGAGCAATGTAGAGTAGAGCATAATAGAGTAGAGTAGAGTAGAGTAGAGCTAAGTTAGTCTAGGTCAAGTTGGGCTAGGCTAGGTTATGTTAGAGTAGAGTAGAGTAAAGTATAGTATAGCCAGGTTATGATAGGTTAGGTTAGGCTAGGTTATACTGGGCTAGGCTAGAGTAGAGTAGAGTTAGGTTAGGCTAGGCTTAAGTAGAGTAGAGTAGAGTAGAATAGAGTAATAATAAGTAAAGTAGGGTGGAGTAGAGCAAAGCAGAGCAGATAAAAGTAGATTAGAGTGAAGAATAGCGAGGTTAGGCTAGGTTTAAGAAGAGTGGAGTAGCATAAAGCAGAGTAGAGTAGAGTAGGTATAGTTATTTTAGGCTAGGCTAGGCTAGGTGAAGCTAAGCTTGGTTAGGCTAGGCGAAGCTAGACAAGGCTTGGCTAGGCTAGGCTAAGCTAGAGTAGAGTAGACTAAAGTAAAGTAGAATAGACATAAGCGAGGTTAGATTGGGCTAGGATTGAGTATAATAGAGTATAATAGGGTAGAGTAGGGCAGAGCAGAGTAGAGCAGAGCAGAATAGAATAAAGCAGAGCAAAGTAGAATAGTGCAGAGCATAATAGAGTGGAGCAGAGCAGAGTAGAGCAGAGCAGAGTTATGTTAAGCAAGGCTAGGCCATGCTAGGCTATGCTAGGTTGGAGGAGAATTATGTGAAGTAGTTAGGCTAGGCTAGGTTACATTAGAGTAGGGTATAGTAGACTTTAGTAAAGTAGAGTAAAGCTGAGTTATGCTAGGCTAGGATAAGCTAAGCAAGGCTAAGGTAGGCTGGGCTAGGTTAGGCTAGAGTAGAGTACAATAGGGTAGAGTAGAGTGGAGTAGAGTAGAGCTCTGTTAGGCTAGGTTAAGCAAGGCTCACATGAGTAGAGCAGAGTAGAGTAGTGTAGAGTAGAGAAGAGTAAAGCAGAGCAGAGTAGAGTAAAGCAAAAAAGAGCAGAGCATAGTAGAGTAGAGCAGAGCAGAGTAGAGCAGAGCAAGGTTAGGCGAAGCTAGTCTTAGCTAGGCTCAACTAGGCTTGGTTATAACAGAGTAGAGTTGAGTAGAGTGGAGTAGAGTAAAGTAAAGTAGAGCATAGTATAGTATAGTTGAGTAGAGTAGAGTTCAGTGAAGTTAGGCTAGGCTAGGTTTAGTTAGGCTAGGTTTGGTTAGGCTATGGTAGAGAAGAGTAGAGTAGTGTAGAGTAGAGCTAGGTTATGTTAAACAAGGCTAAGCTAGGCAAGAGTAGAGTAGAGTAGAGTTGAGTAGAGAAGAGTAGAGCAGAGCAGAGAAGAGCATAGTAGAGTAGAGCAATGCTAGATTAGGCAAAGTTGTAATAGACTTGAGTAGAGTAGAGTATAATAGAGTATAGTAGAGTAGAGCTAGGTTAGGTGAGGGAAGGCTAGGCTAGGTTAAAGTAGAGTAGAGTAGGGCATAGTTGAGTAGAGTATAGTAGAGTAGAGTGGAGAAGAGTAGAGTACAATAGAGCAAAGTAATTTTGTAAAGTGTAGAGAAAAGGAGAGCAGGGCAAAATAGAGTAGAGCAAAGCTAAGTTAAGTTAGGATAGGCTAAGCTAAGTTAGGCTAGAGAAGACAAGAGTAGAGTAGAATTTAGTAGGATAGAATAAAGTAGAGTAGAGTAGAGAAGAGTAGAAGTAGGTTAGGTTAGGCAATGTTAGAGTAGGGTAGTGTAGTGTAGAGTAAAGTAAAGTAGAGTAGAGGAGAGGAAAGAAGAGGTAAGTAGAGTAGAGTTAAGTAGAATTGAGTAGAGTTGAGTAGAATAGAGAAAAATTGAGTGGAGTGGAAAAGAGCAGAGCAGAGCAGAATTAGGTTAGGCTAGGCTTGAGTAGAGTAGAGTAGGATAGAGTAGAGCAGAGTAAAATAGAGTACAGTAGAACTAGTTTGGTTAGACTATGCTAGATTAGAGTGTACTAGACTAGAGTAGGGTATAGTATAGTAGAATAGAGTATAGTAGAGTAGAGAGGAAAGTAGAGTATAGTAAAGTAAAGTAAAGTTAGGGTAGGCTAAGCTAGAGTAAAGTAGAGTAGAGTAGAGTGAAGTTGTGTGAAGCTAGGTTATGTTAGGCTAAGCTAGGCTAGAGTATAATAAAGTAAAGTATAGTATAGTAGAGTAGTGTAGAGTAGAGTAGATTAGAGCTTAGTAGAGTAGAGTATTGCTCAGTTAGGTTAGGCTATGATAGGTTAGGTTAGAGCCAAGTAGAGTAGAGTTGAGTAGAGTTGAGTAGAGTAGAGTAGAGTAGAGCTTGGTTAGGCTAAGCTCGGCTAGGATAGGCTATACTAAGCTAAGTTAGAGTAGAGTATAGTAGAGTAGAGTATATTAGAGTAGAGTATACTAGAGTAGAGTATATTAGAGTAGAATAGAGTATAGTATAGTAGAGTAGAGTAGAGTAGAGCTAGTTATGTTAGGCTAGGTGAGGCTAGGCTAGCTAGGCTAAGCTAGGCTAGGTTAGGATAGGTCAGAGTAGAATAGATTAGAGTAGAGTAGAGCTAGGTTAGGTTAGGTTAAGCAAGGCTTGGCTAAGCTAAAGCAGAGCATTGTAGAGTAGAGTAGAGCAGGGTAGGGTAATGCAGAGTAGAGAAGAGTACAACAGAGCAGTGCATAGTAGAGTGGAGCAAAGCAAAGTGGAGCAAAGTTGAGCAAAGTAGCATAGAGTAGAGCATAGCATAGCAGAGCAGAGAAGAGCAAAGTGGAGCATAGCAGAGCTAGCTCTGGCTAGGCTAGGATAGGCTATGTTAGACTAGGCTAGGTTAGAGTAGACTAGAGTAGTGCTAGGTTATGCTAGGCTAAGCTAGTTTAAGTTGGGGTGGACTAGAGTAGAGTTAGGTTAGGCTAGGCTAAGCTAGTCTAGGTTAGAGAGTGAAGCAGAGAAGAGTAGAGTAGGGTAGAGCTAGGTTTGGCTAACTTAGGTGTAGTTAGAATAGAGTATAGTATAGTAGAGTAGAGCTAAGTTAGGCTTGGCTAAGCTAGGCTAAGTTTGAGTAAAGTAGAGTAGAATATAACAGATTTGAGTAGAGTAGAGTAGGGTAGAGTAAAGTAGAGTAGAGCTAAGTTAGGCTATGCATGGTTAGGCTAGGCTAAGTTGGAGTAGGCTAGGCTAGAGTAAAGTAGAGTAGAGATAGGTTGGGCTAGGCTTGGCGAGGTTAGGCTAAGCTAGGCAAAAGTATAGTAGAGTTGAGTAGAGCAGAGTAGAGTAGGGTAGAGCAAAGAAGAGAAGAGAAGAGTAGAGTAGAATATAATAGAGTAGAGCTCGATTAGGCAAAGCTAGGCTAGGACAAGTTAGAGTAGAGAAGAGTAGAGCTAGGTTAGGCTAGGCTAATATAGGTGAGGCTTGGCTAGGTTATGCAAGAGTAGTATTGAGTAAAGTATGGTATAGTAGAGCTAGGCTAGGCTGGAGTATAATAGAGTAGATTAAAGTAGAGGAGAGCAGAGTGGAGTAATGTAGAGTAGAACATAGTAGATTAGAATAGAGTAGAGTAGAGTAAAATAAAGTAAAGTAGAGATAGGTTAGGCAAGGCTAAGCTAGGCTAGAGTAGGCTAGGCAAGGCAAGGTTGGGCTAGAGTAGAATAGAGTAGAGTAGAATAGGGCAAGGTTATGCTAGGCTAGGTTGGGCTAAAAAATGATAGAGTAGAGTAGAGTTGAATAGAGCATGGAAGAGTAGTGTAGAGTTGAGCAGAGCAGAATAGGGAGGAGTAGAGCAAAGTAGAATAGAGCAGAGTAGAGTAGGGCAAAGTAGAGCAAAGCAGAGCAGAGTAGAGCTAGGTTAGGCTATGCTAAGGAAGGCTATGTTAGAGTAGAGTAGAGTAGAGTATAGTAAGGTTTGGTTAAGCTAGGTTAGAATATGTTAGGTCAGAGTAGATTAGAGTAGAGTAGAGTAGAGTTGAGTAGAGTAAAGAATAGTTGACCTAAGTTAGGCTAGGCTAAAGTACAATAGAGAAAATTAGAGCAGAGTAGAGTGGAGTAGAGAAAATAATGTAGAGTAGAGCAAAGCAAAGCAAAGTAGAGTTAGGTTAGGCTAAGCTTGGCCATGTTGGGCTAGGTTAGGCTAGGCTAGGGTTAGTAGAGTAGAGTGAAGCTAGGTTATGGAAGGTTATGCTAGGCTAAGCTTGAGTAGAGTAGCATAGAGTAGATAGATTGGAGTAGTGTAGAGTAGTGTAAGCTAGAGTAAAGTGGAGTGGAGCTATGTTAGGTTAGGCTATGCAAAATTAGATTAGAGTAGAATAGAGTAGAGTATAGTAGAGTAGAGTTGAGCATAATAAGTAGAGAAGAGTAGAGTAGACTAGAGCAGAGCTGCATAGAGTAGAGCAGAGCAGAGTAGAGCAAAGTTGAGCAGATCAAAGTAGAGCAAAGCAGAGAAAAGTAGAGTAGAGAAGAGCTAGCTTAGGCTAAAGTAGGCTAGAGTAGAGTACAGTGGAGTAGAGTAGAGGTAGGTTTGGCTAGGCTGGGCTAAGCTAGGTTTTAGTAGAGTAAAGTAGAGTAGAGTAGAGTAGAGTAGAGTAGAGTAGAGGAGAGTGGAGTAGAGTAGAGCAAGGTTAGGCTAGGCAAAAGTAAGTAGAGTAGAGTAGAGAAGAGAAGAGTAGAGTAGAGTAAATTAGAGCTAGGCTAGGCATGGCAAGGCTTGGCTAAGCTAGATTAGAGTAGAGTAGAATGGAGTAAAGCAAGGTAGAGTATAGTAGAGTAGAGTAGAGTTGAGTATAGTATAGTAGAGCACAGCATAGCAGAGTAGAGCAAAGCAGAGTTTTGTAAAGCTAGGTTTGGTTAGACTAGGCTTGGCTAGCTTAGACTAGAGTAGAGTAGAGTAGAAAAGAACAAAGTTTTCAATAATAGAGCAGAGCAGGGCAGAGCTGAGTTGAGCTAAGAAGAGAAGAGCAGAGCGGAGCATAGTAAAGTAGTGCTTGGTTAGGATTGGCTATGCTATGTTATGTTACAGTTAAGCAGTGTAAAGTAAAGTAGAGCAGAGTAGAGCATAGCAGAGTAGAACAGAATAGAGTAGAGCTTCATAGAGTAGAGTAGAACAGAGTAGAGAAGAGTAGAGCAGAGCAAAAAAGAGCATAATTGAGCAAGCAGAGCAAAGTAGAGTTACATTAGTCTAGGCTAGGCTTGGCTTGGCTAGAGTAGAGTATAACAGAGTAGAGTTAGGTTAGGCTAGGCTAGTTAGAGTAGAGTAGAGTGGAGTAGGGTAGAGTGTAGTGGAGTAGAGTATAGTACAGTAGAGTATAGCAGAGTATAGTATAATAATATAGTATAGTGGAGTTGAGCAGAATAGATTAGAGCTAGGTTAGGCTAGGGTAGGTTAAGCTAGAGTAGAGTAGAATAAAGTAGAGTAGAGTAGAGCTCGATAGACTAGGTGAGGTTAGAGTATAGTAGAGTGGAGCATATCAGAAAAAGACAGAGTGGAGAAGAGTAGAAGAGAGCACAGTAGAGAAGAGAAGAATAGAGTAGCATAGAGTAGAGTAGAGAAGTGTAGAGTAGAGTAGAGTATGGTAGAGTATAGTAGAGCTCAATTAGGCTATGCTAGGCTAGAGTGGAGTAGAGTAGAGTAGAATAGAGTAGAGTAGAGTTGAGTAGACAAGAGTAGTGTAGAACAGAGCAGAGCAAAACAGAGTAGAGTAGAGTAGTACAAAAGAACTTAGTAAAGCAAAGCAGAGTAAGTGTGAGTAAAGAAGAGTAGAATAGAGTGGAGTAGAGTAGATTAGAGCAAAGCAGAGAAGAATAGAGCTTGGTTAGGTAAGGCTAAGCTAGGTTAGAGGAGAGTAGATTAGAGCTAGGTTAGGCTAGGCTAGGTTAAAGTGGAGTAGAATAGAGTTGAGTAGAGTAGAGCAAAGCAAATTAGAGTAGAGGTAGGTTTGGATAGGCAAGGCTATGCTAGGCTAGGAAAGACTAGAGTAGAGTAGAGCTAAGGAGGCTAAGCTAGGTTAGAGTAGAGTAGAGTAGAGTAAAGTAAAACTATGTAAGGCTGGGCTAGGCTAAACTATCTAGAGTAGAGTAGAGTGGAGTAGGGTAGAGTAGAGCTTGGATAGGCTAGGCTAGGTTATGTTAGAGTACAATAAAGTAGAGTAGAGTAGAGAAGAGTAGAACAGAGCAGTGTAGAGTAAAGCAAAGCAAAGTAAAGCAGAGTAGAGTGGAGTAGAGCAGAGAAGCACAGTAAAAATAAGAGCAGATCTTAACAGTGTAGAAAAGAGCTAGTTTAGGCTAGGCTAAGATAGGCTACGATAGGCTAGAGTGGAGTAGAGTAGAGTAAAGTGGAGTGGAGAAGACTAGAATAGTGTAGAGAAGAGCAGAGTTGAGCAGGGCAGAGAAAAGTAGAGTAGAGATGAGAAGAGCAGAGTAGGGTAGAGTAGAGCTAAGTTTGGGTAAGCAAAGCTAGGCTAGGCTAAAGTAGACTAATGTAGAGAAGATAAGTGTAGAGTAAACTAGAGTAGAGTGTAGTAGAGTAGAGTAGGGTAGAGTAGAGCGGGGTTAGGCAAGGGTAGGCTATGTTAGGTTAGAGTAGAGCAGAGTAAAGTAAAGTAGAGTAGAGTAGAAGAGAGCAGAATAGAGTAATGCAAAGTAGAGTAGAGAAGGGTAGAGTAGAGCAGAGCTGAACTAAGAAAGGTTAGGCTAGTCTAGGTTAGGCTAGAGTAGAGTAAAGTAGAGTAGAGTAGAATAGAGTAGAGTAGAGTAGAGTAGAGTAGAATAGAGTAGAGTAGGGTAGAGTAGAATAAAATAGAGTAGAGTTGAGTAGAACAGAACAGAGTAGAGCTCAAACAGTCTAGGCTAGGCTAGGTTGGCTAGGCTAGGCAAGACTAGAGTAGAGTTGAGTAGGTAGGCTAGGCTAAATTAGAGTATAGTAGTGTACAGTAGAGTAGATGGAGTAAAGTATAACTAGGTTAGGCTAGCCTAAGTTAACCTAGGTTAGGCTAGGCAAGGCTTAGCTAGGCTAGAGTAGAAAGAGTAATGTAGAGTGGAGCTACGTTAGGCTATGCAACGCTAGGCTAGAGTACAATAGAGTAGAGTAATGTAGAGAAGAGTAGAATTAAGTAGAGAAAAGCAAAGCAAAGTAGAGCTGAGCTTAGCAGAGCAGAGAAAAGTAGATCAAAGCAAAGTGGGGTAGAGCAGAGCAAAGTAGTAAAAGGTAGAGTAGAGCATAATATAGTAGAGTAGAGTTAGGTTAGGTTTGGATAGACTAGGCTAAGCTATAGTAGAGGAGAGTAGTGTAGAGTTAAGTTAGGCTAAGCTAGCCTAGGTTAAAGAAGAGTAGAATAATATAGAGTAGATTACAATATAGTAGAGTAGAGGAGACTAGATAGAGTAGAGCAGATCTAAGTTAAGCTAGGTTAGGCTTGGTTTGGCTAAGTTAGGGTAGGCTAGGCTTGGCTAAGCTAGAGTTGAGTAGAGTAGAGTAGAACCACTCAGTTACATTAGGCTAGGCAAGAGCAAAGTAGAGTAGAGTTGATTAGAGTGTAGAAGAGCAAATTAAAGAAGAGCTGAATAGAGTGGAGAAGAGTAAAGTAAAGTTAAGCAGAGCAAAGTAGAATGGAATAGAGGAGAGGAGAGCATAGTAGAGCTTGGTTAGGCTAAGATATGCAACTCTAGGTTAAGTTAGGCTAGTTAGAGCAGAGTCGAGTAGAGTAGAGTAGAATAGAGTGGAGTACGATAGAGTACGGTATAGTAGAGTATGGAAGAGTAGAGTTAAGTTAATCTAAGATAGGTCTGCAAGACAAGGTTAGGCTAGGCTAGATTAGAGTAGAGTAAAGAAGAGTAAAATTAGGTTAGGTTAGGCTAAAGCAAAGTAGAGTAGAATAAAGTAAAGTAGAGCAGAGTAGAGTAGAGCAGGGCATAACAAAGCAAAGCAAATCAAAGTTGATAAAAGTAGAGTAGAGTAGAATAGAGATAATTAGAGCAGAGTAGAGGAAAGAAAAGCATAGAACAGTAGAGCTAAGTTCGACTAGGCTATGCTCAGGTAGGCTATGCAAGGTTAGGTTAGGCTAAAGAAGAGTAGAGTAGAGTTAGGTTAGGAAAGGCTAGGCTAGGCTACGTTAAGCTAAGTTAGAGTAGAGTAGATTAGATTATAGTATAGTAGAGTATTGTAGAGTAGAGTAGAACTAGGTTAGGCTAGGCTAAGCTTGGTTAGGCTAGCTAGAATAGTGTAGAGTAGAGTGGAGTAAAGCTAAGTTAGGTTTGGCTCGACTAGGCTAGATAAGAGTAGAGCAAAGGAAAGTAGAGGAAAGCAGATTAGAGTAGGGAAGAGTAGCTTATTTAGGCAAGGCTAGGCTCCACAAGGCTAAGCTAGGCTAGAGTCAAGTAAAGTGTAGTAGAGTATATTAGAGTAGAGCTAGGTTAGGCTAGGCTAGGATAAGCTAGAGGAAAGTAGGGTAGAGTAAAGTAGTGGAGTAGAGCAGAGTTGAGCTTAGCAGAGCAGAGCGAAGTAGTGCAAAGTAAAGTAGAGTAGAGTATAGTAGAGCTTGGTTAGGATATGCTAGGCTAAGCTAGGCTAGAGTAGAGTAAAGTAGGTTAGAGGAGAGTGGATTAGAGTGGAGTAGAGTGGGGCATAATAGAGTAGAGTAGAGGAGAGCAAAGGAGAGTAGAGGATAGTAGAGCAGAGCAAAGTAGAGTAGAGCAGACTAGAATAGATGAGTAGAATAGAGTGGAGTAGAATAGAGTTGAGTAGAGCAAAGTAGTGTAGAATAGAGTAGTGTAGAGTAGAGCACAAAAGAGTAGAGTTGCATTAGGTTATGTTAGGCTAAGCTAGGCAAGGCTAGCATGGAGTAGAATAGAGTTGTGTAGGGTAGAGTAGAGTAGAGTAGAGCTAGGTTAGGCTGGGCTAAGCTAGGCTTGGCTGGCATAGGCTAGGCTAGAGTAGATTAGGGTAGAGTAGGGTTGAGTAGAGCTCAGTTTGACAAGGCAAGGATAAGCTTGAGTAAGACAGCTTATAGTAGAAAAGAGTAGGGCAAAGTAGACTAAAGTAGAGTAGAGTACAACAAAGCAGAGAAAAGTAGAGCTAAGAAGTATAGAGCAAAGATACAAAAAGCTAGGTTATGCTTGTATAGGCTAGGCTAAGCTAGCTAGAGTGGAGTAGAGTAGGGTAGGGTATAGTAGAGTATAATTTAGTAGAGTAAAGTAAAGCTAGGTTAGGCTAAGCTAGGCTAAAGTAGAGTAGAATAGAGCAAAGTGGTGCAGAGTAGAGCAAAGCAGAGTAGAGAAGAGTAGAGAGAAGAGTAGAGTAAAGTAAAGTAGAGCAAAGTAGATTAGAGTAGAGTAGAGTAGAGCAGAGCAGAGTAGAATAAAGTAGAGTAAGGTTTGGCTTAGCTAGGCTAGGCTAGGCTAGTTTAGAGTAGAGAAGAGAAGATTAGAGTAGAGAAGAGTAGAGTATAATATAATAAAGTATGGTAGAGTAGAGTAGAGCATAGTAGAGCATAGTAGAGTAGAGTAAAGTATTGTACAGTAGAGTAGAGTAGAGCAAGATTTGGCTAGACTTGGCAAGCCTCGACTAGGCTAGGCTAAGTTAAGCTAGGCTAGAGTAGAGTAGAGTAGAATGGAGTAGAGCAGAGCAGAGTAGTGTATAGCAGAGCAGTGCAGAGCAGAGTAAAAAGATGTGGAGGGGGGCATAATGGAATAGAGTAGAGCAGAGTTCAGTAGAGTAGAGCGGAGCTAGGTTAGGCTAGGCTAGGCTAGAGTTTAGTAGAGTTGAGTAGAATAGGGCTATGTTAAGCTAGGTTAGAGTAGAGTAGAGTAGAATAAAGTAGACTAGAGTAGATTAAAGTAGAGAAGAGCGGAATAGAGCAGAGTAGTGTAGAGTAAAGTAGAGTACACCTAGGTTAGGATAGGTTAAGCTAGGATAGGGTAGGCTTGGCTAGCGTAGAGTAGAGTAGAGTATAGTTGAGCTATGTTGGGCTAGGCAAATCTTGAGTATAGTTGAGAAGAGTAGAGTAGAGAAGAGCAAAGCAGAGAATAAAAGTGCAAAGTAGAGCATGGCATAGTAGAGTAGTGAAGTGTAGGGTAAAGTAGAGTAGAGCAAGATTAAGGTTGGTTGGGCTAGCTAGGGTAGAGTAGAGTAGAGTAGAGTAGACTAGGATAGAGTATAGCTAGGTTTGCTCAGATAGGCTAGGCTAAACTGGGCTAGAGTAGACAATAGTGGAGCAGAGTAGAGTAGTGTAAAGTAGAGTAGAGCTGTGTAGAGCATAAAAGGGAAGAGTAGAGTAGAGTAGAGCAGAGTAAAGTAGAGCAGAGTAAAGCTAGGTTTGGCTAGGCTAGAGTAAGGTAAAGTAGAGTAGAGCTAAGCTGAGCTAGGTTAAGTTTGGATAGGCTTTGCTAGGCTTGGCTAGGCTAGAGTAGTAAAGTAGAGTGAGGTAGAGTAATGTAGAGTAGAGCAAGTTTAGGCTAGACTAGTCTTGGTTAGGCTAGGCGAGCCTACACTAGAGTAAAGTAGTTTAAGAGTAGAGTAGAGTAGAGTCGAGTAGAGTAGAGTAGAGCATAGTGGAGTAGAGCATAGTAGAGGAAAGCTGAGTAAAGTAGAGTAGAGCACAATAGAGCAGAGAAGGGTAGAGTAGTTCAAAAGATAAGAGAGCAGAGTAGAAAAGAGGAAAGGAGAGCAGAGTAGAGTATAGAAGAGTGGAGTAGAATAGAGTAGAGCTACGGTTGGCTAGGCTAATCACAGTAGAGTATATTAGAGTAGGGTAGTGTTGAGTAACGTATAGTATAGTTATGTTAGTCTTGGGTAGGCTAGGCCAGGATAGGCTAGGCTAGAGTTGTGTAGAGTAAAATAGAGTATAGTAGAGTAGAGTAGTGCTAGTTTAAGCTAGGTTAGGCTATGCTAGACTAAGCTAGAGTAGAGTAAAGTAGAGTAGAGCAAAGTAGAATATAATATAGTAGAGGAAAGTAGAGCATAGCAGAGTAGTGTAGAGTAGAGCAGAGCATAGAATAACAGAGTAGAGTAGAGTGGAGTAGAGTAAAGTAGAGTAGAGTAAAGTAGAGGAGAGTGGAGGACAGGTGAGGAGAGGAGAGTAGAGAAGAGGAGAGGAGAGTAGATTAGAGTAAAGTAGAGTAGTAGAGTAAAGCAGTGAAGATCAGAGTAGTGTAGAGTAGAGTAGAGTAGAGTAGAGTAGAGCTATGTTAGGTGAGACTAAGCTAGGCTAGGTTATACTAAGCTATAGTTGAGTAGAGATGAGTAGAGTGGTGTTGAGTAGAGCTGAGTTTTGTTATGTCAGGCTAGGCTAGGCTAGAGCAGAGTAAAAGAATAGAATGCACTATAGCAGAGCAAGGTTAAGCTTGGTTAGGGTAGGCTTTGTTTGGCTAGGTTAGAGTAGAGTAAAGTACAATTGAGTATAGTGGTGTAGAGTAGAGTAGATTGGAGAAGAGTAAAGTAGAGGAGAGCCAAGAAAAGCAAAGTAGAGTAGAGCAGAGTAGAGCAGAGCCAGGCTAAGCAAGGCTAGGATAGTCGAGGCTAGCATAGAATGGGGTAGAATAGATTTGAATAGAGTAGAGTAGAGTAAAGTAGAGTAGAGCTTAGCTAGGTTGGGCTAAGCTAGGCTTGGGTAAGCTGGGCTATGCTAGGCTTGGCTAAGCTAGGCTAGAGTAAGATAAAGGAGTAGAGTATAGCTAGGTTAGGCTAGGCTCGACAAAGATAGGCTTAGGTAGAAAAGAGTAGAGTAGAGTAGAGTAGAGCAGAGAAGAACAAGTAGAGCATAATAGTACAAAGAAGATTAGAGTAGAGCATAGCAGAAGAGAGTGGAGTATAGAAAAGAAAAACAGAGCAGAGTAGAGTAAAATAGAGCAAAGTAGAGTAAAAAATTTATTTGGCTATGCTACTCTTGGTTAGGCTAGAGTAGAGTAGAGTAAAGTAGAAAATAGTAGAGTGGAGTAGAGTAGAATAAGATTAGGATAGGCTAGAGTAAAGTAGAGTAGATGAGAGTAGTGTAGGGTGAAGTATAGTAGAGTTTATTTAGGCTAGGGTAGGCTAGGCTAGAGTTAAGTAAAGTAGAGCGAGTTTAGGCTAGGCTAGGCAATATTAAGCAAGAGTGGAGCAAAGTAGAGTTGAGTAGAGTAGAGTCAAGTAGGGTAGAGTAGAGTAGAGAAGAGCAGAGTAGAGCAGAGCAGAGTATAGTAGAGAAGAGTATAATAGAGTAGAGTAGAGTAGAGTAGAGTAGAGTAGAAAAAAGGAAAATTAGGCTAGGCTATGCTAGAATTGAGTAAAGTAGGGCAGTGCTAGCTTAGGCTAGGTTAAGTTAGAGTAGAATAGAGTAGAGTAGAGTAGAGTTGGGTAGAGTGGAGTGTAGTAGAGTAGGGTAGATTAGAGTAAAGTAAAGTAGAGTAAAGTAGAGGAGAAGAGAGGAGAAGGGAGTAGAGGAGAGTAGATTAGAGTAGAGTATAGAAGAGCATAGTAGAATAGATTAGATTCGACAAGACTAGAATAGAGTAGAGTAGAGTAGAGAAGAGTAAAGTAGAGTAGAGCTAAGTTAGGTTAGGCTAGGCTAGGTTAGAGTAGAGTAGAGAAGAGTAAAGCAGAGTTGAGCTAAATTA
Organism: Vanilla planifolia; assembly: GCA_023846275.1. Taxonomy (NCBI): domain Eukaryota; kingdom Viridiplantae; phylum Streptophyta; class Magnoliopsida; order Asparagales; family Orchidaceae; genus Vanilla; species Vanilla planifolia. Next base: position 32,769 of record JAIUJO010000180.1, read on the forward strand.
GGTTAAGCTAGGCTAGGCTAGAGCAAAGTAATAGAGTAAAGTATAGTAAAGTAGAGCTAGGTTCGGCTAGGTTTGGTTAGGCTTGGCTAGGCTCGGCTAGAGTAGAGTAGAGTATAGTATGGTAGAGTAGAGCATAGTAGTATAGAGGCGAGCAGAGCAACGTAGAGTAGAGTAGGGAAGAGCAGAGCAGAGTATAGTAGAGAAGAGTGGAGTAGAGTAGAGTAGAGTAGAGCTAGCTTAGGCAAGGCTAAGCTTGGCTATGGGAGGATAGGCTATGTTAGAGTAAAATAGAGTAGGGTGAGTACAGTAGAGTTGAGTTAGGCTGGGTTAGGCTAGGAAAAGATAGGCTAAGCTAGTCTAAGCTAGTATAGGCTAAGCTATGATAGGCTTGGCTAGAGCAAGAGAGTAAAGCAGAGAAGAGAAGAGTAGAACAAAGTTGGGTAGAGCAGAGAAGGGCAAAGCAGAGTAGATGTTAATAAAGAAAAAAAGAGAAAAGTAGAGCAGAGTAGAGTAGAGTAGAGCAAAGAAGAGCAGAGCTATGTTAGGATAGGCTAGTCTAGGCTAGGAAAGAGTAGAGTGGAGTATAGTAGTGTCGAGTTAGGTTATGCTATGCTAGGCTTGGTTAAAGTATAGTAGAGTAGAGTTGAATTGAGTAGAGTAAAGTTGAGTTGAGTAGGGTAATGGAAAATAGAGCTAGGTTTGGCTGGGCTAAGCTAGGTTAGGGAAAGTTAGGCTAGAGTAGAGTAGTGTAGAGAGAAGTAAAGTAGTGTAGAGTAGAGAAGAGTAGAACAGAATAGAGTAGAGTGGAGTAGTGCAAAGCAGAGTAGAGTAGAGTAGAGCTAAGTTACGTTAGGCTAGGGTGGGCTAGGTTAAGCTAGGTTAGGCTTGGCTAGGTCAGGTTAAAGTAAAGTAGAGTAAGTAGAGTTACGTTATTTTAGGCTAAGCTAGGCTAGGCTATGCCAGAGTAGAGTAGAGTGGAGCAGAGTAGAGTATTGCTCGATTTAGTAAGGCTAAGCTAGGTTAGGCTAGAGTACAAAGTAGAGTAGAGTAGAGAAGAGAAGAGTAGAGTAGAGCAATATAGGGTAGAGTAGAGAAGGGTAAAGCAAAGCATAGCATAGCATAGCATAATAGAATAGAGAAGAGCTAGGTTAAGCTACGAAAGGTTAGACAAGAGTTTAGTAGAGTAGAGTAGAGCAGAGTAGAGCTTGGTTAGGCTAGGCTAGGCTACGTTAGAGTAAATTATAGTAGATTAAAAAAGAGTATAGTAGAGTAGAGTGAAGTATAGTAAAGTAGAGCTATGTTTGGCTAGGCTAAGCTAGGCCAAGGTAGTTTGGGCAAGAGTAGATTAGATTAGAGTAGAGTTAGGTTAGGCTTGGTTAAGTAAGGCTAGAGTAGAGTAGAGCATAGTAGTGTAGAGTAAAAGAGAGGTGAAGAGAGGAGAGTAAGGTAGAACAAAGTAGAAGAGTAGAGTAGAGTAATACAGAGTAGAGCAGAGAAGAGCAGTGTACAGTAGAGTATATTAGAGTAGGGTTTGGTAGAGCAAAGTTAAGATAGGCTAGGCTAGAGAAGAGTAGAGTGCAGTAGAGTAAAGTACAACTAGGTTAGTATAAGCTAGGACATGGTAAGTTAGGTTAGGCAGGTCTAAAGTAAAGTAGAGTGGAGCTAGATTAGGATAGATTAAGTAAGGCTAGAGTAGAGTAGAATATAATAGAGTAGAGAAGAGTAGACTTGAGAGGAGTGGAGTAAAGTAGTGTAGAGGAGAGGAGAGGCGAGGAGAGGAGAGTAGAAGTGAGGTGAGTAGAGGAGAAGTGAGTAGAGGAGAGGAGAGTAGAGGAGAGGAGAGGAGAGGAAAGCAGAGTAGAGTAGAGTAAAGTAGAGCATAGTTGAGCAGAGATGAGATTAATTGAGTAGACCAGTGCAAAGTTGAGATGAGTACAATAGTGTAGAGAAGAGTAGAGAAGAAAAGAGAAAAATAGAGCATTACAGAGTAAAGTAGAGAAGACCAGAGTAGAGTAGAGCAGAGCTAAGTTAGGCCAGGCTAGGCTAAGCTAGAGTAGAGTAGAGTATAATAAGGTATAGTATAGTAGAGTAGAGTAGACTAGAGTAGAGCGAGGTTAGGCTAAGCTAAACTAGGCTAGAGTACATTTGAGTAGAGTAGAGTAGAGGAAAGCAGAGTAGATTTAAGTAGAGCAAAGTAGAAGAGAGTAGAGTGGAGTAGAGTAGAGCAGAACAGAGTAGGATAGACTAGAGCAGAGTAAGGTTAGGCTAGGCTAGAGAGTAGAGTAGAATAGAGTAGAGTGGAGTAGAGTAGAGCTAGGTTAGGCTAGACTTAGTTAGGCTAGGCTAAGCTATGGTAAGCTTGGTTAGGCTATGCTAGAGTAGAGTAAAGTGGAGTGTAATAGAGTAGGGCAAGGTTAGGCTAAGTTAAGCAAGGTTAGGCTAGAGTATAGAGCATAGTAGAGTAGAGCATAGTAGAGAAGAGCAAAGCAGAGCAAAGCATAGCAGATTAGAGTAGAGAAGAGAAAATCATGGTAAAGCAGAGTAGAGTAGTGTAGGGCTAGGTTAGGCTAGGGTAAGCTTGGAAGGGCTAAAGTGGAGTAGAGTAGAGCAGAGCAGAGGAGAGTAGAATAGAGTAAAATAGGGTAGAGTAAAGCATAGCTAGGTTAGCCAAGGCTAGGCTAGGTTAGAGTAGAGTAGCATAGAGTAGGTTAGAGTAGAGCAGAGTAGAATAAAGTAAAGTAGAGCTAGGTTAGGTTGGGCTAAGCTAGGCAATGCAAAGCTAGGTTAGGCTAGATTAGAGAAGAGTAGAGTAAAATAGAGTAAAGTAGATTAGTGTAGAGTAGTACAGGGTAGAGTAGAGTAGAGTGGAGAAGAGCATAATAGAGCAAAGCATAGCAGAGAAAAGCAAAGCAAAGAAGTGCTTGGTTAGGTTAGGCTAGGCTAGGGTAGAGTAGAGTAGAGTAGAGTAGAGTAGAATTATGTAGAGTAGAATAGAGCAAGGTTAGGCTAGGCTAGGCTTGGCTAAGCTAGGCTTAAGTAGAGTAGATAAGGTTAGGCATGGCTAGGCTAGCCTAGAGTATAATAAAGCTGAGTAGAGTGGAGTAGAGTAGTGTATAGCAGAGCTGAGTGGAGTTTGGTTAGGCTATGCTTGGTTAGGCTAGGCAAAGCTAGGCCAGGGTAAGCCAAGCTAGGTTAGAGTAGAGTAGAGCAGAGTTGAGCTAGAATAAGCGAGGCTAAGCTTGGCTAGGTTATAGTAGAGTATAATAGAGCATAGTAGAGTAGAGTACAGTAAGGTAGAGTGGAGTAGACTAGAGCAAAGAAGAGCAGGGTGAAGTAGAGCATAGTAGAGTAGAGCATAACTGAGTGGACTAGAGTAATGTAAAGCAAAGTCCAGCGAAGCAAAGTGTAGAGTGGAGCAAGGTTACGCTAAGCAAGGCACGATGAGGCTACGCTAGGCTAGGCAAGGCTAGAGTAGTGTAGAGTAGAGTGGAGTAGAGTAGAGAAGAGTAAAGTAGAGCTAGGTTAGGCTAGGATAGGCTATGCAAGATTAGAGTACAGTAGAGTAGAGTAGAGTATAGTGAGTTAAGTAGAGTAGGGTAGGGTAGAGTATAATAGAGTTGAGTAGAGTGAAGTAGAGCTAGGTTAGGCAAGGCTAGGTTAGGCTTGGCTAGGGTTGGCCAAGCTAAGCAAGAGTAGAGTAAAGTATAGTAGAGCTAGGTTAGCCTAGGTTAGTGAGGCTAGGCTAAGCTATTCTAGCTTAGGCTAGAGTAGAGTAGAGTACAACTAGGTTAGAGTAGAGAAGAATAGAGTATTGTAGAGTATAGTGGAGTAGAGTAGAGTAGAGTAGAGTACAATATAGTAGAGTAGAGTAGAGCTAGGTTTCACAAGGCTAGGTTAGGCAAGGCTAGGCTAAGCTATGCTAGGCTAGACAAGAGTAGAGTAGAGTAGAGTAAACTAGAGTAGACTTGAGGAAGGTTAGGCTAAGCTAGCCTATAACACAATAGAGTAGTGTATAGTAGAGTAGAGTAGAGCAGAGCAGAGTAGAGTAGAGCAGAGCAGTGGAGAAAAGAGTAGAGCATAGTAGAGAAGAGCATAATAAAGCAAAGTGGAGTAGAGCAAAGCTAGGTTAAGCTAGGTTAGGCTAGGCTTGGATAATCTAGGATAGGTTGGAGTAGAGTAGAGTGGAGTAGAGCTAGGTAGGCAAGGTTAGGCTTGGATTTTTTAGAGTATAGTAGAGTAGAGTAGAGTAGAGTACAGTACAGTAGCAAAGAGTAGAGTAGACTAGAGTAAAGCTAAGTTAGGCTATGCTAGGCTAAGCAAGGCTAGGATAGGCTAGGCGAGGCAATGCTAGAGTAGAGTGGAGAATAGTAGGGTAGTGTAGAGTAGAGTCGAGTAAAGTAGAGCTCTGTTAGAATATGTTAGGTGTGGGTAGGCAAGAGTAGAGTAGAGTAGAGCAGAGTATATTAGAGTAGAGTAGAGTAGAGTAGTATAATGTAAAGCAAAGCAGAGAAGAGTAGTGTAGAGCATAGCAGAGCTGAGTAGTGCAAAACAAAGCAAAGAGTGGAGTAGAGTAGAGAAAAGTAGAGCAAAGGTTGGTTTGGCTAAGCTAGGCTAAGTTAGGCTCAGCTTTGCTAGGTTGGAATAGAGGAGAGTTGAGTGTAGTAGAGTAGAGTAGAGTAGAGTGGAGTAGAGTAGGTTATAGTACAGTATGGTATAGTTAAGTAAAGTTGTGTAGAGTTGAGGTTGGCTAGGTTTGGCTCAACTAGGTTGGGCTAGGCTAGTTTAGTCTAAGCTATAGAAGAGTATAGTATAGTAATATAGAGTAGAGTAGAGCAACGTTAGATTAGCCTAACCTAGGCTAGGCTAAAGTAAAATAGAGTAGATTAGAGTAGAGTAGAGAAGAGAAGAGTAGAGTAGTGTAGAGTAGAGCAAAGTATAGCTAGGTTATGCTATGCTATTCTAGGCATGACTAGAGTAAACAAAAGTAGAGTAGAGTAGAGTAGAGCAAGGTTAGGTTAGGTAAGGCTAGGCTAACATAGAGTATAGTAGAGTAGAGTTGAGCTAAGTTAAGCTAGGATAGGGTAGATTAGGTTAAGCTAGGCTAGAGTAGAGTATAGCAAAGAATAGTAGAACATAGTATAATAGAGTACAACAAATTAGAGTAGAGAAAATTAGAGTAGAGTAGAGTAGATTGGAGTAGAACTAGGTTAGATTGGGCTAAGCTAGGCTAAGCTAGTGTAGACTAGAGTAGAGTAGAATAAAGTAGAGTAGAGTAGGATAGAGTGGAGTAGAGTTGAGTAGAATAAAGTAGAGAAGAGTAGAGCTAGGTTAGGCTAAGCTAGGCTAAGCTAGGCTAGGCAAGGTTAAAGTAGAGTAGAGTAGTGCAGGGTAGAGTAGAGTAAAATAGATAGAGTAGAGTAGAGGAGAAGAGACCAAAACTAAGTAGAGTAGAGTAGAGTAGTGCAGAGCAGAGTAGTGAAAAGCATAATAGAGTAGAGAAGAGCAGAGCAAAGTAGAGTAGAGTAAAGCAGAGCTAGGTTAGGCTAGGCTAGGCTAAGCTAGGTTAGCCTAGCCTAGGCAAGGCTAAGCTAGGATAGGCTAGGCTAGGCTAGAGTAGAATAGAGTAGAGTAGAGTAAAGTTAGGTTATGTTAGGTTAGGCTGGGTAAGAGTAGATTAGAGTAGAGTAGAGTAGAGTAGAGAAGAGTAGGGTAGAGAATAGCACAATTAGGCTAGGCTAGGCTAGGCTATTTAAGAGTAGAGATATGTTTGCTTATGTTAGGCTATGTTAGGCTAGGTAGTAGTATAATAGAGTAGGGCAGAGCATAATAGGGTAGAGTAGAGCAAAGCTAGGTTACGTAAGGCTAGGCTAGGTGAGGTTAGGCTTGGTTAGCCTAAGATAGGCTAAGTGAGGTTATGCTAGAGTAGAATAGAGTAGAGTAGAGTAGAGTAAAAGAGAGCTAGGTTAAGGCTAGTTAATAATAGAGTAGGGTAGAGTATAGTAGAGCAGAGTAAAGTAGACTAGAGTAGAGTAGAGTAGAGCATAATAGAGTAGAGGAGAATAGATCAGTGCTAGGTTAGGCTAGGATAGGTTAGGCCAGAGTAGAGTAGAGCTATGTTAGGCTAGGCAAGCTTAGAGTAGAGTAGAGTAGAATGGAGTAAAGTAGTGTAGAGTATGATAGAGCAAGGTTAGGTTAGGCTAGGCTAGGCTTAGCTATGATTGGCTAAGCACAACTTGGCTAGTGTAGAGTAGAGTAGTATAGAGTTTATTAGAGTAGAGAAAAGTAGAGTAGGTATAATAGAGTAAAGGAGGGCATAGTAGAATAGAGTAGAGTAGAGTAGAGTAGAGCTCAATTAGGCTTGGTTAGGCTAGGCTAGGCTGTTTTTGAGTAGAGTAGATTAGAGCAGAGCAGAATAAAGCAAAACAGAGTAGAGAAGAGTAGAGCATAGCAGAGTAAAGTAGAGGAGAGTAGAGCTAGGTTAGGCTAGGTTAGGCAAGGCTTGGTTAGTATTGAGTATAGTGGAGTAAAGTATAGTATAATATAGTATAATAGGGTAGATTAGAGTAGAGTAGAAAATGATTATGGTAGGTAAGGCCAGGCTAATTTAGGTTAGGCTAGGGTTAGAGTAGAGTATAGTAAAGTAGAGAATAGTAGAGTGGAGTAGAGTATAGTAGAGTCAGGTAAGGTTTGGCTTGGCTAGGCAAGGCAAAAGTAGAGTAGAATAGAATGGACTAGAGTAGAGAAGTTTAAAGAAGAGTAGAGTAGAGCAAAGTGCAACAGAGTAGAGAAGAGCTGAGCAGAGCATTACAGAGCTAGATTAGCCTAGATTGAGTTAGGCAATAATAGAGTAGACTTAGGTTAGGCTAGATTTGAGTAGGGTAGAGTAGAGCTTGGTTAGGTAATGCTAGGCTAAGCTAGGTTAGAGTTGAGTAGAGTAGAGTAAGGCAAAGCTAGGTTAGGTTAGGCTAAAGTAGAGTAGAGTGGAGTTGAGTATAATATAGTAGAGTATAGTAGGGTTAGGTTAGGTAAGGCTAGATTTGGTTTTGTTAGGCTTAGCTAAGCTAGAGTAGAGCAAGGATAGCCTATGATAAAGTATCACAGATTAGAGTCGAGTAGAGTAGAGAAGAGCAGAGTAAAGAATAAAAAAGTAGGAGACCATAGCAAAGTAGAGCAGAGCTAGGTTTGGCTAGGCTATGTTGGTTGAGGCTAGGCTAGGCTAAGCTAGAGTTCAATAGAGTAGAGTAGAGCTAGGATAAGATTGGCTAAGCTAGGCTAGGTTAGAGTAAAGTAGACTAGAGTAGAGTAGAATAAAGTAAAGTAGAGTAGAGCAAGGTTAGATTGGCTAGGTTAGGCTAGAGTAATGTAGAGTATAGTAGAGTAAAGTAGAGTAAAACTAAGTTAGGTTAGGCTAAGCTTGGTTAAGCTAGAGATGAGTAGAATAGAGTTGAGTAGAGTGAGAGAAGAGCAAAGTAGAGTGGACAAGAGAAGAGCAAAGTAGAGCAAATTAGAGTAAAATAAAGCAGAGCAGAGTAGAGAAGAGAATAGTTGCACTGAGCAGAGTAACGAAGAGCTAAGTTAGGCTAAGCTTGGCTAGGCTAGGCTAAGTTAGGCTAGGCTAGAGTAGAGTATAGTAGAATTAGGTTAAGTTAAGCTAGGCTAATCTAAGTTGAGTAGAGTAGAATAAAGTAGAGTATAATAGAGTAGAATAGAGCATAGTAGAGTGGAGCAGAGCAAAGTTGAGTGACGTAGTACAGAGCAGCATAGAGCAAAGCAGAGTAAAGTAAAGCAGAGCAGAGAAGAGTAGAGCTAGGTTAGACTAGGCTACATTAGGCTAGGTTAGGTAAGAGTATAATAAAGTAAAGTAGAGTAGATTAGAGTTTAGTACATTAGAGTAAAGTAGAGTTAGGTTTGGCTTGGTTAGGATAGGCTTGGCTAGGCTAGGTATGGCTTGAGTAGAGTTAAGTAGAGTATAAGAGAGTTGAGTAAAGTAGAGTAGAGCTAGGCTAGGCTAAACACAATTAGGCTAAGTTAGAGTAGACTAGTGTGGAATATAATAGATAAGAGTATAGTAGAGTAGAGTAATGTAGAGTAGAGTTAAGTTAGGTTAGGCATGGTTAGGCTATGCTAGGCAAGAGTAGGCTAAGATAGGCTAGAGTATAATAAAGTACAGTAGATTAGAGTAGAGTAGAGTAGAGCTAAGTTAGGCTAGGCAAAATTAGGCTATAATAGAGAAGAGTTTAGTAGAGTAGTGTAGAAGAAAGTAAAATACAGTGGAATAGAGTAAAGTAGAGTTGAGTAGTACAGAGCTGAGTAGAGTAGAATAGAGCAGAATTGAGTAGAAAAGAGTAGAGAAGAGCACAATAGAGTAGAGTAGAATAGAGCCAAGCAGAGTAGAGTAGAGTAGAGCTAGTTAGGTAATGGAAGGGAAGGCGAAGTTGAGTAGATTAGAGTATAGTTGAGTAGAGTAGAGTATAGTAGAGTGTAGTATGGTAGTGTATAATAGAGCTAGGTTAGGTTAAGCTTGGCAAGGCTAGGCTAGGCTAGAGTTAAGTAGAGTATAGTAGAATAGAGTAGAGTAAAGTCGAGTTGAGCAAGGTTAGGATAGGCTAGGCTAAAGTAGAGTAGAGTAGAGTAGAGTAGAGTTGAGTAGAGAAGAGTAGAGTTGGGTAGAGTAGAGTAGAGTAGAGAAGAGTAGAGCATAGTAGAGTGGAGCAAAGCAAAGCAAAGAAAAGCATATCTGACCACAACAAAGCTGAGTGGAGTAGATCAAGGTTTGGCTATGCTAGTTTATGGGAGGCTACGCTAGGATAGGCTTGGTTGGAGTGTAGGTTAGAGTAGAGTAAAGCTAGGTTAGGCCAAGCTTAGTTAGGCAAAGTTATACTATAGTGTAATAGAGTAGAGTAGAACAAAGGAGAGTAGAGAAGAATACAATAGTGTGGACTAAGGTAGAGTAGAGTATAGTAAAGTAGAGTAGTGTGGAGTAGAGTAGAGCAGAGTAGAGTAGAGCTTGGTTAGGCTAAGCTAAGCTTGGCAAGGCTAGAGTAAAGTAGAGTAGAGCAAAGTAGAGCAGAGTAGAGTTGAATAGAATAGAGTTGAATAGATTACAATTGAGTGGAGTAGAGCTGGTAGATTAGTGCAGAATAAAGTAAAGAAGAGTAGAGGAGAGAAATGTAAAATAGAGTAGAAGAATAGAGTAATACAGAGAAAAGTAGACTAGAGAAGAATATAGTAGAGTAGAGCAGAGTAGAGCAAAGCTAGGTTAGGCTAGGCAATGCTAGGCTAGGATATGATAGATTAGAGTAGTGTAGAGTAATGTAGAGTAAGGTAGAGTAGAATAGAGTAGAGTAGAGTGTAATAAAGTAGAGTAGAGTAGAGTAGAGGAGAGGAGAGGTGAGGAGAGGAGAGGAGAGGAAAGGAGAAGAAAGGAGAAGAGAGGAGAAGAGAGCAGAGGAGAGTAGAGCATAGTAGACTAGAACATATCAAAGTAGAGTAGAGTAGAGCAGAGCAAGGCAAAGTAGAGTTGAGTAGAATAGGGTAGAGGAGAGCAGAGTAATGCAACAAAAAGAGTAGAGCAGAGTAGAGTAGAGTAGAGTTAGGTTAGGCTTGGCTTGTCGAGGCTAGAGTAGAGTAGAGCGGAGTAAAGTAGAGTAAAGTAGAGAAGAGCTAGGTTAAGATAGGTTTAGAGTAGAGTATAGTGGAGTAGAGTAGACTAGAGCTATGTTAGGTTGGACTAAGCTAGGTTAGGATAGGGTAGAGTAAAGTAGAGTAGAGTAGAGTAAAGTAGAGTAGAGTAGAGTAGAGTAAAGTAAGGTTTAGCTATGTTAGAGTAGAGTAGAATAGAGTAGAGTAGAAAAAGGGCAAAGTTGAGCAATGTAGAGCAAAGCAGAATAGAGTAGAGCTGAGCAAAATAGAGTAGAGCAGAGCAAAGTAGAGAAGAATAGAAAATAGTTAAGTTAGGGTAGGCTTGGTTGGCCTAAGTTAGAGTAGAGTAGATTAGAGTAGAGATAAGTCAGGCTAGGCTAGGGTAAGTTACAGTGGAGTAGAGTAGAGTAGATTAGAGTAGAGTTTAGTAGAGTAATATATAGTAAAGTTAGGTTAGGCAAGGATATGAGTAGGCTAGGCTCTGCTAGGTAATGCTAGAGTAGAGTAGAGTAGAGTAGAAAAGGTTGAGTAGAGTAGTATAGAGGAGAGCATAGTAGAGTAGAGTAGAGAAGAGGAGAGCAATGTAGAGTAGAGCAGAGTAGAAGAGAGGAGAGGAGAAGAGAGCAGAGCAAAGTAGAGTAGAGTGGAGAAGATTAGAATAGAGAGGAGAAAAGTAAAGCATAGTAGAGTAGAGTAGAGCAGAGTAAAACTAGGTTAGGCTAGGCTAAGTTAGGCTATACTAGAGTAGAGTAGAGTAGAGTAGAGTTGAGTAGGGTAAAGCAAGGTTAGGCTAAGCTAGGCTATGTTTCAATAGAGTTGAGTAGAATAGAGAATAATAAATCAGTGTAGAGTAAAGTATAACAAAGTTAGGTTAGGCTAGGGTAGGATAGGCTAGAGTAGAGCAAAGTAGAGTGGAATAGAGTAGAGTAGAGCATGTTTAGGCTAGAGTAGGCTAGGCTAAGCTAGGTTAGAGTAGAGTAAAGTAGAGTGCACTAGAGCAGAGTAGAGTAGAGTTGAGTAGAGTAGAGTAGAGTGGTGTAGAGTAAAAGAGAGTAGAGTAAAGTATAGTAGAGTATAGCTGGGTTAGGCTAGGTGAGGTCAGAGTAGAATTGAGTAGAGTAGAGTAGAGTAGATTAGAGTAGAGTAGAGTAGTGTAGAGTAGAATAGGGTAGAGGAGAGAAGAGAAGAGGGGAGAAGAAGAGAGCAAAGGAGAGGAGGGAAGAGTAGATTAGAATAGAGCAGAATAGAGGAGAGTAGAGTGAGTAGAGTATAGCAGAGATGAGTATATTAGTGCATAGTAGAGTAGAGAGGAGCAGAGCATAACAAAGCATAGCAGAGCAAGGTTAGGTTAGGCTTTGCTAGAGTAGAATAGAGTAGAGTAAAGTAGAGCAGAGCTTGTTAGCTTAGGCTAGGCTAGGCTAGAGCAGAGTAATAGAGTAGAGTATAATAGCATAGAGCTAGGTTAGGTTAGTTCTTGTTAGGCTTAATAATGATGAGCTAGAGTATCATAGAGTACAGTAGAGTTGAGTAGAATAGAGTATTACAGAGCAAAGTAGAGCAAAGTAGAGTAAAGTAGAGAGGAGTAGAGAAGAGTAGAGCAAAGCAGAGTAAAGTAAAACAAAGTAGGGCAAAGCATTGTAGAGTAGAGTTATGTTAAGATAGGCTAGGTTAGGCTAGGCTTGGTAAGAGTAGAGTAAAGTAAAGCTGAATAGAGTATGGCAAAGTAGAGTAGAGTGGAGTATAATAGAGCTAGGTTATGCTAAGCTAAGCTAGGCTTGGTTAGGCTAGGTTAGGCTATGATAAGCTAAGCTACGTAAGGCTATAATAACATAAAGTAGAGTGAAGTAGGGCTAGGTTAGGCTAGGATAAAGTAAAGATCAAAGTAAAGAAGAGTTGTGCAAAGCAGAGTAGACTAGAGCTGAGCAGAGAAGAGAAAAGCAGAGAAGAGTTAAGCAGAGCATAGCTTAGTACAGCTGAGCTGAGCTGAGTTGAAGTGAGCTAGAACAGTAGAGAAGAGGAGAGCAAAGTAGAACCATGTAGAGCATAGCAAAGTAGAGCATAACATAGTAGAGCATAACATAGTAGAGCAGAGCAGAGCAATGTAAAGAAGAGTATTTTAGAGTAGAGAAAAGAAGAGAAGAGCAAAGCAGAGTAGACCATAGTAGAGTAGAGAAAAGCATAAAAGAGTAAAGGAGAGCAGAGCATAGTTGAAAAAAGTAAAGCAAAGTAGAGTAGAGTAGAGTACAGTAGAGTAGAGAAAACCAAGGTTAGGCAAGGCTAAGCTAGACCAGAGTCGATTTGAGTATAGCAGAGCTAGGTTAGGCTGCACTAGGTTTTGGGTACAATAGAGTAGAGTAGAGTGAGCAGAGCAGAGTGAAGCAGAGTAGAGTAAAGCAAACAAGAGCAGAGCTAGGTTAAGCTAGGTTAGGCTAGGTTAAAGTAGAGTATAATAAAGTATAGCATAATAAAGTATAACATAATAAAGTAGAGTAGTGCCATGTTAGGTTAGGCTAACCTAAGCTAAGTTAGAGTATAGTGGAGTATATTAGAGTAAAGTAGAGTATAGTATAGTAAAGTAGATTAGAGCTAAGTTAGGCTAGGATAAGCTAGGTTAAGCTAGGGATGGCTAGGCAAGCTAGCCTATGTAAGAGTAGAGTAGAGTAGAGTAAAGTAAAGTAGAGTAGAGCAAGGTTAGGCTAGGCTAAACTTGGCTTAAGTAGACCAAAGTATAGTAGAGTAGAGTAGAGCAAAGAAGAGTAGAGTAGAGTAGAGTAGTGTAGAGAAGAGTAGAGTGATGTAGAGTAGAGTAGAGTAGAGCTAGGTTAGGCTAGGGTAGGTTAGGCTAGGCAAGAGCTGAGTAGAGTAGAGTAGAGTAGAACTATGTTAGGCTAGGTAAGGTTAGAGTATATCAGAAAAGAGCAAAGTTGGGTAGAGAAGAGCAGAGCAGACTATAGTAGAGTAGAGTAGAGTAGAGTAAAGCTAGGTTTGGTAAGGCTAGGCTGAACTAAACAAAGCTAACCTAGGGTAGAGTTGAATAGAGTAGAATAGAGTAAGATAGAGTAAAGTAGAGTTGATCTAGGTTAGGGTATGCTAAATTAGGCTAAGTTAGAGTAAAGTAGAGTAGAGTAAAGTGGAGTAGAGTAGATTAGAATTGAGTTGAGTAGACTAAAGTAGAGTAGAGCAAGATTATGCTAGGTTTGGTTAGGATCTGATAGGTTAGGCTAGAGCATAATAAATTAGAGTAGAGTAGAGTTGAGTAAAGTAAAGTGGAGTTGAGCTAGGTTAGGCTTGGCTAAGTTAGGCTGGAGTAGAGTAGAGTCGAGCAAAGCAGAGTAAAGTAGAGTACAGTGTAGTAGAATAAAGTAGAGTTAGGTTAGGCAAGATTAGGATAGACTCAAGTATGAAAGAGTAAAGTAGAGTAGAGTAGAGCAGAGCAGAGTAGAGTAGAGCAGAGTGGAGAAGAGCAGAGCAGATAGATCATAGCAAAACAGAGTAGTGTATAGAATAACAGGGCCAACCAGAGTAGAGCACGGTTAGGCTAGGTTATAATAGGTTAAACTTGAATGAAGTAGGGTAGAGCAGAGCTAGGTTAGGATAAGCTAGGCTAGTAGAGTAGGGTAGACTATAGTAAAGTGAATTAGAGTAGAGCTAGGTTAATCTAGGTTAAGCTAGGCTTGGTTAGGCTTGCATATGCTGGGCTAGGCTAAGCTATGCTAGGGTTGAGAAGAGTGGAGTAGAGTAGAGTAAATTAGAGTAGAGTTGGGTTTGGCTGTGCTATGCTAGGCGAGACAAGGCTAAGCTTGAGTAGAGTAGAGTTGAGTAGAGCATTGTTAGGTTATGCTAAGCTAGGGTAGGCTATAGTAGAGTAAAGTAGAGTAGAGAAGATTATAATAAAGTAGAGTAGAGTAGAGTAGTTCATAATAGAGTAGAGCATAATAGAGTAGAGTGGAGCAGAGCAGAGAAGAGTAGAGCAAGGTTAGGCTAGGCTAGATTAGGTTAGGATAGGTTAGGCTAGGCTAAGCTATGCTAGGTTAGAATAGAGTATAACAGACTAGAGTAGATTAGAGTAGAATAGAGCTATGTTAGACTTAGCTAAGATAGGTTAGGCTAGGTTCGGCTATGGTAGGCTTGGCTGGACTAGGACAGAGTAGAGTGCGGTAGAGTAGAGTAGATTAGAGTAGAGTATATCTATGTTAGGCTATGCTAAGCTAGGCTACGCTGGAGCACAAAGTAGAGTAGAGTAGAGTAGATTGGAGCAGAGTAGAGTGGAGTGGAGTAGAGAAGAGTTGAGTAGGGTAGGGGATAGTAGAGCTGAGCAGAGCTGAGCTAAGCAGAGTAGAGTATAATAGAGCATTGTAGAGTAGAGTAGAGTTAGGTTAGCTTAGGCTAGGCAAGGCCAAGTTAGAGCAGAGTTTAGAAGAGTAGAGTAGAGAAGAATAGAGTAGATTATAGCAAAAGTAGAGTAAACATAGCATAATAGAGTAGAGTAGAATAGAGCAAAAAAGAGGAGAGATGTGCAAACAGAGTAGAGTAGAGTTAGGCTAGGCTAGACTAGGCTACGCTAGGCCTGGCGAGGCGAGGCTATGTTAAACTAGAGTAGAGTTAAGTAGAGCTAGGTTAGGCTGTTACACCCCATATTTCCTAGGTTGATTTTGGCATAAATTTTTTTTTTTTTTTTTTTTTGCATATAGACAGCTCAGATCGTCCCATACCAACCTGAGTAGCCTACGAAAAACATAGGATATAACACATCATTACACACCTACTTTCCTTAACAATGTGGATCCCATCTCCTGGGTACACCGTCAAATCAGGTTCATGACTCCTGAATTAACAGATGGACTCGCGCAATGTTACTCCTACTAGACCCAATACTCCTAACCCATATCGATAGGAGAACCGGTCTAATAGAAGTCTGAACCCCCAATATTAAGTTCCATAGTCATGTAATGACCTCACCATCAAAAATAAAATACATAACATCCTCAGATAAAATATAGCACTCCACACACTATACCATCAAGATAATAAAGTAAAACAGTGAATGGAAACTACATCACAAAAATAAGATCCAAGTCCAACAAATACAATATCATCCAACTAGATACATAAGTCAGAATTACCCTCACAAAATACAAGACATAAAAATAATAGTCTCACTGACAACATCCAACAGCAACAATTTATTAACCAGAATTTCTCAGATAATCACCGATCAGATATCCTCCACAAGTCTGCTGACCACGATCCCACCTAATCTGGTAGCGTCAAGTCTGCCGAGCCACTGAAAATATATAATATGGAAATGAGCTACGCCCAGTAGGAAAGACAGCTAGTAAAACTCACATGCAAGAGAAGGATAATAGCAAGAGTATAAGAATACAGCATAACAATATATGGTGGATAGGCACTCTCAGTTCCAGAGTCCGACCAATCACAGTCACTCCCAGTCACAACAGAGTAGCTCTCCTCTGTGCTCCCAGGTAGCATCCCAGCGGGACACGCCCATCTCTGCGCACGCATGGCGCCTAGCACCCGACACCGCAGCGTCTCTCGTCAATCAATCTTCTGGAGACTATAAACAAACCCGTCACATAGATCTCTAGCCAACGTGAGACACCCTGGCTAGCCACGGCGAGTCACCCCTGCCGCTGCCACTCTCAGGCGCGCAGGCCTACACTCGTGGACCAGAAGAGGTCGACTCAGCCACCGTCCCAAGAAGTCCTCTCCCAACAATTTCCATAGAAGCCACGCCCCTACAGTCAATGCCAAGCTTTAACTCCAAGATTCGGCAACATGTGTCCAGATACAACAAGGCGCATACCAGTCCACATGTATACTGTGAAAGTTAAGTCTGAACCGCACAGTTACCTACCACAACTACCCTAAAACATCATATAGGGTCTATAGTAGTCCGGTCCAGTATGCCAATCCATGAAATATGCCAACACCGAGTAAACTGACTCAATCCATGTCAATGCCATCCAAGTAACACAAACTGTATCGAAATTCTGACTATTCTGGTAACACTTACCCAAGTGCCACACTTCCTTCCAACTGATCCAGCTACACTGAATTTATGGATAATTTCCAACAGTCAATTTCAACTTGGCTACGTGATTTCCAAAAATCACCTTTTCACACTTCAGGAAATTTTAAATTCCAATTTTTTTCCTTTTTCTGACTTTTTCATAATTTAATAATTCCCAGAAATTCAATTACCGAATTTTCCTAATAGAGTAGAGTAGAATAGAGCAAAAAAGAGGAGAGATGTGCAAACAGAGTAGAGTAGAGTTAGGCTAGGCTAGACTAGGCTACGCTAGGCCTGGCGAGGCGAGGCTATGTTAGACTAGAGTAGAGTTAAGTAGAGCTAGGTTAGGCTAGGCTTGGTTAGAGTCGAGTAGAATAGAGTAGAGTAGAGCAGAGTCTAATAGAGTACAGTAGAGTATAATAGAGTAAAGTTTTGTTAGGTTAGGCTAAGCGAGGGTAAGCTAGTCTTGGCTAGGTTGGCTCGTGTAGAGTAGATCAGAGTAGAGTGGAGCAGAATAAAGTAGAGCAGAGTAATGAATAGTAGAGTAGAGTAGAGTAGAGTAGAGCAAAGCAAAGTAGAGTAGTGTAGAGTAGAGTAGAGTAGAGCTAGGTTAGGCAAAGATAGGCTAGAGTAGAGTAGAGTAGAGTAGAGCTGTGTTAGGTTAGGTTAGGCTAGGCTAGGTTAAGTTAGGATAAAGTAGTAGAATAGAGTAGAGTAGAGTAGAGTAGAGTAGAGGATGCTAGGTTAGGCTAGGCTAGGCTAGGTTAGGATACGCTAGAGTAGAGCAGAGTAGAGTAGAGTACAACAGAGTAGAGTAGAGCAAAGCAGAGCTTTATAAGGTAGGGTAGAGTAAAGCAAAGCAGAGTAGAGTAAAGTAGCATAGTGCAGAATACAGTAGAGTATAGTATAGTAGAGTAGTGCATTGTAGAGGAGGGTAGAGTAGAGTAGAGTAGTGCCAAGCAAAAAAGAGTAGAGTTGAGCAGAGATAAGTTAGGCTAGGCTAAAGTAGAGTAGAGTTGAGCAGAGCAAGTAGAGTAGTGTAGAGCAGAGCAAAATGGAGCAGACTAGAGTAGAGTATAGTAGAGTAGAGTATATTAGAGTAGGATAAAGCTTGGTTAGGTTAGTTAGGTTAGGTTAGGCTAGGCTAAGCTAGAGTAAAGTATAATAGAGTAGATTAGAGTAGATTAAAGTAAGGTAGAGTAGAATGGAATAGAGGAGAGGAGAGCAAAACAAAGAAGAGTAGAGTAGAGCATTGTAGAGCAGAGCAGTACAGAGCAAAGTAGAGACGAGTAGAGTAGAGAAGAGCTAGGTTATACTATGTTTTCCTAGGCTAGGCTAGGTTAGAGTAGAGTAGAGTAGAGTAGAATAGAGTAGAGTAGAGTAGAATAGAGTAGAGCTCAGTTAGGCTAGGTTAAGTTATGCCAGGCTTTCCTATGCCAACCTAGGCCAGGCTTAAGGATTTGAGTTTTGTAGAGTAGAGTAGAGTAGATCTAAATTACGTTAGGCTAGTCTTAGTTAAGTTAGAGTAGAGTAAAGTAGGGTAGAGTTAAACTGAGTAGAGTAGAATAGAGTAGAGAAGAGCATAGTAGAGTAGAGTAGAGTATAGGATTAGAGAAGAGAGGAGGGGATAGGAGAGTGGAGGAGAGCACAGGAGAGGAGAGATGAGTAGAGGAGAGGAGAGTAGAGTAGAGCAAAGCAGAGCTTAGTAGACCGATGTAGAGCAGAGCAGAGTAGAGCAGAACAGAGAAGAGTAGAGAGGAGTAGAGTAGAGGAGAGTAGTGCAAAGTAGAGAAAAGTAGAGGAGAGTAGTGTAAAGTAGAGTAAGGCTATATTAGGCTAGAGTAGAGAAAAATAGAGCAGAGTAGAGTAAAGTAGATGAATGTAGAGCAGAGCTAGGCTAGGCTAGGTTAGGCAAGGCTTGGTTAGAGCAGAGTGGAGAAGTGTAAAGTAGAGTAGAGTAGAGCTAGGTTAGGTTGGGCTAAGATAGGTTATGCTATGCTAGGCTAGAGAAGAGTAGAGTAGAGTAGAGTATAATAGAGTAGAGCAAGGTTAGGCTTGGCAAAGCTTGAGTATAATGGAGTAGAGCAGAGTAGAGTAGAGTAGAGCAACATAGAGTAGATTAGGGTGGAGTAGAGTAGAGCAGAGAAGAGGAAAGTAGGGTAAAGTAGAGCAGGGTAGAGAAGAGCAAAGTAGAGTAGAGGAGTATAGAGTAGAGTAGAGAAAAGTAAAGCAAAGTAGAGAAATAGAGCAGAGTAGAGTAGAGTAGAGAAAAGTTAGGCTAGGTTTGGCTAAGTTAGGTTAAGCTTGGCTAAAGTAGAATAAAGTAGAGCAAAGCTAGGTTAGGCTAGGCAAGGCAAGGGTATAGTAGATAAGAGTAGAGCAGAGTAGAGAAGAGCAAAGCAAAAAAGTGTGAGTAGAGCAGAGTAGAGTATAGAAGAGCAGTCAGAGTAGAGTAGAGCTAAGTTAAGCATGGTTAGGCTAAGCTAGGCTAAAGTAGAGTAGAATAAAGTATAGTAAAGTAATATAGAGTAGAGCTAGGTTAGGTTAAGCTAAGCCAGTTTATGTTAGAGTAGATTATTATAGAGTAGAGTAAAGTAGAGTAAAGCAAAGTTGTGTTAGGGTAGGCTAGGCTAGTCTAAGGAAGGCTAGTTAGGTTAGGCTAGAGTAGGGTAGAGTGGAGTATAGAAAAGAAAAGTATAGTAGAGTAGAGGTGAGTGTAGTAGAGTAGAGTAGAGCAGAGTAGAGTAGAGTAGAGTAAAGTAGAGAAGGCTAGAGTATAATAGTGTAGAGAAGAGCAAAGCTGAGCAGAGCAGAGTAAATAAGAGCAAAGTAGAGTAGACTAGAGGAGAGTAGAGAATAGTATAATAGAGTAGAGAAGTGCAGACTAGAGTAAAGAAAAGTAAAGCAAAGTTGAGAAGTAGAGTAAAGTATAGTAATGTAGAGAAAAGTTAGGTTAAGCCAGGGTAGATTAGGCTAAGCTAGGCTAGAGTAGAGTAGAGCTTGCGTAGGCTAGGCTTGGCTAGAGTATAGTAGAGAAGAGTAGAGTATAGTAAAATAAAGTAGAGCAGAGTAGAGCAAATCATAACAGAGCAGAGCATCATAGAGTAGAGCAGTACAGAGTAGAGAAGGGCATAATAGAGTAGAGCAAAGCTAGGTTAAGCTAGGCTAGGCTAGGCTAAGCTATGGTAGAGTAGAATATAGTATGGTAGAGTAATGTAGAGGTAGGTAAGGTTTGGCTAGGCCAGACTACGTTAGAGTAGTGTAGAGTAGAGTAGAGTATATTGGAGTAGAGTAAGTATTGTAGAGTAGAGCTAAGTTAGGCTAGGCTAGGCTAAGATAGTCTAGGGAAGCCTAGGCTGGGCTAAAGCAAAGTAGAGTAGAGTAGTGTAAAGTAAACTAAGTAGTGTAAATTATTGTAGAGTATAGTAGAGCAAAGCCGAGTAGGGTAGAGTAGAGTGGAGTAGAGTAGAGAAGAGTAGAGTAGAGAAAAGCAAAGTAGTGCAAAGTAGAGCATAGTAGAGTACTGTAAAGAAGAGAAAATCAGAGTAGTGTAGAGTAGAGTAGAACAAAGCCAGATTAGGCTTGGCTAGGCTAGAGTAAATTAAAGTAGAGTAGAGTGGAGTACACTATAAAAGAGTTGAGCAAAGTAGGGTAGAGTAAAGTAGACTAGCACTGAGCAGGGTAGAGCAGTACAGAGTAGAGCAAAGTAGAACTGAGCATAGCATAGCTGATTAGAGAAGAGGTAGGTTAGGCTAAGCTAGCCTTTGCTAGCCTCGTCTAGGCTTGAGTAGATAAGAGTAGAGCAAAGTAGAGTAGAGAAAATCATAGTAGAGTAGAGAAGTGCAGAGCTCGTTTAGGCTACTCTAAGCTTTGCTAGGCTTGCCTAAGCTAGAGTATATTAGAGTAGAGTAGAGTAGAGTAGTGCTAAGTTAGGCAAGGCTAGGCTAGTCGAGAGTAGAGTAGAATGGAGTAGAGTAGAGTAGGGTAGAGTAGGTTAGAGTATAAAAGAGTAGAAAAGGGCAGAGCACAGTAGATAAAAGTAGAGCAGAGTATAGCTAGGATAGGCAAGGCCAGGCCAGAGTAGAGTAGAGTTGAGAAGAGTAAAAAGAGCAAGGTTAGGCAAGGCTTTCCTAAGCTAGGCTAGGCCAGAGTAGAACAAAGTAGAGTAGAGTAGAGATAGGTTATGTTAAGCTAGGATAGGCTAGAGTACAATAGAGTAGAGTAGAGTAGAGTAGAGTAGAGAAGAGTATAGCAGAGTAGAGAAGAGTAGAGTAGAGGTGAGTAGAGTAGTGTAGAGCATTATCGTGTAGAGTAGAGTTGAGCTGAGTTAGGTTAGGATAAGCTAAGTTAGACTAGGTAAGGTTATGCTAGAATAGCCAAGGCTAAGCTAGTCTAAGCTAGGCTAGGTTAGAGGAGAGTAGAGTAGAGTAGAGTAGAGTAGAGTGGTGCTAAGTTAGACAAGGTTAGGCAAGGCAATGGTTGGCTAGGGTAGACAAGACAGGGCTAGGCTAGGCTAGAGTAGAGTAGAGTAAAGTAGAACAAAACAAAGTAGTGTAGAGTAGAGTGAAGCAGAGTAAAGTAGAGTAAAGTAAAGGAGAGAAGAATAGAGCAGAGAAAAATAGAGGCAAGTAGAGCAGAGAGGAGTAGACAATAGCAAGGTTAGGCTATGCTAGAGTAGAGTAGAGTAGAGTAGTGTATTGTAGAGTAAAGTAGAGAAAAGTAAAGTAGAGTGGAGTATAGCAGAGCTGGGCTAGGCTAGCCTAAGTTAGGCTAGGTTAGAGCAAAGTAATGTAAAATAGAGTATAGTAGAGTAGTGTAGAGCAGAGTAGAGCTAGGTTAGGTTGGCTAAGCTAAGTTATGCTAGGCTAGGGTAGGCTAGCTCAGGCTAGGCTACAGTAGAGTAGAGTAGAGTAGTGTAGAGTAATATAAGGTAGATTTTAGTGAAGTAGAGTAGAGTAGCATAGAGTAGAGATAGGTTAGGCAAGTATAAGTGAGGCTAGGTGAGGCTAGAGTAGAGTACAATAGAGAAGAGTAAAGTAGAGCAGAGTAGAGTTGAGAAGAGCAGAGAAGAGCAGAGAAGAGTAAAGTAGAGTGGAGTTGAGCTTAGTTGAGTATAGCAAAGTTGAGCAGAGTAAGTTTAGGCTAGGCTAGGCTAGAGTAATTTAGAGTAGAGCTGAGTAAAGATGAGCTAGGTTAGGCTAAGTTAGAGTAAAGTAGAGTAGAGTATAGTATCATACATTATAATAGAGCATAGTAGTGTAGAGCTTGGTTAGGCTAGGTTAGAGTAGACTAGAAAATAATAGAGTGTAATAGAGTATATTAGAGTAGAGTAAAGTAGAGTAGAGTAGAGTAAAGGAGAGTAGAGCAAAGTTGAGCATAACAAAGTATAGCAGAGCAGAGTAGATCAGAGTGGAGCAGAATAGGCTAGAGCAAAGTGGAAAAAAGCATAATAGAGTAGAGTAGACTAGAGTATAACAGAGTAGAGCTAGGTTAGGCTAGGCTAGGCTAAGATAGCCTTGACTAGGCTAGAGTAGAGTAGAATATAGTAGAGTAGTGTAGAGTATAATAGAGTAGAGTAGATATAGGTTAAGTTAAGCTAGGCTAGGTTAAGTAGATTATAGTAGAGTAGAGTAGAGTAGAGTAGAGTAGAGTAGAGCTAGGTTAGGCTAGGCTAAGCTATGCTAAGGTAGAATAGGCTAAGGAAGGCTAAGCTTGTTTAGAGTAGAGTAGAGTAGAGTAGCGTAAAGTATAATAAAGCTAAGCCAGGCTTGGCAACATTAGAGTAGAGTTGAATAGAGTAGAGTAGAGTAGATCAAAGTAGAGTAGAGTAGGATAAAGTAGAGCAGAGTAGAGTAGAGACGAGTAGAATAAAGTAGAGCAGAGAAGAGATGTACAGAGTAGAACAAAATATAGTAGAGCTAGGTTAGGTTAGGCTATGCATGGTAGGGTTATAATAGAGCATAGTTCTATAGAGTAGAATAGAGCAGAGTAGAGTAGAGCTTTTTTAGATAAGGATAAGATAAGTTAGGTTATGCTAGGCTAGTATAATGTAGAGTTGAGTAGAGTGGAGTAGAGTAATATAGAGTAGAGTAGAGATAGGTTAGCCCAGGCTAGGCTAGGCTGGGCTCAAGTAGAATAGAGTAATGTAGAGCAGAGAAGATTAGAGTAGTGTAAAGTGGAGCAGAGAAGAGTAGAGTAGAGAAGAGCATAACAGAGAAAAGATAACTTAGGTTAGGCAAGGATATGCAAGGCAAGGCTAGGCTCGGCTAGAGTAGAGTAGAGTTGTGTAGAATCGAGTAGAGTAGAGTAGAGCAAGCTTACGCTAGGGAAGGCTAAGCAAGGTTGGTATATAATATAGAGTAGAGTAGAGTAGCAGAGAGTAGAGGAGAGTAGAGTAGAGCAGAATAGAAAGAACAGAGTAAAGTAGAGTAGCGTAGAGCAGAGCAGAGCAGAGTAGAGTAGAGAAAAGTAGAGCAAAGTATATTAGAGGAATATAGAGTAGAAAAAAGCTAGGTTATGCTAGGATAGGCTAGGCTATCCTAGGATAGAGTAGAGAAGAGTAAAGTAGAGTAGAGCTAGGTTAGGCTATGTTCGTTTAGAGTAGAGTAGAGTAGAGTTGAGTAGAGTGGTATAGAGTAGAGCGAGGTTAGGCTATGCTTAGCTAGACAAGGGTAGACTTGCCTAAAGTTGTGTAGAGTAGAGTAGAGAAGAGTAGAGAAGAGCTCAGTTAAGCTTGGCTAGAGTAGAGTAGAATAGAGTAGAGTAGAGCAGAGCAGAGTAGTGCAGTGTAAAGCAAGGTAAAGCAGAGCAGAGCAGAGTAGAGTAGAGCTAAGTTAGGCTAACTAGGCTAGGCTAGGGTTGGTTAAGTTAGAGTAGAGTAGAGTAGAGTATACCTGAGTAGAGTATAATATATTTAGGTAGAGTAGAGTAGCATAGAGCTAGGTTAGGCTAGTTGAGGTAGGGTAGGATAGGGTAGGATAGGGAAGGCTAGGTTAGGCTAGGCTAGAGTAGAGTACAATAGAGTAGAGTATAATAGAGTAGAGTAGAGTAGAGAAGAGGAGAGCAGAGTAAAGTAGATTTGAGTTGAGCTGAGCTGAGCAAAGCAAAGTGGAGTAGAGTAGAGTAGAGTAGAGAAGAGTAAGGTAAAGCAGAGCAGAGCTGAGTTGAGCAAGGTTAGGCTAGGCTACAGTTGAGTAGAGTAGAGTATAACAGAGTAGAATAGAGTGGAGCGAGGTTAGGCTAAGGTAGGCTAATCTAGGATAGGGGTAGAGTATAATTGAGTAGAGTAGGGTAGAGTAGAGTAAAGTAGTGCTAGGTTAAGGTAAGCTAGGCTAAAGTACAATAGAGTAAAGTAAAGTAGAGTAGAATTAAGCAAAGCATAGAAGAGCATAACAGAGTAGAGTAGAGTAGAGTAGAGTAGAGTATTATGGGGTAGAGCAGATCTAGGTAGGCTCGACTAGGCTTGTCTAAACTAGGTTAGAGTAGAGTAGAGTAGAGTACAATAGAATGGAGCAGAGTGAAGTAAAGAAGAGTAGAGCAGAGCAAAGAAGTGTAGAGTAGAGAAAAGTAGAAAATAGTTGAGTAGAGAAATGTAGAGCTAAGTTAGGCTAAGCTAGGCTAGGTTAGAGGAGTGTGGAATAGAGTAGATTTGTGCTAGGTTAGCTTTGGCTAAGCTAGGCTAGACTAGGTTAAGCTAGGCTAGAGTAGTAGACTAGAGCAGAGTAGAGTAGAGTAAAGCTTGGTTAGGCTAGGAGCAGCTAGGTTAGGCTAGGCCAGGCTAGGCTAGAGTGAAGTATAATAGAGTAGAGTAGAGCAAAGCAAGGTAAAACAAAGCAAGACAAAACAAAGTGAAGTAGAGTACAGTAGTGCACAGTAGATCAGAGTAATGCAGAGTATAGCAAAGTAGAAGAGAGTAGAGTAGAGATGAAAAAATAGAGTAGAGTAGAGTATAGTAGAGAAGAGTTGAGCAGAGTAGAATAGAGCTATATCAGGCTACGGTAGAGTAGAGTAGTGCAGATTAGAGTAGAGTAGAGCTAGATTAGGCTAGGCATGGTTAAAGTAGAGTAGAGTAGAGCTAGTTTAGGTTAGTGAGCAAAAGAGAGTATAGTAAAGCACAGCTAGGTTAGGTTAGGCTTGGCTAGGACAAATTAGAGTAGATTAGAGTAGAGTAGAGTATATTAGTGTAAAGTAGAGTAGAGTAAAGTAGAGTAGAGCAATGTTACGCTTAGTTAGGCTTGGCTAGGGAAGGCTAGGCTAGGTTAGAGGATAGTAGAGTAGAATAGAGTAGAGTAGAGCTTGATTAGGCTTGGCTAGGCTAGGCTAAATGGGGTTAGAGTAGACAAGAGTAGACTAGAATGGAGTATATTATCGCATAGCAGAGTAGAGTATATCATAATAGTACAGAGTAGAGTAGAGAAGTGCATAGTGGAGTATACTAAAGTAGTGTAGAGTATAATAGAGTAGATAAAATTTGTGTAGAGCAGAGCGAAGTAAAGTAGAGTTGATTAGTGTTAGGTTAGGTGAAGCTAGGCTTGGCTTCACTATAATAGAGTTGAGTAGAGTAGAGTGGAATAGAATAGAGTAGACTAGAGCAAAGAAGAGAAGAGTAGAGCATGACGGGGCTGAGCAGAGCAGAGCTGCACAGAGTAGAGCAAAGCAGAGCAGAGCAGAATAGAGCAGACTAGAGTAGAGCAAAGCAGAGTCGAGAAGAGTTGAGTAGAGAACAATAGAGTAGAGAAAATCGTAATAGAGCAATGATTAGTAGAGCAAAGCTAGGTTAGAATAGGCTCGGTTAGGCTATAGTAGAGTAGAGTATAGTAGACAAGACTATAGTAGAGTAGAGTAGAGTGGAGTAGAGTAGAGTAGAGTAAAGCAGAGAAGAATAAAGTAGAGTAGAGAAAAGTTGAGTAGAGCAGTGCTGAGAAAAGCAGAGCAGAGTATAGCTAGCATAAGCTAGGTTACATAAAGTCGAGTAGAGTACAATAGAGCTAGGTTAGGCAAGGCTAGCTTGGGCTAAGCTAAGTTATGGTAGGCTAGGCTAGGCTAGAGTGTAGTATAGCAAAGGAGAGTAGAGCTAATTTAGGTTAGGCTAGGCTAGACTAGAGTATAAAAGAGCATAACAGAGTAGAGAAAAGTAGTAGACAGCTGAGTAAATACGAGTAGAGTAGAGTAGAGTAGTATAGAGCAGAGCTAAGCAAAGTTAGGTTAGGCTAGGCTAAGCTAGGTTGGGCAAGGGTTTGTTAGGCTAGGCTTGGCTAATCTATGCTAGGCTAGAGTAGAGTAGGGTAGAGTAGAGTGGAGTAGAGTAGATCAGAGAAATAAAATGTAGAGCAGAGAATAGTGGAGTAGAGCAGAGCAAGGTAAGGCTGGGTTAGAGTAGAGCTGAGTAAGATAGAGCTATGTTAGGCTAGGCTAGGATAGGTTAGGTTAGACTTGAGTAGAGTTGAGTAGAGAAGAGTAGAATAAAGTAGAGTAAAGTAGAATAGAGCTAAGTTAGGCTAGACTAGGCGAGGGAAGGCTAGCCTAGGCTATAGAAGAGTAGAGTAAAGTAGAGTAGAGCTAGTTTAGGTTAGCTTTGGCTAAATTAGGCTAACCTAGATTAGAGTAGAACAGAGCTGAGTTGAAAAAAGCAGAGCAGAGCAGAGTATCGTAAAGTATATTAGGGCAGAGAAGAGGAGAGTAGAGTAGAGTACAACAAAGTGCACAAAATAAGAGAAGAGTAGAGTAGAGTAGAGTAGAGTAGTGTAGAGTAGAGCAAAGTTAGGTTTTGTAAGGATAGACTTTGCTAAGCTAGAGTAGAGTAGAATAGATTAGAGTAGAGAAGAGTAGAGAAAAGTAAAGCAAAGTAGAGTAGAGTAGAGCAGAGTAGAGTAGAGTAGAGTCGAGTAAAATAAAGTAGCATAGAGAAGAACTGAGCAAAGCGGTGTAGCACAGAGTAGAGTAGAGTACAACAAAGCTATGATAATCAGAGTAGAGCAAGAAGAGTAGAGTAGTGCAGAGAAGTGTAGAGTAGAGCTTTGTTTGGCTAGGTTAGGTTTGGCTAGGCTTCATTAAGCTGGAACAGAGTAGAATAGAGTAGAGTAGAGTACAATAAAGTATAATAGAGCAGAGTTTGCATAGGTTAGCCAAGGCTAGGTTAGAGTAGAGTAGAGTAGAGTAGAGTAAAGTAGAGTAAAGTTAGATTAGGTTGTGCTAAGTTAGGCTAGAGTAGAGTATGCTGGAGTAGAGAAGAGTACAGTAGAGTGGAGTAGACTAGAGTAAATTAGAGTAGAGTATAATAGAGTGGAGTAGAATAGAGCTAGGTTAGGTAGGCTTTGTAAGGATAGAGTAGGGTAGAGTGGAGCAGTGTAGAGTAGAGTAGAGTAGAGTGGAGAAGAGTAAAGTAGAGTAGAGTAAAGCTGGGTAGAGTAGAGCAAAGCAGAGAAAAGTGTAGCAGAGTAGAGCAAGGTTAGGCTAGGCTATAATTTGGTAGAGTAGAGCAGATTAGAGTAGAGTAAAAAAGAGCGACGTTAGACTAGGCTAGCCTAGGCATTGCCTTAGTAAGCTAAGCTAGGCTGGCTAGGCTAGAGTAAAGTAGAGTAGAGTAAAGTCGAGCTAGTTTAGGTTATGCTATACTAGGCTAAAGAACAATAGAGCAAAGCAGAGTAAAGCATAACAGAGTTGAGTAGAGCAGAGAAGAGTAGAGCAGAGCAAAGTAGAGCAGAATAGTACAGAGCTAAGCTGAGCAAAGTTAAGTTAGGCTAAGCAAGGCTTAGCTAGGCAATGCTAGGATAGGCGAGGCTAATCTAGCCTAGAGTAGAGTAGAGCTAGGTTAGGCAAGTGTAGGCTAAGTAAGGTTAGAGTAGTGTAGAGTAGAGTAGAGCTAGGTTAGACATGGTTAGGCTTGGCAAGGCTGGTTAGGCTAGAATAGAGTTTAGTAGAGTAGAGTATGGTCGTATAGAGTAGAGTAGAGTATAGCATAATAGAGCTAGGTTAGGCTAGGATAGGCTGTGCTAGAGTAGAGAAGTAGAGAGCAGAGTAGTGTAGAGAAGAGCAGAGCAGAGTAAAGTAGAGTATAGCAAAGTTAAGTAGATCTAGTTGAGGATAGGTTAGGCGATGCTTGGTTAGAGTAGGGTAGAGTAGAGTAGAGTAGAGTAAAGTAGAACTAGGTTAAGCTAGGAAGGCTCGATAAGAGTATAGTAGAGTAGAGTCGTGTAAGGAAGAGTAGATTAGAGTAGAGTAGAGTAGAGTAGAGTAAAGTAGAGTGGAGAAGTGTATAGTAGAATAGAGTAGAGCAGAGCAGAGTAGAGTAGAGAAGAGTAGAGTAAAGGAAAGTAGAGCAAAGCAGAGTAGAGTAAAAGAGAGGAGAGGAGAGTAGAGCATAGCATAATAGAGAAAACAGAGCACAACAAAATATACCAAAGTAGAGAAGAGAAAAGCATAATTGAGTTGAGTAGAGTAGAGTAGAGAAGAATCAAGTAGAGCTAGGTTAGGCTAGGCTAGGCTAGAGTTGGGTATAATAGAGTAGAATGGTGTATAGTGGAGTAGAGTAAGGTAGAGATAGGTTAAGCTAAGCTAGGCTAGGTTAAGTAGATTAGAGTAGAGCAGAGTATAGGTAAGTTGGGTGAGGCTAGGTTAGGCTAAGCTGGGCCATGGTAGGCTTGGAAAGGTTAGGTTAGGCTAGAGTAGAGTAGGGTAGAGTAGAGCTTGGTTAGGCTTGGCAAAGCTAAAGCACAGCAAAGCAGAGTAGAGTAGAGTAGAGCAGAGTGGAGCAGAGTAGGGAAGAATAGAGTATCACAGAGTTTAGCTAAGCTGAGCTTCGTATAGTGGAGCAGAGAAGAGCGAAGTAGACAGAACAAAGCAGAGCAGAGTAGTGCTAAGTAAGGCTAGGTTAAGCTAAAAGAGCTAGCTAAGGTAATGTAGAGTGGAGCAAGTTTAGGTAAGGCTAGGCTATGTTATGTTAGAGTAAAGTAGATTAGAGTAGAGTAGAGTAGAGCATGTTTAGGCTAGGCTATGCTATGCTTGGTTAAGCAAAGGTAGGCTATACTAGGCTAGGCTAGAGTAGAGTTGAGTTGAGTAGATTAGAAAACATTTGAGTAGAGAAGAGTATAGTAAAGTAAAGTAGAGCTAGGTTAGCATACAATGGAGTAGAGTAGAGTAGATTAGAGTAAAGGGGAGCAGAGGACAACAGAGTAGAGTAGGAAGAGCAGAGCAAAGTAGAGCTGAGAGGAGTAGAGTAATGCAGAGCAGAGTAGAGTAGAAAAAAGCTAGGTTAGGATAGGATAAGCTCGGCTAGGCTAGCATTGAATAGAGAAGAGTTGTGTAGAGTGAATAAGAGTAGAGTAGAGTAGAGTAAAATAGAGTAGAGTAGAGTAGAGCTAGGTTAGGCTAGGCTAGGTTATAGTACAATAAAGTAGAGTGGAGTAAAGTAGAGTAAAGCTAGGTTAGGCTAGTCTAGTTTAGAGTAGAGTAGAGTTGATTAGAACACAGTAGAGTAGAGCTAGGTCAGGGTATGCTTGGTTAAGCTAGGGTAGGCTAGGCTAGAGTCGAGTAAAGTTGAGTAGTTTAGAGTAGAGTAGAGTAGAGTAGAGTAGAGCTTGACTAGACTAGGCTAGGCTAGAGTAGAGTGCAAAAGATTTTAGCATAGTATAGCAAAGTAGAGTAAAGTAGAGAGAGTAGAGTAGAGCCATGTTAGGTTAAGCAAGGCTAGGCTAGGCTAGGCAAGGTTAGAGTTGAGTGGAGTAAAGTAGAGCATAGTATATTAGAGTAGAGTAGAGTAAAGAAGAGCTAGGTTAGGCTAAGCTAGGAAATGATAAGCTAAGGAAGGCTAGGTTAGACAAGGCTAGGGTAGAGTAGAGTAGAGTATAGTAGAGTAGAGTAGAATAGAATAAAGTAGAGTAGAGTATGACAAAGAAGAGTAGAGTATAACAGAGCAAGCCAAAGTAGAGTGGAGTAGAGAATAGCAGAGTAGAGTAGAGCAAGGTTAAACTAGGCTAGGCTAGCTACAGTTGAGTGAAGTAGAGTAGAGCTAGGTTAGGCTAGGCTTAGCGAGGCTAGGATAGAATAGAGTGTAGTAGAGTATAGTACTGTACAGTAGAGTAGAATAGAGTGGAGTAGAGGGCAGCTAGGTTAGGCTAGGCTACGATAAGCTAGGATAAGGTAGGCTTGGCTTGGCTAGAGTATAATAGAGTAGAGTAGAGCTAAGTCAGGGTAGACTAGGCTAGAGTATAGTAGAGGAGAGTAGAGTAGAGCAGAGCAGAGCAAAGTAGAGTATAGTAGAGTGGAGCAGAGTAGAGCAGAGTAGAGCAGAGTAGAGTAGAGCAAAGCAGAGTAGAGAAGAGAAGAGTAGAGCTAGGTTAGGCTAGGCTAGTCTAAGTTAAGCAAGGCTAGGCTTGGCTATACTAGAATAGGGTATACAAAAGTTGAGTAGAGTAAAGTCGAATAGATTTAGGTTAACTTAGGTTAAGCTAGGCTGAACTAGGCTAGAGTAGATGAGAGTAGAGTTGAGTAGAGTATAGCAGAATAGAGCAGAGCAGAGTAGAGTAGAGCAAAGAAGAAGAGGCAAGAGCAAAGTAGAAAAGAGTAGAGAAGAGCAAAGCAAAGCAGATTAGAGTAGAGCAAAATAGAGTAAAGCTAGGTTAGGCTTGGCTAGGGTAGAGTAGAGTTGAGTAACTCTATGCTAGGTATGGTTAGGCTCATTTAGGCAAGGGTTTGTTAGGCTTTGTGAGAATAGTCGTGTATTATAGAGCTAGGTTAGGGTATGCTATGCTAGGTTAGGCTAGCATAAGCTGGGCTAGAGTATGACAAAGTAGAGTAGAGCAGAGCAAAGCATAGTAGAGTAGAGTTGAGTAGAGTAGTAGAGAGCATAATAGAGAAGAGAAAATTAGAGTAGAGTAGAGTAGAGTATAGTTGACCAGAGTTTGGTTAGGCTAGGCTAGAGTAGAGTAGAGTAAAGTAGAGTGGTGTAAAGTAGAGAAGAGTTAGGTAGGCAATGGTAGGCTTAGTTAGGTTATGCTAAAGTAGAGAAGAGTATAATAGAGTAGAGTAGAGTAAGCTTGCTTAGGCTAGGCTAGGCTAGGCAAGGCAAAACTAGGCTTGAGTAGAGTAGAGTAGATCAAAGGAGAGCATAAAAAAGCAGGGTAGTGTAGAGTAGAGTGGTGTAAAGTAAAGTAGAGTAGAGCAAGGTTAGGCTAAGTTTGGCTAAGATAGGCTACGTTCCCTTAAGTTAGGCTAGGCAAGAGTAGAGTAAAGTAGAGTAGAGCTAAGTTAGGCTAGGCTAGTTTAGGCTAAGTTAGAATAGAGTAGAGTGGAGTAGAGTATAATAGAGTTGAGTAGAGAAGAGTAAAGGAGAGTAGAGTTGAGTTGAGTATGGTGATGTATAGTAGAGTATAGTAGAATAGAGAAGAGTGGATGAGAGGAGAGGAGAGGAGAGGGGTAGAGGGGAGACGGGTGGAGAGGAGAGCAGAGGAGTGTAGATAAGAGTAGGGAAGAAGAGGGCAAAGTAGGGTAGAGAAGACCAGAGTATAGTAGAGTAGAATAAAGTAGAGCAAGTAGAGTTGAGTGGAGCAGAGTAGACTAGAGATTATTTAGGCTAGGCTTTGTTAGAGTAGATTTGAGCAGAGTAGAGTAGAATTGAGCTAAGCTAAGTTTGGTTAGGTTATGCTAGGCAAGAGTAGAGTAGTTGAGTAGAGTTGAGTATAGTAGAGTAGATCTAGGTTAGTGTTGGTTAGGTTAGGCTAGGCTAGCCTAATCTAGAGGAGAGTAGATTAAAGCAAAGCAAAGTGGAGTAGAGTAGAAAGAAGGAGAGAAAAGTAGAGCAGAGCAAAGCAATAAGGAGTAGAGTAGAGCAGTGTAGGATAGAGCTAGGTTATTCTAGGTTAGGCTAGGCTAGCGTAGAGCAGAGTAGAGTATAGTAGAGTAGAGTAGAGCTCAATTAGGCTAGGCTATGCGAGGGTTGGCTAGGTTAGAGTAAAGTAGAGTAGAGTTAGATCTGGTAATGCTAGGCTTGGTTAGGCTAGAGTAGAGTAGAGTAGAGAAAAGTAGAAAAGAAAAGAGTGGAGTAGAGTAAAGCAGAGCAAAGTAGAGCAGAGCATAAAAGTGTAGAGTCAAGCAGAGCAAAACAGAATAAAAAAAGCATAAAAGGGTAGAGGAGTGTGGAGTAGAGTAGAAAAAAGTATAGTAAAGTGGAGTAGTGTAAGGTAGAGAAAAGTAGAGTAGAGAAAGGCTAGGTTAAGTTAGGGTAGCAAGGCTAAGCTAGGCTAGAGTAGAAAAGAGTTGAGTAAAGTAGAGTAGAGCATAGCTAGGTTAGGCTAGGCTAGGCTTGAGAATAATAGAGCAGAATAGAGTAGAGTGGAGAAGAGTAGAGTAGAGTAGAGCAGTGTAGAGCAGAGCTAAGCAAAGTAAAGTAGAGCATGATAAAGTCGAGAAGAGTAATGCAAAGCAAAGGAAACTAAAGCAGAGTAGAGTAGAGCTAGGTTAAGCTAGGCTAGGCTAGAGTAAAGAAGAATAGAGTATACTTGAGTATTGGAGAGTAGAGCTAGGTTAGGTTAGGCTAGGCTAGGCTAGGTTAGAGTAAAGTAGAGTAGCATTGGGCAGACAAGAGTAAACTAGAGTAGATCTAGGTTAGGCTGTGTTAAACTAGGATAGAGTATACTAGAGTAGAGTAGAGTTGAGTAGAGTAGAGAAGTGTAAAGCAGAGCTAAGAAAAATAGAGTAGAGTACAATAGAGTAGAGAAAATCATAGTAGGTAGAGCATAATAGAGCAGAGTAAAGAGAGCTAGGTTAGACTAAGCTAGGTTTGGGGCCTAGAGTAGAGTAGAGTAAAGTAGAGTGCAGTAGAGTAGAGTAAAGTAAAGCAAAGCAGAGAATAGAGCAGAGTAGAATAGGGCTTAGTTGAGTAGAGTAGAGCAACATAGAGCAAAGAAATGAAGAGTAAAGTAGAGAAGAGTAGAGCACAGCAGAGTAGGGACAATCAAAGTAGAGTAGAGCAAAGTAGGGCAAAGTAGAGTAGAGCAAGGTTAGGCTAGGATATGATTGGATAGCATTAATTTGGCCAGAATAGAGTAGAGTAGAGGAGAGGAGAGTAAAGTAGGGCAAAGCAAGGTAGAGTAGAGTACAATAGAGTTATAAAATTTAGAATAAACCAGAGCAAAGCAATGATGTATAAGGTAGAGCTAGGTTAGGCTAGGTTATGCTTGGCTAGGCTTAGTTCAGTTGAGGTAAATTAGAGTATAATAGAGTAGAGCAGAGTAGAGTATAATTAGAGTAAAGTTGAGTGGAGTAAGGCATAGCTAGGTTAGGTTAGGTTAGGCAAGGCTAAAGTTGATTATATTAGAGTAGAGTAGAGTAGAGTAGAGTAAAGTAGAGTAGAGCTAGGTTAGGTTTGGGTAGGCAAGGCTAGGCCAGAGTAAAGAAGAGTAAAGTATAGTAGAGTAGAGAAGAGTAAAGTATAGTAGAGGAAAGTTAGGTTAGGCTAGGCTAAAGTAGAGTAGAGTGGAGTCGAGTAGAGCAAAGCAAAGTAGAGTAGGGCTAGGTTAGGCTAGGCTTGGCTATAGTTGAGTATTATAGAGTAGAAAAGAATTAGGTTAGGCTAAGATTGGCTAAGCTAAGCTAGGGTATGCTAAGTTAGGTTAGGCTAGGCTAGAGTAGAGTGGAGTAGTGTAGAGTAACGCTTGGTTAGGTTATGCTATGCTAGGCGAGAGTACAACAAAGCAGAGTATAGTAGAGTAGAGCAGAGCTGAGAAGAGCAGAGTAGTGTAAAGCAGAGCAGAGAATAGTGGAGCAGTACTGAGAAGAGCTTAGTAGAGTTATGTTAGGCTAAGCTAGCCCCAGCTAGGCAAAGCAAGGATAGGCTAGGCTAAGCTAGGATAGAATAGAGTAGAGTTAGGCTATTAAGATGAGGCTAGGCTAGGTAAGAGTAGAGTATGGTGGAGTGAAGTAGAGAATAGTAAGGGTAGCTTAGGCTGGGCTAGGCTAGGCTATGGTAGGCTGGACAAGACTATTCTTGAGTAGAGTAGAGTAGAGTAGTATAGAGCTAGGTTTGGTTAGGCAATGCTAATGTTGAATAGAGTAGAGTAGAGTTGAGAACAATACAGTAGAGTAGTGCAGAATAGAGCATAGTATAATATAATAGAGTAGAGTAGAGTTAGTTGAGGTTAGGGTAGGCTATGCTAAGAAAGGCTAGAGTAGAGTATTATAAAGTAGAGTAGAGTATACTAGAGTAGAGAAGAGCAGAGTGGAGTAGAGAAGAGTAGAGTAGAGAAACGTAGAGAAGAGATGAGTAGAGAATAGTAGAGCTACGTTAGGCTAGGCTAGGTCAGAATAAAGTAGAGTCAAGTAGAGTAGAGTAGAGTAGAGTAGAAGTTGGTTAACTTATGCTAGAAATGACTAGGCTAAGCTAAGCTAAGGTAGAGTAGAGTAGAGTAGAACAGAGTAGAGGAAAGTAGAGTAAAGTAGAGCATAGCAAAGCAGAGCATAGCAAAGCAGAGTAGAAAATAATGGAGTAGAGAAGAGCAGAGTAGAGTAAAGAAGAGTAGAGTAGAGTAAAGAAGAGCAGAGTAGAGAAGAGTAGAATAGAGTAGAGCAGAGTAGAGTAGAGTAGAGCATATTAGAGTAGAGTAGAGTAGAGCTAGGTTAGGCTAGGTTAAGATTGATTAGAGTAGAGTAGGGCTAAGTTAGGCTAGGCAAGGCTAGAGTAGTGTAGAGTAGACTAGAGTAGGGTAAAGTATAGTTGAATAAAGGGGAGTAGAGTTGAGTAGGGCAAGGTTAGTTTAGGTTTAGCTAGGCTACACTAGGCTAGGTTAGGCTAACCTAGAGTAGAATAGAGTAGAGTAGAGTTTGGTTAGGATAGGCTAGGCTAGGCTAAGCTAAAGTATAATAGAGTAGAAAAGAGTAGAGTAGAGCAGATCAGAGAAGAGAATAGTAGAATAAAGCAGAGCAAGGTAGAGTAGAGTAGAGTAGAACAGAGCAAACAAAAGAAGTGTAATAAAGAGAAGATAGCAAAGTAGAGTGTTACAAAGAAGAGCAGAGCAATGTAGAGTAGAGTAGAGTAGAGCAGAGTAGAGTAGAGTAGAGTAGAGTTAGGTTATTCTATACTAGGCTGGGCTATAGTAGAGTAGAGTAGAGAAGAGTAGAGTAGAGTAAAGTAGAGCTCGATTTGACTAGGCTAGGTGTCGCTAGGCTTGAGTAGAACTGAGTTGAGTAGAGTAGAGTAGAATAGAGTTGTGTAGAGTATAGTAGAGTAGAGTAGAGTAGAAAAACATATAGTGGAGTGGAGTAGAGTAGAGTAGAGTAAAGTAGAGCAGAGTAGAATAGAGTAGAGGAGAGTAGAGTAGAGGAGAGAAGAGGAGAGGAGAAGAGAGGTGAGTAGAGAAGAGGAGTGGAGAGTAGAGCCTTATAGAGCATAGCAAAGCAGAGTAGAGTAGAATAGAGAAGAGTAGAATATAGATGAGCAAAGTAGAGTAGTATAGAGAAGAGCAAAGAAAAGTAGAGTAAAGTAGAGCAAAGTAGAGCAGACCAGAGTGGAGTAGAGAAGAGCATAATAGTGTAAAGGAGAACAGACAAGAGTAGAGAAAAGTAAGACAAAGTAAAGCAGAGTAGAGTAGAGTAGAGTAAAGTAAAGAAAACTTAGGTTAGGTTAGGCTAGGCTAAGCTAAGATAGGCTAGAGTCGAGTAGCATAGAGTAGAGTAGAGTTGAGTAGAGCAAGGTTAGGCTAGGATAGGCTAGTATAGTAGAGTAAAATAAAACAGAGCACATTGGAGTAGAGCAGAGTAGAGCAAAGAAAACCAGAGCAAATCATAGCTGATCAGAGCAACTTAGAGCAAAGCAAGGTTATGGTAGGCTATGCTATTGTTGTGTAGAATAGTGTGTAGTAGGTAAAGTGGAGTTTAGCAAGGTTTGGTTAGGTAAGTCTAGCCTAAGTTAGAGTAAAGTAAAGTAGAGTAGAGTATATTAGAGTAGAGTAGAGTAATGTAGGGTAAAGTAGAGTAGAGCTGAGTTAGGTTAGGCTGGGTTAGGCTAAGGAAGGCTAGGCTAGGCTAGGGAATGTTAGACAAGGCTAGAGCAGAGCAGAGTAGAGTAGAGTAGAGTAAAGTAGAGTAGAGGTTAGGGTAGGCAAAGTTAGGCTAGGCTAAAGTAGAGTAGACATAGGTTGTGTTAAGCTAGGCTAGGCTAAGATGGGGTAAGGTTTACTAAAGTAGAGTAGAGTAGGGTAGAGCAGCGTATAGCAAAGCAGAGCAGACTAGAGTAGAGTAGGGTAGAGCAGAATAGTGCAAAGCATAGCTGTGTTAGGTTAGGCTAGGTTAGGATAGGGTATAGTCGAGTAGAGTAGTGTAGAGCTAGGATATGATTGTCATGGCTATGCTAGAGTAGAGTATTATAGAATAGAGTAGAGTAGAGTAGAGCAAAATAGAGTAGAGCAAAATAAAGCAGAGTAGAGCAAAGTAGAGTACAACAGAGCAAAACAGAGTAGAGCATAATAGAGCAGAGCAAAGCTAGGTTAAGCTAGGCGAAGCAAGAGTAGAGTATAATAGTGTAGAGTAGAGCTTTGTTAGGTTAGGTTAGGTTAGGCTAGGCTAATCTAGGCTAAAGTAGAGTAGAGTGGAGTAGAGCAGAGTATGATAGCATAATAGAACTGAGCTAGAGTAGAGCTAGACTTGGCTTGGCTATGCTAGGCTAGAGTAGAGTAGAATAGAATAGAGTGGAGTAGAGTAGAGTAGAGCTAGGTTAGGATAGGCTAGGGTAGGTTAAGATAGAGTAGAGTAGAGTAGAGTAAAGTAGAGTAGAGCTAGGTTAGGTTTGGCTAGGCTAGGCTAGGGTATAGTGGAGTAGAGAGAGTAGAGTTGACTAGAATAGGGTAGAGTATAATAGAGCTAGGATCTATTAGGCCAAGCTAGGCTAGGCTAGGATAGGCTACGCTAGGCTAGAGTAGAGTCGAGTAGAGTAGAGTAGGGTTAAGTTTGGTTAGGCTAGGTTAGGCTATACTAGGTTAGGCTAGAGTAGAGTAGAGTTGAGTAGAGCATAGCACAGAAGAGTGGAGTAGAGCAAAGTAGAGCAGAGTAGAATTGATCAGAGTAGAGCAAAGTAGGGTGGAGAAAAGTAGAAAAAAGTAGAGCTAAGTTAGGCAAGGCTAGATTAGGGTAGGCAAGGTTAGGCAATGCTAGGCTTGGCTAGGTTAAAGCAAAGTAGAGTAGAGTAGATTAGAGTTTAGTAGAATAAGGTTAGGCTAGGCTAGGCTATGCTAGGCTAGGATATTATAGGTTAGGCTAGAGTAAAGTAGAATAGAGCATTGCTAGGTTAGGTTAGGCTAAGGTAAAGATTAGACTAGAGTTGAGCAAAGTAAAGTAGAGTAGAGTAGAGTGGAATAAAGTTAAGAAGAGTATAGCAAAGCATAAAAAACCAAAGTAGAGTAGAGCAAGGTTTGGCTAAGCTAGTATAGGCTAGGTTTGGCTAGGCAAGGCTTGGCTAGAGTAGATATAGTAGAGTTTTGTTAGGCAAGGCAATGCTAGGTTAGAGTATGGTGGAGTAGAGTAGAGTAGAGTATAATAGAGTATAGCTAGGTTAGGTAGGCTTGGCTAGGATAAAATTGGCTAGAGTATAGTAGAGTAGAGTGGTGTAGAGCTAGATTAGGCTAAGCTAAGCTAGAGTAGAGTAGAGTAGAGTAGAGTAGGGAAGACTAGAGTGGAGTAGAGTAGAGTAGTGCAAAGTAGAGTAGAGTAGAGCAAAGTACAATAGAGTAGAGTAGAGCAGCGTAAAGTAGAGGAGAAGATAGTAGAGCAAAAAACTTAAAAGGAATGCAAAGTTAGAAAAGTCGAGTACAAGGGTAAAATAGAATGATGCAAAGTATAGCAGAGTAGTACAGTGCATAGAAGAGTGAAGTTTAGTAGAGCAAAGGTAGGTTAGGCTATGCTAAGCAAATCTAGGCTACATTATGTTAGAGTAGAGTAGAGTAGAGTTTAGTAGAGCAAGGTTAGGGTATGGTTGGTAAGAAATGTAGAGAAGAGCATAGCAGAGAAGAGCAGAGTAGAGTAGAGTAGAGTAGAGTAGAGCAGAGAAGAGCAGAGCAAATTAGAGCAGAGTAGAGTAGAGCTAGGTTTTGCTAGGCTAGGCTTGTTTTGGCTAGCCTAAATTATTGGAGATTAAAGCTCAGTTGGGCTTGCCTAGGCTAGGCTTGGTTAGAGTAGAGTGGAGTAGTGTAAAGTAGAGTAGAGAAGCATAGAATATAGTAGAGTAGCATATAATAGAGTAGAGTAGCGCTAAGTTAAGCTAGGCTTGGCTAGGCTAGGTTTGGCTAGGCTAGGTAAGGCTAGGCAAAGCTAGACTAGAGTAGAGTATAATGGAGTAAGGTAGAGCACATTAGGCTAGGCTAGGCTAGAGTATAATAAAGTGAAGTAGATTAGATCAGAGCAAAGTAGAGCAGAGTAGAGCAAAATAAAGTAGAGTATGACAGAGTAAAGTAGAGCTGAGCTGAGCTAGGTTGGGCTAGGCTTGGCAAGGTCAGGTTAAGCTTGGTTAGAGTAGAGTAGAGTAGAGTAGAGTAGAGCTAAGTTAGTCTTGGTTAAGCTAGAGTACAGTTGAGCAGAGTAGATAGTAGAGCAAAGTAGAGTAGTATAGAGCAAAGTAGAGTAGAGTTTAGTAGACATGAGTAGAGAAAAGATGAGTAGAGTAGAAAAATGTGGAGCAAAGCAAAGTAGAGCAAAGTAAAGGAGAGCTAGGTTAGGCAAGGTAAAGCTGGGCTAGCCAAGTCTAGAGTAATGTAGAGTAAACTAGAGTAGAGTCTAATAGAGTAGAAAAGAGTAAAGCTAGGTTAGGTTAGGCTAGCAAGAGTAGAGTGAAATAGAGCAGAGCAAAGTAAAGTAAAGCAGAGCAAAGTAGAGAAGAGTAGAGAATAGTAGAGCAAAGTAGAGTAGAGTAGTGCTAGGTTAGTCAAATTAAGCTTGGCTAGGCTAGGCTAGAGTAGAGTAAAGTTGAGTAGAGTATAGAAGAATAGAGGTAGGATAGGCTAGGCAAGGTTAGGTTAGAGTAGAGTAGAGTAGAATAGAGTATAGTAAAGTAGAGTAGAGCTAGGTTAAGCTAGGCTAGGTTCAGTTAGGCTAGAGTACAATAGAGTAGAATAGAGTAAAGCTATGTTAGGCTAGGCTAGGTAGAGTCGAGTAAAGAGGAGTAGAGAAGAGTATAGTGGAGTAGAGTGCAGTTGAGAATAGTAGAGTAGAGCATGTTTAGGCTTGGCTAGGCTAGGCTCGAGCACAGTAGAGTGGAGTAGAGCAGAGTAGAGTAGTGTAGAGTAGAGTAGTGCATAGTAGAGCAAAGTAAGGTAGAGCATTGTAGAATAGCATAGAGCATAAGAAAGCTAGGTTAGGCAAGGCTAGGCTAGGGTTAAATAAAGTAGAGAAGAGCTATGTTAGGTTAGGCTAGGTTAAAGATGAGTAGAGTAGGATAGAGTAGAGTACAGTTGAGTTGGGCAGAGTAGAGAAGAGTAGAGAAGAGTAGAATAGAGCAGAGTAGAGTAGAATAAAGCTATGTTAGACTAGGCTAATGAAGGCTATACTATGCTATGGTTGGCTAAGCTAAGCTAGGCTAAAATAGAGTAGAGTAGAGCTAAGTTAGGCTAAGCTATGCTATGCAAGGTAAGACAACATAAAAGAGATGAGTATAGTAGAGTAGAGCAGAGTAGAGCAGAGTGGAGAAGAGAAGAGCAGAACAGAGGATAGCATAGTAGAGCAGAGCAAAGTAGAGTAGAACTTGGTTAGGTTAGGCAAGGCTAGGCCAGAGTAGAGTAAAGTAGAGTAGAGCTTGGTTAGGCTATGTTAGAGTAGAGTCGAGTGTAGTAGAGTAGAGTAGACCATAATAAAGCTATGTTAGCCTAGGCTAGGCTAAGCTAGACTAGAGTAGTGTAGAGTAGAGTAGAGTAGACTAGAGTAGAGTAGAATAGAGTTAGGTTGGGCTAAGCTTGCCTAGGCTTGAGTAGAGTAGAGTATAGTAAAGTAGTTTAGCATAGAGGAGAGGAGAGGAGAGTAGAGTAGAGCAGAGTAGAGAAGAGCTACGTTAGGCTAGACTAAGCTAGGCTTGGTAAGAGAAGAGTAGAGTAGGATAGAGTAGAGTAGAGATAGGTTAGGCTAGGCTAGCCTAGGGTAGGCTAAGCTAGTCAAGGCTAGGCTCGAGTAAAAAAAAGCAGAGTAGAGTAGAGTAAAGAAGAGCAAGATTAGGTTAGGCGAGCGTATAGTTGATTAGAGTAGAGTAGAGTTGAGTAGAAAAGAGTAGAGTAGAGTTGATTAGAGTTGAGTAAAGTAGAGAAGATGGGAAGAGAGGAGAGGAAAAGAGAGGTAAGAAGAGTAGAGCAGATCTGAGCAGAGCATACTGGGCAAAGCATAACAAAATAGAGTAGAGATGAGCCTAGTAGAGCAAAGTAGTGTAGAGCAGAGAAGAGTAGACCAAAGTAGAGTAGAGAAACACATAACAGAGTAGAGGAGAGACAAATAGACTAGAGAAAAGTAGAGTAGAGAAGTGTAAATTAGAGCAAAGTAGAGAAGAGTAGAGTAGAGCTAGTTAGGCTAGGCTAGGCTATAATAGTGTATAATAGAGCAATGTAGAATAGAGTACATTAGCATAGAGTAGAGCTAGTTAGGCTATAATATAGTAGAGCAGAGTAGAGTATAGAAGAGAAGAGCGTAGTATAGTAGAGTAGAGTGGAGAAGAGCATAGCATAGCAAAGCATAAAAGAATAGAGCTGAGTAGAGAAGAGTAGAGCAGACAATAGCAGAGCTAGGTTAGGCTAGGCTAGAGTAGAGGTAAGTATTGTAGAGCTAGGTTAGGCTAGGCTAGACAAGGCTAGGCTAGGGTAGGCTAGGCTAGGCTAGGAAATGCTAGGCTAAAGTAGGGTGCAGTAGAGTTGAGTAGAGTAAAGTAGAGCTAGGTTTGGCTGGGCTAACCAGCAAGGCTAGGCAAGGCAAGGCTAAGCTAAGGTAAGCTAGAGTAGAGTAGAATAGAGTAGAGTAGGTAGAGTTGAGTAGAGATAGGTTAGAGGCTAAGTTATAGTGGAGTAGAGTAGAGTAAAGTAGTGTAGAGTATAGAAGACCGAAGCCGAGGAAAGTAGAGCAGAGTATAGCTGATCAAAGCGGAGAAGAGTATAGTAGAGTAGAGTAAAGCGAGGTTAGGCTAAGCTAGGTTAGGTTAGCTTAGGCTAGGCTTGGCTAGGATAGAGTAGAGTAAAGTAGAGTATAGTAGGGTAGAGCAGAGTATAGTAAATTAGAGTAGAGTAGAGCTAGGTTCTATTAGGTTAGACTAGGCTAGGCTATGGTAAGCTAAAGTAAAGTAGAGTTTAGTAGAGTGAAGTAGAGTAGAGTAGAGTACAGCTAGGTTAAGGTAGGCTAAGCTATGCTAAGCTAGAGTATAAAGTAGAGTGAAGTAGAGCAAATTAGAGTAGAGTAGAGTGGAGTAAGGTAGGGAAGAGTAAAGAAGAGTAGAACATAGAAAATTAGAGCAAAGCTAGGATAGGCTGATCAAGGAAAAGCTAGGCCAGGCAAGGTTAGGCTAGGCAATGCTAGGCTAAAGTAGAGTAGTGTAGCGACAGTAGAGCAGAGTATAAGAGAGTAGAGCTAGGTTTGACAAGGCTAGAGTATGCTAGGCTAGGCAAGTGTAGAGTAGAGCAGAGTAGAGCCAGTTTAAGCTAAGCTTGGTAAGGCTAGATTAAAGTAGAGTAGAGTAGTATGGAGTAGAGTAGAGTTGAGTAATGTTGAGCTGAGTATAGTAGAGTAAAGTAGAGTAGAGTAGAGTAGAGTAAAGTAGAAGTGAGGAGTGTAGAGCAAAGCAGAGTGGCATAGAGCAAAGTAGAGTAGAGTAGAGAAGAGTAGAGCAGAGCAGAGCAATGTAGAGTAGTGTAGAGTAGAGCAGAGTAGCACAGAGTAGAGCAAAGCCAAGCAGAGCTGAGAAGAGTTTTGTTATGTTATGCTAGGCTCAGCTAGGCATGAGTAGAGCAAAATAGAGTAGAGTAGACCTAGGTTAGGCTTTGTTAGGCTAGGCTAAGCTAAACTATCTAGAGTAGAGTATAGTAGAATAGAGTGGAGAAGAGTATAGCAGAGCAAAGTAGAGCAGAGTAGAGCAAAACTTTGCAAAATAGAGAAGAGCAGAGAAGAGTAGAGTAGAGTAGAATAGGGTAGAGTAGAGCAAAGCATAATAAAGAAGAGTTGAGTAGAGCTTGGTTAGGCAAAGCTAAACTAAGCTAGGTTAGAGTAGAGTAGAGTTGTGCAAAGCTAAGTTAGGCTAGGCAAGGTTAGGTTAGGCTAGAGAAAAGTAGAGTAGAGTAGAGTAGAGTAAAGTAGAGTATGATAGAGTAGAGTAGAGTGGAATAGAGCAAAGTAATGTAGAGCAGAGTGAAGAAGAGTAGAGTAGAGTATAACATAGTAGAGTGGAGCAGAGCTGAGTAGAGTAGAGCAGAGCAAAGCCGAGCAAAGCAAAGAAGTGTAGAGTGAAGGAATTATTAGGCTATGCTAGGCTAGGCAAGGCTACGCTAGGCTAGGTTAAACTAGAGTAAAGTAGAGTAGAGTAGAGTAGAGAAGAGTTAGGTTTGGCTAAGCTTTAAGTTAGAGTAGAGTAGAGTAGAGTAGTGTAGAGTATAATAGAGTAGAGTAGAGTATAGTAGAGTAGAATAGAGTAGGTTACAGTACAGTAGAGTAGAGTGGAGTAGAGCTAAGTTAGGCTAGATTAGGTTGGGCAAGGCTAGGGTTGGCTAGGCTAGGCAAGAGTCGAGTAGGGTAGAGCAGAGTAGAGCATAGTATAGCTAAGTTAGCCTAAGCAAGGCTAGAGTACAATAAAGCATAGTAGAGTTGAGTAGAGTAGAGCAGAGTAGAGCAGAGCAGAGTAGAGAAAAGCAAGAGTAGAGCGTAACAGAGTAGGGCAAAGTAGAGAAGAATAGAGCTAGGTTAGGTTAGGCAAAGCAAGAATTGAGTTGAGTAGAGTAGAGCTTGGTTAGGCTAGGTTAGGTTAGGCTAAGTTAGAGTAGAGTAGAATATAATAGATTAGATTAGAGTAGAGTGGAATAGAGTAAAATTAGAGTATAGATAAGTTAGGTTAAGCTAGGCTATGCTTGAGTAGGCTTGGCTAGGTAAGGCTAGGCTAGAGTAGAGTAGAGTAGAGAAGAGTAGACTAGAGTAATGCTAGGTTGGGCTAGGCTATACAAGGCTAAACTTGACTAGAATTGAGTAGAGTATAGTGGAGTAGACTAGAGTAAAGTAGAGCAAAGGAAAGAAGAGCAAAGTAGAGTAGAGAAGAGTAGAGTAAAGAAGAGTAGAGTAGAGCATAATAAAGTAGAGCAAAGTAGAGTAGAGTAGAGTAGAGTGGAGCTAGGCTAGGCTAAGCTAGTTTAGGCTAGCTTAGACTAGAGTATAGTAGAGTGGAGTAGAGTTTAGTAGAGTAGAGTTAGGTTAGGCTAGGCTAGGATAGGGTAGAATCATGTAGAGTATAGTAGAGTAGAGTAGAGTAGACAAGAGTAGAGAAGAGCAGATCTAGGATAGGTTAGGCTAAGTTAGAGTAGAGTAGAGTAGGATAGAGTAGATTGGAGTAGAGTAGAGTATAGTAAAGTTAAATAGAGTAAAACTAAGTTAGGCTAGATTAGAATAGGGTCGACTAGGCTAGGCTTGAGTAAAATAAAGTAGAGTAGGGTAGAGTAGTGTAGATTTGAGTAGAGCTGAGCTAGGTTATGCTAGGCATAGCTAGCATAGGTTAAACTAGGCTAGAGTTGAGCATAGTATAGTAGCATAGAGTAGAGTAGAGTAAAGTAGAGTATAGAATAGTAGAGTAGAGCAAAGCAGAGTGGAGCAGAGTAGAGAAGAATAGAGTAGAGCATAACAAAGCAAAACATAGCTGAACTAAGCTGAGCTGAGCTGTGTTGAGCAAATTAGAGCATAGTAGATTATAATTGAATTGAGTAGAGTAGCATAATATTAGGCTAGGTTATGCTAGGTTAGAGCAAAGTAGAGAAAAGTAGAGTAAAGAAGAATAAAATAGAGCATAGTAGAGCAAAGAAGAATAGAGTAGAGCAGAGCATAATAGAGTAGAGTAGAGAAGATTAGAGCAACAAACAACAGAGCTGACCAAGTAGAGTAGAGCTAGGTTAGGCAATGCTAGGCTAGGCTTGGTTAGAGTAGAATAGAGTAGAGTAGAGTAGAGAGGAGTAGAGTAGAGTGCACTATAGTAGAGTAGAGTAGAGTAGAGTAGAGTAGAGTAGAGTAGAGTAGACTAGAGCTAGGTTAGGCTTTTGTAAGCTCGACTAGGCTAAGCTAGAGAGGAGCAGAGTAGAGTAGAGCAAAGTAGGATAGAGTAGAGCTTAGTTAGGCTAAGCTACACTATAGTAGAGAAGAGTAGAGAAGTGTAGTGTAGAATAAAGCAAAGAAGAGTAGAGCATAGTAGAAAAGCACAGAGAAGAGCATACGAGAGTAGAGTAGAGCAGAGCATAGTAGAATTGAGCATTATAGAGTAAAGCAGAGTAGAGTAGAGTTGAGTAAAACTTGGTTTCACTAAGCTAGGCTAGGCTATGTTAGAGTAGAGTAGAGTAAAGTAGAGTAGAGTAGAGTAGAATAAAGTAATGCAAAATAGAGTAGAGAAAGGTATTGTAGAGTACAGTAAAGTTGAGCTAAGTTAGGCTAGGCTAGGCCAAGCTAGGTTAGGCAAGGCTAGAGTAGAGTAAAAAAGAGTGGAGTAGATTAGAGTAGAGTATAGTAGAGCATAGTAAAGTAGAGTAAAGTACAGCTAAATTAGCCTAGGTTAGGCAAGAGTACAATTTAGTAGAGAAGAGTAGAGTAGAGCAAAAGTAGAGCAAGGCAGTATAAAACAAGGTAGAGAAGAGTAAAGCAAAGTAGAGTAGAGCTAGGTTTGGCTAGGTTAGAGTTGAGTAGAGTTAAGTGTGACTAGACTAGGTTAGGCTAAGTTAGGGTGGTGTAGAGTAGAGTAGAGTAGAGTAGTATAGAGCAGAGTAGAATAGAGTAGAGCAAAAAAGAGCAGAGTTAAGAATTGTCGAGCAGAGCAGAGTAGAGTAGAGAAAAGTAGAGCAAAGCAAAGTAAAGCTAAGTTAGGCTAGGCTAAGGCAGGCTAGAGTAAAGTAGAGAAGAGTAAGACATGCTTATTTTAAGATAAGTTAGGTTAGGTTAGAGTAGAGTAGAGTAGAGTAAAGATAGGTTAAGCTAGGCTTGGCAAGGGTAGGCTACGCTTGGGAATGCTAGGCGAGGCTAGGCAAGAGTAGAATAGAGTAGAGTTAAGTAGAGTAGTGGAGAATAGAGTAGAGTTAAGTAGAGTAGAGTAGACCTCGATTTGGCTAGGTTAGATTAGAGTAATATAGAGTAGAGTAGGGTAGAGTAGAGCAAAGTAGAATAAAGCAGAGCAAGGTAGAGTTGAGTGGAGCAGAGCAGAGTAGAGTAGTGAAGAGAAGAGCATTGTAGAGCCGAGCAGAGCATAGTCGAGCATATTAGAGTAGAGTATAGTAAAGCTAG
Organism: Vanilla planifolia; assembly: GCA_023846275.1. NCBI lineage: Eukaryota > Viridiplantae > Streptophyta > Magnoliopsida > Asparagales > Orchidaceae > Vanilla > Vanilla planifolia. The sequence continues at coordinate 76,897 of JAIUJO010000180.1, forward strand.
GTTAGGCTAAGCTAGGCTAGATTTGGCTTGGCTATCCTAGAGTAGAGTAGAGTAGAGTAAAGTAGAGAAGAGTAGAGTTGAGCAAAAAAGAGAAGAGTAGGGAAAAGTAGAGCCGAGTAGAGCTAGGTTAGGCTAGTTAGGTTGGACTATGCTAATCTAGGCAAGAGCAGACCCAGGTAGAGTAGAATAGAGTAGACTAGAGTGGAGCATAATAATGTAAAGTAGAGTAGAGGTAGGTAAGGCTAGATTAGGCTAGGCTAGGTTAGAGTAGAGTAGAGTTGTGTAAAGTGGAGTAGAGTAAAGTAGAGTAGAGAAGAGGAGAGCAGAGCAAAAAATGACAAAGCAGAGCAAAACAGAGAAGAGTAGAACAGAGCTAAGTTAGGCTCGACTAGGCTTGCTTTAATAGAGTATAGTAGAGTTAGGTTAGTCAAGGCTATGCTAGAGTATGGTAGAGTAGAGTAGAGTAGAGTATAATAGTGTAGAATAGAGTAGAGTAGGGTAGAGCAGAGTAGAGCTTAGTAGAGCTAGGATAGGCAAGGCTAGACTAGAGTAGAGTAGAACTTGGTAGGAAAGGCTAGGCTAGGCTAGGTTAGAGTAGAGTAGAGTAGGGCAGAGTAGAGTAGAATAGAGTAGATTTAAGTAGAGTGGAGTAGACTCAAGTAGAGTAGAGTAGAGCAAGGTTAGGCTAGGCTAGGTTAGAGTAGAGTAGAGTAGAGTAATGTAGAGCAAAGATAGGTTAGGTTAGACTAGGCTAGGCTAGGATATTCTTGGCAAGAGTTGAGTAGAGTAGAATAGAGTAGAGTAGAGTTGAGTAAAGTGGAGTAGACCTTAGTTAGTCTAGGCTAAGCTAGGCTAAACAAGACTAGAGTGGAGTTGAGTAGAGTAAAGTAGAGCAAAGTTAAGCTAGGCTAGGTTATAGTAGAGTAGATTAGAGTAGAGTTTAGTACATAGTAGTATAGAATAGAGTATAATAGAGTAGAGTAGAGGAGAGCAGAGTAGAGTAAATTAGAGTAGAGTAGAGAAGAGCAGAGTAGTAGAGCATAGGAGATCAAAATAGAGTTGAGTAGGCTAGAGTAGAGTAGAGTAGAGTTAAGCTCAGTTATGTAATGCTAGATTAAAGCAAAGGAAAGTAGAGTAGAGTAGAGTACAATAGAGTATAGTAGAGTAAGTAGAATAGAGGTAGTTAGAGTAGAGTATAGTAGAGTAGAGTAGAGCATAACAGAGTACAGTAGAGTAGAGTAGAGTAGAGCAAAACAAAGTAGAGTGGAGTAGAGTAGAGCAGAACAAAGTATAGTAGAGTTAGGTTAGGATAAGTGAGGCTAGGCTTGGCTCAGCTAGGCTAGGTTAGAGTAGAGTAGAGTATATTATAGTATAGTGTAGATAGTATGTCGAGTAGAGTTAAGTAGAGCAAGGTTAGGCTTGGCTAGGCTAGGCTAGGTTAGGCTAAGCTAGAGTAGAGTAGAGTAGAGTAACTTTGAGTGGAGTTCAGTGGAGTTTAGTAGAGTAGAGTAAGGTTAGGTTATGCTAGGCTATGTAGTTCTAGACTAGAGTAAGTAGAGCAGAGGAGAGAAGACTAGCAATAGTAAAGTAGATAAGAGTAGAGTAAAGCAGAGCAGAGCTAGGTTAGGCTATGCAAGGTTAGAGTAGAGTAGAGTAAAGCTAGGTTAAGCTAGCTTAGGCTCAGCTAGGTTTGAGCAGGGTAGAGTAGAGTAGAGTAGTGTAGAGTAGAGTAGAGTAAAGCTAGGTTAGGCTAGGCTAGATTAGGCTAGCTTAAGCTAGGTTAGGCTAGGCTAGAGTAGAGTAAAATAGAGTAGAGTAGAGCAAAGTAGAGTAGAGTAAAGTAGGTTAGGCAAGGCTAACCTAAGTTAGGCTAGAGTATGATAGAGTAGTGTAGAGCAGAGCACAACACAATAGAGCTGAGTGGAGTAGATTAGAGCAGAGTAGTGTAGAGTAGAGAAGGGCAGAGTAGAGCATAGAAAAGCATGGCAGAGTAGAGTAGAGTGGAGCAAACTAGTGGTAGTTAGGTTAGGCTAGGCTAGGCTATGCTATGTTGGCCTAGGTTAGAGCAGAGTAGAGAAGAGTTGGAGAAAATTAAGTTACGTTAGGCTAGGCATGGTTAGAGTAGAGTAGAGTAGATTGGTGTAGCATAAAGTAAAGTATAATAGAGTAGAGTAGAGTTAGTTAGGCTAGGCTAAAGTAGAGTAGAGTAGAGTAGAGTGGGATAGAGTAGGGTAGAGCTTAATTATGCTTGGTTAGGCTAAGCTAAGCATTAGCAGAGTAGGGTAGAGTTGAGTAGACTAGAGTATAACAAAATAGAGTAGAGCAAAGAAGAGTAGAGTAAACTAGAGAAGAACAGAGTAGAGCAGAGTTGAGCTGAGCTGAGTAGAGTAGAGCAGAGCAAAGTAGAGTAGAGTAGAATAGAGAAATATAGAATGGAGTAGAGTAGAGTAGAGCAAGTTGGCAAAGATAGGTTAGGCTAAGCTAGGTTGCAGTAGATTAGAGTAGAGTAGTGTAGAGTAGTGTAGAAAAAAGTAGAGTAGAGTAGTGTAGAGTATAGTATAGTAAAGTAGAGGAGAGCTAGGATAGGTTAGGCTAGGCGAGGCAATGCAAGGCTTGAGTAGAGTTGAGTAGAGTAGAGTAGAGTTGAGTTGAACAAGGTAGAGTTAGGCTTCGTCAGAGTAGAGTATAGTAGGGTAAGGTACTGTAGAGCTAGGTTAGGTTGGGCTAAGCTAGGTTAGGGTAGGCTAGAGTAACTTATAGTAGAGTAAAGTAGAGTAAATTAAAGCTAAGTTAAGCTAGGCTTGGCTAGAGAATAGTATAATAGAGCAGAGCAAAACAAAGCAGAGTAGGCATAGTAGAGCAAAGCAGAGTAGAGTATAGTATAGTAGAGATAAGTTATGCTAGGTTAGGTTGGGCTAGGCAAGGTTAGGCTATACTAGAGTAGAATAGAGTAGAGTAGAGTATAGTAGAGTAGACTTAAGTAGAGTAGAGTAAACTTAGGATAGGTTAGGCTAAGCTAGGTATGGCTAAAGTAGGGTAAAATAGAGTAGAGTAGAGTAGAATAGAGAAGAGAAGAGTAGAGTAGTATAGAGTGAAGGAGAGTATAGTAAAGAAGAATAGAGCATAGTAGAGCAGACAATAGAAGATTAGTGCATAGTAGAGCAGAGTTAGGCTATGCTAAGCAAGGCTAGAGTAGAGTAGAGTTAGGTTAGGCTTGGTTAGGTTAGGTTAGGTTTGAGTATAATAGAGTAGAGGTAGGCTAGGCAAGGCTAGGCTAGAGTAGAGTAAGGTTAAGCTAGGTTAGACTAGGCAAGTTTATAGTAGAGTAGAGTAGAGTAGAGCTAGGTCAGGTTAGGCAAGGCTAGGCTTGGCTAAAGTAGAGTAGAATAGAGTAGAGTAGAGCAGAGAAGAGTAGAGCATAACATAATAAAGTAGAGCAGAGCATAATAGAGAAGAGTGGAGTAGAGTAAAGTAGAGCTTAGCTAAGTTATGCTAGGCCAGATTAGAGTAGAGTAGAGTTGAGTAGAGTATAGCTAGGTTAGGTTAAGCTAGGTTTTAGTAGAGTAGTGCAAAGTAGATTAGAGTGGAGAAGAGTAGAGTAGAGTAGAGTGAGGTTAAGCTAGGCTAACTAAAGAAGAGTAGAGTATAATAGTGGAGTGTAAAGTAGAGTAGAATAAAGCTATGTTAAGCTGTGGGAGGCTAGGCTACACTAAAGTAAAGTAGATTAGAGTAGAGTAGAGTAATGCAGAGTAGAGCAAAAGTATAGTAGAGTAGAGTAGAATAGAGTAGAGTTAGGTTAAGCTAGGATAGGCTATAGTAGAGTAGAGTAGAGCTAGGTTAGGTTAGGCTAGGTTAGAGTAGAGTAGATTATAGTATAATATAGTAGAGTTGAGTATAATAGAGATTTAGGCTATACTAGGTAATGTTAGGCTAGAGTAGAGTAGAACTCAGCTAGGCTAGCCTAAGCTTGGTTAGGCTAGAATAGACTAGAGTCATGTTAAGTAGAGTAAAGTATAGTAGAATAGTGTAGCATAGAGGAGAGCTAGGTCTGGCAAGGCTAGGCTAGGCTAGGTCAGGCTAGTCTAGGTTAGGCTAAGCTAAGCTAAAATATAATAGAGTAGATTACAATAGAGTAGAGTAAAGCTAGGTTAGACTAGGCTAGAGTACAATATAGTAGAGTGGAATAGAGAAGAATAAAGTAGTGTAGGATAGAGTATAGTAGAGTAGAGCAGAGCAAAGCAGAGAAGAGTAGAGTAGAGCTAAGTTCTGTTAAGCGAGGCTAGGCAAGGCTAAGCTAGAGTAGAGTAGAGTAGAGCTAGTTTAGGCTAGGTTGGGCTTGGTTAGAGTAAAGTAGAGTTGAGTAGAGTAGAGTAAAGTAGAGGAGAGTAGAGTTGAGTACATTAGAGTAGACCTAAGTTAGGCTAAGCTTGGTAGGAGTAGTGTAAATTAGAGTAGAGTAGAGTAGAGCTCAGTTAGGCTAGGCTAAGCTAGGTTAGGCTAGAGTAGAGTGGAGCAGAGTTGAGTAGAGTAGAGAAGTGCAAAGCACAAAAGAGTAGAGCAGAGAAGTATAGAGTAGAGAAGAGTAGAACAGAGCAGTGCAGAAATAAGCAGAGTAGAGTAAAGCTAGGTTTCTCTAAGCTAGGCTAGGCTAGGTTAGTGTAGTGCAGAGTAAAGAAGAGTAGAAAAGTGTAGGGAAGGTAGGTAGTGTAGAGTATAACAGAGTTGGGTAGAGTAGAGTAGAGCTAAGTTAGGCTAAGCTATGCGAGGCTAGGCTACGCTAGGCTAGGTTTGGCTAGGCTAGAGTAAAGTAAAGTAGAGTAGAGTAAAAAAGAGTAAAGTTAGGTTAGGCTAGGTTAGGCTAAGCTAAAATAGAGTAAAGTAAGGAAAAAAGAGTAAAGTAGATTAATGTAGAGCATAGTAGAGTAGAGTAGAGAAATATAGAGCAAATTAGAGTAGCATAGAGAAGAGCTAAGTAGAGTAGAGCAAAGTAGAGTAGAGCAAATCTTGGTTAGCTAGGTTAGGCTAGAGTAGAGAAGAGTAGAGTAGAGTAGAGCAGAGCTAGTTAGGATAGGCTAGGCAAGGCTAGGTTAGGGTAGAGTAGAGTAGAATAGAGTATAATAAAGTAGAGTAGAGCTAGGTTAGGCTGGGTAATGATAGGATACACTTTCCTAGGTTAGGCTAGGCAAGAGTAGAGTAGAGTAGAGCTAAGTTAGGCTAGACTAGGCTAGAGTACAGTAGAGTATAGTTGAGTGGACTAGAGTAGAGCATAAAAAGTAGATTAAAATAAAACAGAGTAGAAAAGAGTAGAGTAGAGCAGAGCAGAGCTAAGTTAGGTAAGGCTAGGCTAGGCTAGAGGGGAGGAGAGTTGAGTAGTAAAAAGCAAAAAAGAGCTAGGTTAGGTTAGAGTAGAGTAGAGTAGAGTGTAATGGAATAGAGCTAAGTTTTGTTAGGCTTGTCTAGGCTTTGCTAAACTAGGTTAGAGTAGAGTTTAATTTAGTAGAGTAGAGTAGAGTAGAATAGAGTAGAGCATAGCTGAGAAGAGCAGAGTGGAGTAGAGTAGAGTAGAGTAGAGCAAAGTAGAGTAGAGTAGAGCAGAATAGATTAGAGTAGAGTAGAGAAAAACAAAAGTAGAATAGAGTTGGGTAGAGCAGAGTAGAGCAGAGCAGAGTTGAGCAAGGTCGAGAAAAGCTAGGATGGGCTAAGTTAGTCTAGGTTGGGGTAGAGTAGAGCATAGTTGAGTAGAGTTTAGTAGAGTAGAGTAGAGTCAAGTATAGTTGTGTATAATATAGTAAAGTAGAGCAGAGTAGAGCTAGGTTAAGCTAGGCTAGGCTAAGTTAGGCTAGGATAGAGTGGAGTAGAGTAGAGTAGAGTTGAGTAATGTAGAGTAGAGTTAGGTTAGGCTAGGCTAAAATAGAGTAGAGTAGAGTGAGTAAAGTAGACCAGAGTAGGGTAGAGAAGAGTAGAGTAGATCATAGTAGAGTGTAGTAGAGTGGAGTAGAGTAGAGCAGAGCATAGTTGAGCAAAGCAAAGAAGTGTAGAGTAGAGCAAGGTTTGGCTATGCCAGGCTAGGTGAGTCTTTGCTAAGCTATGCTAGGCTAGAGTAGAGTAGAGTAGAGCTAGGTTGGATGAGGTTAAGCTAGGTTAGGTTAGTAAAGAGTAGAGTAGAGTAAAGTAGAATAGAGAAGAGTAGAGTAGAATAGAGCTAGGTTAGGCTAAGCTAGACTAGGTTAGGCTAGGCTAGGATAGGTTAGGCAAGGCTAAGTTAGGCTGGGCTAGTCAAGAGTGTAATATAATAGAGTATAGTATAGTTGAGCTAGGTTAAGCTAGGCTAGGTAAGAGTACAATAGAGCATAATAGAGTAGAGAAGAGCAAAGTAGAGTAGACTAGCGAAGAGCAGAACAATGCTATGTTAGGCTTGGCTAGGTAAGAGTAGAGTAGAGTAGAATAGAGTAAGGTAGAGTAAAGTAGAGTAGAGTAGAGTAGAGTAGGGCTAGGTTAGGCTAGGCTAGGCTAAGTTAGAGTAGTGTAAATTTTTTTTAATAGAGTGGAGTAGAGTTTAGTAGAGTAAACCTAGGTTAGCATAGGGCAGGATAGGCTAGGCAAGGACACACCAAAGCAGAGTAAAGTAGCCTAGAGTAGAGTAGAGCTAAGCTAGGCTAGGCCAGGCTAAACTTGGTCAGAGTAAAGTAGAATAGAGTAGAGTAGAATAAAGCAGAGCAAAGTAGAGCAGGGTAGAGAAGAGCAGTGTAGGGACGAGAAAAGTAAAGCCGAGCAAAAAATAGTAAAGCATGAAAAAGTAGGGTAGAGTAGAGTAAAGAATAGCACAGTAGAGTAGAGTAGAGCATAGTAGAGTATGCAGAGTAGATCTTGGTTAAGCAAGGGTAGGCTAAGCTAGTGTCACTATATTAGAGTAGAGAAGAGCTGGTTAGGCTAAGCTAGGTTAGGCTAGGTTAGAGAAGAGCGGAGTAGAGTAGAGAAGAGTGGAGTGGGGTAGAGTAGAGTAGAGTAAAGTAGATTAGAGTAGAGCAAAGTAGAGTAGGTAAAATAGTATAAAGTAGAGTAGAGTAAAGCAGAGTAGAGGAGAGTAGAGTAGAGCTAAGTTAGGTAAGACAAAGCTATGTTAGGCTAGGCTATAATTAGTTAGGCTAAGTTAGGCTATTATAGAGTAGAGTTAGGTTAGGCTAGGCTATGCTAGGCTAAGCTAGAGTATAAAGCAAAGAAGAATAGAGTAAAGCAGAGTATAGGAGAATAGAGTAGAGCATAGCAAAAGAGCTAAGCTGAGCAGAGCATAACATAATAAAGTAGAGTTATGTGAAGTAGAGCTTGGTTAGGCTAGGCTAGGCTTGGTCAGGCTAGGCTAGGTAAGGTTAGGCTACAATAGAGTGGATTAAAATAGAGTACAATAGAGTAGAGTAAAGTTTGGGTAACTAAACTAGGCTAGGCTAGGCTAAGCTAGAGTATAGAGTATAGAAGAGAAGAATAGAGAAGAGTATACTAGAGCAAATTAGAGTAGAGCAGAGAATAGTAGATGAGAGCATAGCATAGTATAGTAGAGTAGAGCTATTTTAAGTAAGGCTAGGCTAGAAAAAGCTTGGCTAGGGTGGACTAAGCAAGGCTATGCAAGAGTAAAGTAAAGTAGAGGTGAGCTTAGTTAGGTAAGGTTAGGACATGTTAAAGTATAATAAAGTAGAGTAGAGTAGAGTATAATAGAGCTAGGTTAGTTTAGGCTAAGCCAAGCTAGGGTAGGCTAGGCTAGAGTAGAGCAGAGTAGAGTAAAGTAGAGCAAGGTTAGGCTACATTAGGTTGGGCTAGGCTAGGCTAGAGTAGGGAAGAATGGAGTAGAGTTGGGTTTAATAAGGTAGAGTAGAGTAGAGTAGAGTAGAGGAGTAGGGTAGAATAGAGTAAAATAGAGTAGAGCAGAGCTATATAGAGTGTCATAGAGCAGAGGAGAGCATAAGAGAGCATAAGAGAGTAGAGTAGAGCTAAGTTAGGATAGGATAGGTAAGGATAGGGTAGGCAAGGTTAGGCTATACCAGGCTAGAGTAAAGCAAAGTAGAGTAGAGAAGAGTAGAATAGAGTAGAGCTAAGTAAAGTAGAGCACAGTAGAGGAAAGTAGAGCAGAGCATAACATATAAGAGAAAAGTTGGGTTAGGTTAGGCTAGGCTAAGCTAGAATAGACTATAATAGACTAGAATAGGGTAGAGTAAAGTAGAGTAGAGTATAGAAGAGTATAGTTTTATTAGGCTAGGCAAGGCTAAGTTACATTAGAGTGGAGTAGTGTGGAGTATAGCAAAGTAGAGTTGTGTAGAGTAAAGGAAAAGAGAGTAAAGCAGAGTAGGTAGAGTAGTGTAGAGCAGAATAGAGTAGAGAAAAAAAGAGTAGAGTAGAGAGGAGCAAAGAAAAGTTGAGTAGAGTAGAGCTTGGTTAGGCTAGCTAAGGCTAGGTTAGGTTAGGCTTGGCAAGTCTATAGTAGAGTAGAGTAGAGTAGAATGGCATAGAGTAGAGTAAATTTGAGTAGAGTAGAGCTTGGTTAGGTTAGGTTAGGATAGGTTGAAGTAGATTAGAGTATAGTATAGTAGAGTAGAGTGGAGTAGAGTAGAGTAGTGTTAGGTTAGGCTAGGTTAGGCTAATAGGCTAGAGTATTGTAGAGTAGAGTAGAGTATTAGAGAGCAACATAGAGCAGAGTAGAGTAGAGTATAACAAAGTAGAGCAAAGTAGAGTAGAGCAGAGCAAAGTAGAGTAGAGCAGAGCAAAGCAGAGTTGAGTAGAGCAAGGTTAGGCTAGCCTAGGTTAGGGTAGAGTAGAGTAGAGTAGAGTAGAATAAAGCAAGGTTAGGTTAGGTTTGGTTTGACTTGGCTTGGTAAGAATAGACTAGGCTAGGCTATATTAGAATAGAGAAAGTAAAGTAAAGTAGAGTAGAGTAGAGTAGAGTAAAGTAGAGTAGAGCAAGGCTAGGCTAGGCTAGGCTAAAGTATAATAGAGTAGATTAGAGTAGAGTAGAGTAGAGTAGAGTAAAAAAGAATAGAGTAGAGCATAACAAAACAGAGCTAGGTTAGGCTAGGATAGGCTAGAGTAGAGTAGTGTAGTATAGAGTAATGTAGTGTAGAGTATAGTAGAGTAGAGTAAAGTAAGGTTATTCTAGGTTTAGTTAGAGTAGAGTGGAGTAGATTGGAGTACAGTAGAGTAGAATAAAGTGGAGTATGACAAGGTTAGGCAAGGTTAGGCTAGTAGAGTAGAGTAGGGTAGAGTAGAGTATAATAGAGCTAAGTTAGGCTAGCCTCAACTAAGCTAGGTTAAACTAGGCTAGAGTTTAGTAGGGTCAGTAGAATGAAGTAGAGTAGAGCATAGTAGAGTAATGCAGAGCAGAGTGGAGAAAAGTCGAGCAAAACGGAGCAGAGTAGAACAAAGCAGAACATAGTAGAGTAGAGAGGAGTACAATAGAGTAGAGTAGAGTAGAGCAGAGTAGAGCAAAGTTTAGATGAGCTAAGTTTTGTTATACAGGGTAGAGCATAGTAGAGGAAATCATAATAGAGTAGAGAAAGGTTAAGCAAGACTAGTTTTGTGCAAAATAGAGTATAGTAAAGTAGAGTAGAATAGAGCAAAGCATTATAAAGTAGAGCTAAGCTGAGATGAGTTAAGTAGAGTAGAGCAGAGCAAAGTAGAGTAGAGTAGAGAAAAGCAAGGTTAGGCTAGGCTATGCTTGGTTATGTTAGAGCAAAGCAGAGCAGAGTAGAGTAGTGAAGAATAGAGTAGAGAATAGCAGAGTGGAGTAGAGTATAGTTGAATAGAGCAAAATAGAGCAGACCAGAGTATAACAGAGCAAAAAAGAGTAGAGCTAAGAAAGTAGAGTAAAGTTATTCTAGGATAGGTTAGGTTAGGCTTGGCTAGGCTAGAGTAGAGTAGAGTATAATTAGGTTAAGTTAGGCTAGTTTAGAGTAGAGTAGAGCAAAGTAGAGTAGAGTAGATTAGAGTAGAGTAGAGTATAGTATAGTAGAGTAAAATAGAGTAGAGTAGAGTAGATTAGAGTAGAGTAGAGTAGAGTATAATAGAGTAGAGTATAGTAGAGTAGAGTAGAGTTAGGTTAAGCAAGGCTAGAGTAGAGTAGAGCAGAGTAAGGTAAAGTAAAGTAGAGTAGAATATAGCTTAGTTTGGCTAAGCTAGGCTAGAGTAGAGTAGAGTAGAGAAGAACATAATAGAACAAAATAGAGTTTTGCATAACAAAGTAGAGTAGAATAGGGAAGAGTAGAGTAGAGCAGAGTATAGTAGAGTAAAGTAGAGAAGAGTAGAGCAGAGTAGAGTAAAGTAGGGTAAAGTAGAGTAAAGCAGAGGAGAACAGAGTAGAGTAGAGTAGAGTAGAGCAGAGCAGAAAAGATTAAAGTTAGGTAAGGCTGAGCTAGGTTAGTATAGATTAGGGTAATATAGAGTAGAGTAGAATGGTGTAGAGTAGAGTAGAGTAGAGTATAATATAATTGAGTGATGCAAAGTAGAGTAGAGTAGAGCTAGTTAGGATAGGGTACTCTAGTTTAGGCTAGGGTAACTTAGAGAACAGTAGAGAAGGGTAGAGTCGAGTAGTGTAGAGTATAGTAGAGTATAGTTGAGTAGAGTAGAGTAGAGTTTGGTTAGGCTAGGTTAGGCGAGAGTATAGTAGAGTTTAGTAGAATAGTGTAGAGTAGAGTAGAATAGAGTAGAGTAAAGTAGAGCTAAGTAGAGTAGAGTGGAGCTAGGTTTGGATATGTTAGGCTAGGCTAGAGTAGGGTAGAGTAGAGTAGAGTTAAGTTTGGTTAGGCTAGACTAGGCTAAGTTAGAGTAGAGAAGAGTAGAGTAGAGTAGATTAGAGTAGATTATAGTAAAGTAGAGTATAGCAAGGTTAGGCTAGGCTAGAGTAGAGTAGAGTAGTAAAAATTCTAAAGCATATAGTATTTCAATTGTTTCCACCATGATTAAAGAGGTAGAGATAACTTTCTTTCCCATGAAATAAAGTGGTGTTCCCATGTGATCTCTCACAATTAGACCCATAATAGCAATAGAATTAAAAGCCAACAAAACATCACAGTTGCATTATATAGCCTATTAGAAGAGGAATGCAATGTGAGTTAATTGAAAGCCCCATGGGACTAAGTGAATTACTACTGGATAGACTATAAAGGTTGCTTGCGACCTATAGTAGGAAGAAAGAGAGCAACAATAATTTGATAATTTAAACCTATTAGATTAAGTACTTTTCACTATGCTTTATGTTGTTCCTATTAACCCATAAGAAAAAGGATGCAATAGTAATAAATTTTATTGTTTCTTATTTTTTCTTGCTTTGAACATTGCACTTTATCAAATCCCACACCTTCTATAATGGTATAATATTTAATGGAGTAGCCCCTCTAGTCGTGAGCATGAACATAATTTCATGTGAATTCCAAAACTTCTTGGCCTCGTAGTAATTCCAAAAGCAATGGATGATGGATTCTTCTTCCAAATAGCCCTAGGATAGCAAAAATTTTCTCTAATTTTATGTTAATGTAGCCTTGTAGTAGTGGGGAGTGCATGGATTAAGAGACATCACATGAAGAGCAATATTCAAGGATGTAATTCAATATTCCATACCCAAGCATTGTCCTTGCATCTAAAATGATGATCCATGGAAAGATTGCAATAAACAACTCATATATTAATCACATTATCATTTGATTCTACACAATAACAATCAACAAAAAACTCATCCAATTTGGTTTACAGCTTTTACATGTTGATGCAGGTGGGTCATTTGCTTAAGGGATGGAAAGCTGACCAGTTATCATTGACAAAGAAGGCATTTTTACCACTTCAAATTCACTAAATAGAGTTTTATTGTGTCCACTACAATGTCAAGTCCATACGTTTACAAGTTTATGAAGCCCCTCATGGGATTTTCATCACGTCATGATGAATAAAATATTTTTCACGAAAGATTTTGTACCCACAAGTCATCCTTGCATGCTAGTAGCCATCTGTAGTGTTTGATAATAACGGCAACCTACCACCTCATAAAACTATGAATACCCATTCCACTCATCTCCTTTGGTTGAGTAGTCATGTCCCAATTGACGTAGTGGTGGGGTTTTTGTGCAACTCCCCCCAAACCATATAAACTTATGCATATCCTTCTCTAATTTATTAATAACTCTACTAGACATCAAAAAATGTCCCAAATAAAAAGTAAGAATAAATAGTATTATTGAATTGATCATAGTGATTCTCCTATTGAGAGATAGTAGAAGCATCAAAGTCTTTGGGTTTTTAGGGAGTATGGTTACAAGGATAAAAGTTAAAAGATATGAAGAAAAGGTACCACCAGAAGTGGAGCTTGTAGCTTAATTGCACTCAACACCCAAAAGCTTACCTGATCAAGACATTGCAAGGATTGATAGATAAGAGCTCTTTCTTAATTCTATAGGTGGTAGTGCATAGCCATTCTAAGTTGATGAAGTGATTTGTCTTTGTTAATTTCAATACAAAATGAGACATCAACTTGTTGAATAACTATATGGGGCACAAGCATTGTGGCTAGCTTCTTAAAGAGACTATGGCCACTTAGGCCATGAAAGTTTGAGACAATAATAAGTTTATGATGCCCTTAGACATTGTATTCAATGAGTCCACTACTCTAGTTGAAAAGACCTAGTAATCTAATGAAAACTTCATTGTAGGTATAGATCATTGCAGTTTATAGTCTTCAAAAAGTAATTCCTAGTAAGCACGATCATTAGTATGCATTGACAACGACCTTACCCTTTATACACATCACCCATTACTTCTATCGATTGAATGGTCAAATAAAGTGTTCATATCACTAGGATGCAAGTATTTTGCCATGTAAAACACAATGAGAAGTCCATTTAACCTTATCATTTAGAGGAAGAAGAAGTCATAACAAGGCTTATATAAGTGAACTTGTAGAAGGATCATTGATGGGAGCAACAAATGATCAAGAAATCTATGCAACATATGGATGTGTAATGATTATTTGACATCACATTCTTTCATAAGTGTGCTCTTTCTTGCACATAGAGCTTGATGCTATGCAAGATAAATAATAGCCAATAGACATCGTCATGTGCCATGGGTAAGCTAATGTTTTTCTAGAAAATGACTATGTCATGCTTTGCTAGGTCTAGTGGGGCATTATAATCAAACTATACATGACTCTTGATAATGGATATCTTGGATCTTGCATCGATGAAGAAAGAAACAAAATGCGATGTGTTGTGAATTATAAAATCTTGTGAACCATCAATTTTTTTAATTCAACTGATGCCCAAGTTTGCAAGCTGTGGGCATGCGTACATGGGTGCAATGCTACCTATCAATCCTTACAGAAGCTTAGAATCACTAGTTTGGCTCTCTGATCCCCGTTTGGACGTGATTGATGGTCCCTTGTGTTGTGGTGTGGGCAAGCAAGAATCGATGGTGCAGTGTGACAAGTAGATGCCTCTTATAGATCCAACCCCATGCTCCATTGAGCAGACTCCTAACCACATGTTAGGTGAGGCAACCCATTGAGTTTAAGCATATAAATAAGTGGAGGAAAAGAAACTTATGAGAATTACCTTAGTAATTATGAGCTAAATATGGCATCTTAATTTTGAAATTGGGTAGTAAGAAGCCTGAATTATAATCTAGAGAGGTATCTTCAGTGATAGATTGGGATCAAATCCTCTAGAAAAGGATGTCAAGGAGGGTGAGAGCCCCCCGTTCGACTCATATCCTATGACTACTTTAGGCACTATCAATGTGTTTAGGAATGAAGCCCAAATTGAGTAGTAAATGTCATCCAAGGAAAAATAATTGTAAGATTGACAACAAACATATTGTGAAGGAAAGATGAAAAGAAATTAATGAAAGAGTCAAAGAGTGCTTGAAGTTATTTGGGTGGGAGTAGATGTGGTCCTTGGTGCATCTTGATCGGATGTAGGATGTTATCAGATGGTTTGTTACATAGCTTAAGGAGTGGACCTTCTCAGGCTACCACGACGACTAGAGCATAAGTAGATTTCACCCGTCGAGAAATCATCATCGTGGCTGATCACAATGCTTGCACCAATAAGGCATGCCATGGTGGCTCCATGTGCATTGGTGATTTACAGTGGGCTCCCAATCAGACTAGTTATGAAGCATAAACAAAGGAGATTGACATTCTTATGAGTCAATAGGTAGGCAACCTTAGAAATTTGTAAGGAAGTTGATTGGAGGGACCTTCATTTGAGGGGTTAGCCAATGACCAACCAAGACCTTTAATGAAGGGTTAGAGTGAGAGAACTCCTATAGGAACCCAAAAGATGATGAATTATGCCTAGACAAAGCAAAACAAGAGGAAACACTGGTGGAGGCCCGTAGTGATATTAACCTGTAATTTCATTTGACTTCGGTATAGGGGTGAAAGATTAATTGAGACAAGAAGTAATTGTTTCCTTCATTGTTTTCCATGGGATAGTTGGAGCCATAGTTAGAGGCATCAAAGGGATAGTGCACACCAAATGTTCTCAAACTTTAAATAGATAAAAAGGCTAAGGTTTTCTTTGATTAATTGAGCCAAGGAGTCAAGCCTCCAAGTGGGCCTATGTTGTTAAGCAGAACTAGCAATACAAAATGAACTAAGATTAGATTATGGTGTCCAGCTACGTGCTAATCCAAAGCACAGAAATGGTGTTGGTGAATTAAGACAATAGGATGATGGTCATGGAAGTTGAAATCTATTAAGGAGTGTGTAACAACTCACCTACTGAATGGAAGGCACTTAAGTGTGCAACCTACACCTGGTCGTCAGTGCAATGTAAGGACTTAATGAGTAAAAGGGTACTATGATCACTACAAAATGGGGGGATAAGCTCACATCAACCATCTGCTTGTGCAGCTCTTTGAGTTAAAGCAAATAGTCAAATGAGAGCTTTGAAGGAAAATAGGAGAAACGATTATACATAAATGACACTTACACATGGTTAGCTGATCATAAGAAATGGGGGTACCCATTATAGAGTGGTTTGAAGACGTTGGTGTGGGCCTTAAAAAGAGTTATCTTTTCTACTTAACAAATTATCACCCTAAAAATAACTCTATTAAAGGAAGGGCTAAGTGATGTTTGATGCACCCATGATAACCCTAGGAAATTTGAATTGGGAAGTCCCTTCCATATCTAGTCATACTTTAAATCACATTAGGTCTCCAAGGTGAACCACCTCCTATACTAAATATTCTTAACTTTGGTGTTCTATTGAAATCTATTGTGATAATGCTGTGCAAATGCACATACATGTAATAGAAAAAAGTCATACTTGAGTGATTATAGTTTTGAAGATAATAAACCATTTCTAAATTTTTCAAAATATTTAAGCTTATATACTTTTAAAAATAATTCAATTTTTATTATATATGATATAATATAGTCTAATATTAATATTTAATTTATATAAAAGTATTAAAAAAGTACGTAAAGTATTATTTTTTATAACATAAGATTTCTCTTTTTTAGTTTATCAATTTTATAAACTAAAAAATTAAATTATGTAATATATATAAATATAAAAATATATATTTAGCATAAATGTTTATATTAATCAGTGAAACATGAAATATGACTTAAGTATTATTAATTGATTACTAAAAAAGAGATAATGGAGACAAACTTAACCAATTTATAGAAGAGAGAATGTAATAGAATAATAAAAACAAAATAGATAAGAAAATATTAACAAAGAGATGAGAGATGATTTAACAAAGAAAAAACAAAAGAGAGAACATATAACTCATATAGTTAATAAATAAAAAAAATAAAATAGAGACAGAAATGAGAAAGTAAAGAATGATATTAAAATATATATATATATAACTTCTATATTTTATATTAATTAGTGAAACATGAAAGATGACTTATGTATTGTTAATTGATTGGCTAAAAAAGAGATAATAGGGAAAAACTTAACCATTCTATAAAAAAAAGAAAGTCATAGATTAAAAAAGCAAAATAGATAAGAAAATTTTAATAGAAAGAGATGAGAGGTCATTTAATGAAGAAAAAAAAGAGATAATATATAATTGATATAGAGAAAAAATAAATAAAATAAAAAAGAGAGAAATTAGAAAAAAATAATGATATAGGTGAGTTAGAGGCCAAGAAAAATTGAAAGTAGACAGAGTACGAAAAGAGAAATAAAACAAAAAAATTAGAGAATGTGACATATATTAAGATAAATAGCAAAAATTGTGAATAATAATTAAATAAAAGCTAAATCAAAGTAATTAAACCTATAATATTTATTAAATATAACAAGTTAATAACGTATAATTTTTTATAATAATAAAATATAAAAAAATTAAGTCTTACTTTTATTTTTGAAAATTATAAATATTTAAAATAAATTTTACTTCAAACATTATATTATTTAATTCATAATAAATAAGAATAAATAATAATATATTTATTTTGATAAATATTATTCATTACACTATGTAACAAGATAGATTTCTTAAAAATTATTAATTGATGTGCAGAAAAGAGATAATGGAGATGGATTTAGAGAGAGAAAATGTTACTTCTTGATAAGAGAAAAAAAAATAACAATAAAGAGAGATGAGAGATA
This sequence comes from Vanilla planifolia, assembly GCA_023846275.1. Classification (NCBI taxonomy): domain Eukaryota; kingdom Viridiplantae; phylum Streptophyta; class Magnoliopsida; order Asparagales; family Orchidaceae; genus Vanilla; species Vanilla planifolia. The sequence continues at coordinate 93,504 of JAIUJO010000180.1, forward strand.
TTTTAATAAAGAGGAGAAGCAAAGAAAGATCATAGAGTAGATAGAGAGAATAAATAAATAAGTAAAAAAAGAAATAAAAATAAGAAAGTAAAGAATGATAAAGAAAAATTAATGTTCAAAAAATCTAAGTAGATAAAGAATGAAAAGACTAATAAAAGAATGATTATAAAAGAGGTAGGAAAGTGGGAGAATTCAAAATGTATTAATATAAAGAGAAAAATATTTAAGAAATATTTAAATATAAGATAAATAAAAAATTTAAACATATAATATTTTTTAAATATCATAAATTAACCATATATACTATTTAATATTCTCATATTTTAAAAACTTTTTAATTTTATTATGATTTTATAATATTTCAAATATTTGAAGAATATTTTGACTATTAATTTAATATTTTTACTTATACTTATAATTAAAATTATTTAATTAAATAATAAATTATATAATAATTATAATATTTAAACTTTATACCATGTAATATTGATAGAAAATAAAAATAATATTTAATATTATTAATATTATTTTTGATTTCTATTATTCAATAATATAATATAATTATATTTAAAAATTTCTATGCACAAAATCTATATACTTTTATAGGCTTAATTAATTCTAATTTATTATAATTGATATAAATTTTTTTACTCAATATTAAATTATACTAAAGATATTATTTTATTTTATGATTTGATGTCCCATATTTATTATTATATTAAATTTAAAATAAAATATATAAAGTTGCTTTTAACAACTAAGTAGTAAAAGGCTAATTATATTTTGTCATTTATATTAATTTAATTTATATATTAACATGCTAATAAAATCAATTGAAATATTAATTCAATATCATGACCTTTTAAGAGCTCACCCATTTTAATACTATTCTCACCAAAGCATGTTTAACTTTAAGGTTATAAGGAGAGCGAGTGCTATGAAGTTGGTTTGTTTGCACTTGCATAAAAAACTTATAGATGTTCGATTATTGTCTTGAAGTTAATTAATCATTTTCTTAAATTTTCTAAATTATCGACCATATGTAACATTAATAAAATTTATTCATGTTATATATCTCATGATATATCTGAATATTAATACTTCAATTACATAAAATTAATAAAACTAATTACATAAACAATTATTTTGTATAAAATAGACATTAATACATAAGTATTTTTTCCATTATTTTATCATTTTCATAAATAAAAACTTAAATTATGAAATAAATATAAATAATGTATTTTTTACAAAAAAATTATATATTAAAGTAAACCAAACTATAAGATTTTTTAAATTATTAATTAATTGGCTGGAAAATATGATAATAGAGATAGAGATAACTATTCTCTAAATGAGAAAAGTCATGGATTGATAAGAGTAAAATAGAGAAGAAATTAATAATAAAAAGAGATGGATCATAATTTAATAAAATGAAAAATAATATAGAAGAGATAGAGAGAATAAATAAACAAGCTAAACAAAGGGAGAAATGAAAAAAAAAACAATAGATTAGAGGAAGAGGCTAAGAAAGATATAAGAATATAAAGAATGAAAAGATAAATATGTGAGTGTGAGAAATTAAGATATAAAAAGGTTTGCAAAATAATTAAATAAAAGATAAATATAAATAATTTAACTTCTAATATTTAATAAATATAATAAGTTAATCCTATATAATATTTAATAATTATTAAATAAAAAATATTTTGGATTTATTATTTATTTATACTTTTCTAAATATTTAAAAATATTTATAGTTTAACTATTAAAGTAATATTATTTTATTCATTCAAAAAAATAATAAATTAAATTAAAAAATATAGTATAATTATTCCAATATATTATCTTTATATATATTGTATAGATATTAAATATAAAAAATATTTGTTATTAATGTTGTAGTTTTATATTTTTAACATTATTAATATATTATTACTATATTTCATAAATTTTATAAATAATATAAATATACTACTATGATAAGTATAAAAATAATTCTATATAGTTAAAAATAATTCTATAAAGTTTTTAAAGTTTTTATTTTTTTCATCAAATAATGTGTCAATTTTTATTATGTGAAGTTAAAAATAATTCTATAAAGTTGTTAATAATAATTAAATACTAAAAAGACTAAGCAAATAGGCTTCTTAAGACGTCACCCTTCCCAATAGAATCTCACTTAAGCGTGCTTTACTTTGGAGTTCAAAAGTGCTCCAATGCTATAATAATGGTGTAGTCACACATGCATAAAATTATAAAAAATCATCTTTGAGTGATTATTATCTTGAAAATAATGAACCATTTATAAAACTTTTTAAAATATCAAACATAATTTTTGGGTCACACTTTTTTTTAATGAGTCAAGCCTTAACTATTTAGCCTTTTATTCTAATTAACATGTTTGTTGTAAAATTTATTTTGTTTGCAAAGAACAACTAATATAATTTTAACATAATGAACTAGTTGTGTTCAAAGCAAATTTGAGTGTTCAGTAATTTTCAAGGATTGAAAACATACATATAAGCTTTGATGAGGTTGTATTTTATTATAAAAAAGAATCTTAGTTTATTAACTTTAAGGTACTCTCCTTTTGTATCAATTTTAAATCATACTTAGGCATCTAAATTGCTTAATGAACTCTTTGAATTAGTAAATAAATAGGATTTAATTTTTAGATCTCTCAATTTTTCCCTTAGTTTAGATCCAACTTAAAACATTCATTAATTTAACATAATTCTATTTTTGAATCATTCTTTCCTTTGTTAGATCATACTTGTATATTTTTTCCCAAATTCTATAATAACCTTATTGTTAAATCTTGATTACATCAAAATAATAATTTTATTAAAATTTTTTGAAGTTAAATAAATAAATAATGTTTATATCACATCCCAAGCTATGCTTGTATGCAAATATCTCAAGTTGAGCTTAAAAGCTCAAGCATTTGGTCAGGAAAAATAGTTAGAAAGAGATAGAATCAGCATTTTCCAATTGACAGTGAATTCCTAAACAAGACAAGAGAAGGCATTGGATCAAATCGAGTAGCATTCAAACAAAATTTAAGAATGTATGAAGGAATCACGAATATACTTGTATTTTACGAGTATGCCTAAGTGATTAAGTCTTGAGTACACAAGTGGGAGATAGCCTTAATTATGCTCATGGGTTTTATCTGATCAAAATGCTTATAAAGACAAAAAAAATTTATATTCCTGTAGTAGGTTTATATCACTTTTGGTTATCTCCATTTAAACTAGTAGTACTGAGCATTGTCTTATTGCTCATTTTCATGATGGCACCATGAGATTACCTCTACCTTTAAGCAATATCATGATCGATCCAATGGTCCATTTGATAAGATAATCAAAAAGTTACTGCTAGATTTTTTTTAATAAATTGATCCATCCAATGATCATGATATTGTCAAACTTCATCAGATTGGTATTTTTATTTCCGATTATTAACTAATCTATCGTTTATCTAATGGCATAGATATCTCTTGTTTTAATACAAAAGTCTAGACATAATATCAATTTTTTATTGATTTATCTAATGGCCCACATCTCATCCAAGCTGATTGCAAGGCCTTGATCAAAATGAGCTTGTTCCAACTATCCAAAACTCATCTCTCATTACAAAATTTGATTGAGCCACTGAGATCTCCTTTTTGTCGATCTAATAGCTCCAGCCAATCTCGCCTAATGGCTAAATAACTAGCCGTTATTATGCCATTGTATCAACCATCTTGGAAGAATATTTTAAAATCATTTTAAGCTATTTGGAACCTAATTTTAAAATCACTTCTATAAAACTCTAACCATTGTCAATAAAATGATTAATTAATGCAAAGAAGATTTAACCATCTCAAAAAAGGGTTATATGCTATTATACTTGTACAAAATTTCTCTTGTAACACCTAAAGCTTATGACTGCTTGAAATTCAAAAATCTTCCAACTACGTCTAATTCTTTTATGTTTTAATTTTCTCAATTCTCTTTGTAATTTTTAGCTTTTTCAGGTCCTTTTATGTTGATCAATAAGAATAAGAAATTGTTTATCGTTTTATAAGAAATTAGTTTCATATTGTATTTTATGTGATCAGTAAATCTCAAAGAAAATCTCAACTTGGAATTCTTTTACTGGTAAACTTTTTCCTAACCCTTGTTGGGAGTGGACCTAGGTTCTAGTTTGAATTGAATCAAGTAAAAATTTCGATAAACCATTAAGACTTTTATTTTATTTATAAAAAATATAAATTAATAAATATATAAATAAAAGTTTTTATAAACGTAAAATTATTTTTATTTTTATTCATTTGAAACATAAATATAATAAAAAAACAAATAAAAATATTTTTAAACACTAATCGTCACCATCTTAATTTAATATTATTGTTATTGTTTGACATTTCTATTGTTTTTGAAATATAATATTTCTCTTCTGAAATAATTTTATAACAACATGTATATAATATTAAAAATATAAATTAATTATAATTTATTATGATTGATATAAGTAATTTCACGTAATATTAAACTTATATTAAAGTTATATCATTTGATAAGTAATATTTAATTTTAAATTAATTTTTAATAATTTTATATGATTTTTAATAAAATTTAATTACAAAAATGTAATTATAAATAGCTATTTATAATAATTTAATATTTTGACATACAAATCAAAAAACAAAGTTGTGCAATTATTACCTTGAAGATAATGGATTATTTCTAAATGTTTTTAAATTATTAACTACATTTAGTTCCAAAAATTTTTTTTACTTATTATATATATCAAAATATACTTTAATGTTAATATTTTATTCATATTAAATTAATAAAAAAATTATGTAAAACTTTATTTTAATAACATAGAAATTAATAGATAAGATTATCTTTCATTATATTGTCAATCTTACAAATAAAAAATTAAATTATGCAACAAATATAAAATACTAAATTATATCTCTATCATATAAATTATTCATTAAACTATGTAACATGAGAGGTTTCTTATATATTATTAATTGATGTGAAAAAATGTTGTGGATGAAGATAACTATTTTATAAGAGAGACAAGTCAAAGATTTATAAGAGAAAAATAAAAAAGAAAATAATAATAGAGAGGGACGAGAGATAAATTAATGATGATGAAAATAAAAGAAAGAACATGAAAGGCATAGAGAAAATAAATAAATAAGTAAAAATGGGAAGAATACTTTGAATGTAGAGAAGGATAGAGGACAAAGAGAAGCCAAAACTTTAAAGAGATAAAGAATGAAGAGACCTATAAAATAAAGACAATTGGAAAAAAGATTGTGAGAGAATATAAAAGATATTTAAAGAAAAAGAAAAAAATTTAGAAAATAATTAAATGAAAGTTCAATCTAAAAAATCAAACTTATAAAATTTATTTAATATAAGAAGTTATCATATATATCTTTTAATAATAACAAAATATAAAACTAATTTAAGTAGTATTATTATTTTAGGATAATAAAAATATTTAAAGAATATTTTCATTATTAATTTAATATTACTTCATGTATTGTTGTAATTTACATTTTTAATTAAATTATAAATTATATAGTTATTCTAATATGTTATAATTATTATATATAATAATGATAATAAATATAAATAATTTTAAATATTAATGATATAATTTTTGATTTTTAATATTCTTTAATATAGTATTACTATATTTAAAGAATTTTATACATAACATATATGAAAAAAATAAAAAAATAAATTTGAGTTTATTAGAATTAATATAAATTATTTTGCTCAATATTAAGCTATATTGAAGTTTTTTATTATATTATTTCTTGTGTCATATTTATTATCATATTAAATTAGTAATAATATTATAATATTATTATTGATAAATAATTACTAAAATGCTAATTATAAACTATCATTTCGAATAATTTAAATTTTTTATAATTAAGTGGTTAGTGAAATTAATTATTGCTCATTAGAAAAGAAGTAATTTTAAAAAATATGTGCAATGCAAAACCATCTTTAGATGTCACACATCCCAATACTACCCTCACCTAACCATAGCTAACATTGTATTTGTAATAAGATTCAGTGCAATAATGCTAGTTTAGTCAAGCATGCATACAAAATATAAACAACCATATTCTTGTGATTATTACCTTATCGATAATAAATCATTTTGAATATTCTCTAAATTATCAAGCATATATATTTTTTAAAAATTAGTCTTATTATTTGTGTCATAAAATATTCTAATTCTAATATTTTATTCACATATAGTTAAAAATTTTATCTATATTATTATTTTTTACAACGTAGACATTAATATTTAAGATTTACTTGCATTACGTTATAAATCTTTTGCATTAAAATTAAATTTTATAGCAAATATAAACAATATATATATATATATATATATATATATATATATATATATATATATATATATATATCTTTAACATTATATATTAAAAATGCAGTGAGAGAGATTTCTTATATATTTGTAATTAATTGGTAAAAAAGTGATAATAATGGTAAACACAATTATTATATAAGAGAGAGAAAAGTCATGGATTCATAAAAGATAATTTGAGAAAATAAGTAATATGGAGATATGAGATGATTTAATTAAGAGCAAAAGATAATAGAGAATATGAAGAAGATAAATAGATCAATAAAAGAATAAGATAAATGAGAAAGAAGTGAAGGTTAAAGAAGGGAGATAGGTGACAAAGAATATTATGAGAAAAAAATTAAAATACAAATAAAATAATGATGAAAGTAAAGAGAAAGTAGTCATAGAATGTAAAAGACATTGAGATAAACAAAAAAGATTAGGTAAATAATTAAAAGATAAATTAAAAAATAAAACTTGTAATTTATTAAATATGTAAAAGTTTATCGTATATGATATTTAATAACAATGAAATAAAAAATAATATGAGATTAATTATTGTTATAGAATACTAAAACTATTTAAAGAGCATTTTAATTATTAATTTAATGTAAGATTGTTCATATTATAATTAAAATTTTAATTAATAATAAATAATATAATTATTCTAAAATATTATCTTTATATAAAATAATATAGATAATAAATAAAAAATATTTAACATTAATGATATAGTTTTAGATTTGTAATATTCTATAATATTATCTTACTATATTAAAAAAAATTTATTACAAAACACATATATACTATTATAAATATAATTTAATTCCAATTTATTATAATTAATATAAATAATTTTTGTAATATTAAGCTAAATTAATGTTATTATTTAATATATCATTTTATATGCCAAATTTATTGTTATATTAAATTAATAAAAATATTAAAACATAATTAAAAATTAATTGCAAAAATTCTTATTATCATTTATCTTTTTTAATAATTTATTTTTTTAACATTAACCTATTTCTAAAATAATTTGTTGTTCATTACAAAAACTAAAGAAAATGTTATGAAAAAATACGTAGAGTACATGGACCTCTCAAGAAGTCACCAATCCCAATAATTCTCACGCCCAAGAATAGTGTTCTAATGAGATCCAATGCTACAATGATAGTATAGTTGTAAATCTATAGATAACCAAGGTTGAGTGATTATTGTCTTAAAGATAATGAACCATTTCTAAAATTTTTAAATTATGAAGCATGAGTTAGGTCACCCTTATATTTGATGAGCTAACCTTTAAATACTTAACCTTTTATTCTAATGGACTTGTTTATTATGAAATAAATTTACATGTGGAGAATAAGTTATTTAACATGGTGAACTAGTAGTCTTCAAAACACTTTTAAGTGTTTAACAAGCTTTAAGGATTGAAGACATGCATATAAACATCAGCATATTGTTTTTTTACTTTGAAATAGAATATTAGCTTTGTTGATTTTGAGGCACTCTCCTTTCCTATCAATTTCAAATCATATTCAGGCATTAAATTGTTTAATCTTCTCATTGGCTTAATGGATGTAAGATTCAACTTTTAAATTTTTCAAACTCCTTTTTTAGTTTAAATCCTACTTAAATTTTTCATTGATTTAAGCAACTTAATTTTATTTTTGAATCATTCTTTCCTTTGTTAAATCATACTTTTTTCTATTTTTTCAATTCTACATTAAATTAATTATTAAATCTTGATTACACCAAAAAAATCTATTAAAATTTTAATAGTTAAACAAATTAAAAAATTTTATTCCACATCCCATGTTATGCTAGAATACAAAGTTCTCAAGCCAAGACTAAAAGCCCAAGCATCTAGATAGAAAAAAATACCATGAAAGACCAGGTAAATAATTGGATAACACTAGGTAGCATTTGAAGTAAATTTATTAATGTGTTGTGCAGGCCTTGATAAACATGTATGCTAAAAATATAAAAAAAAAATATCACTTCGCAAGATGTGCTTGAATGCAAAGATACTGAGTTGAGCTTAAAAGTTGGAGCATCATCTTAAGAAAAAAATAGGAACTAGATGAGTAATAAAAATATAAAATGATGGAAAATAAAAAGAATAATAAAAGAATGAGATTAGAAGAGAGAGAGATTGATAAATAGAAGTGAGTGAGTGCTATAATATTGGTCGCCCATCCCAAAATAATTTTGCCTTAAGCATGCTTAATATTATAGTTGTATTGAGATGTAATACTATACTACTGGTCCTGTTACGCATGTTTGTGAAAGACAAACAATCATAGTTGTAATAAAAACATAAATTAAATTAAATTTTTTTAATTAGTATAACTTATTTTTCTCATTAGTAAATTATATGAAAATTTATTATTTTATTATTTCATATGATGTTCTATTTTTATTTCTATATGAAATTAACAATAATTTTAAAAAGTTATTTTCAACAATTGATTACTAAAATAAAACTTATAAACTATCACTTTTATATAATTTAATTTTTAAATTTGACATGTTTTTAAAATAAATTATCAATCATTAAAGTTATAATTAAATCGAGTATTATAGTACTAGTGTACTCACACACGCATGTAAAAGATAAAAACATAATTATGTGATTATTTAAGGGAAGATAATGAACTAGTTTCTAGAATTGTCTAATCTACCAAGCAGATGTACTTTTTTAAAAAATAATTAATGCATATTATATATATTGCAATATATTCTTATTTTAATAATTTATTTATATAAAATTAATAATAAAATTTTTCATAAACTATTAATTTTGATAAAAAAAAAAATAATATATAAGCCTTTCCTCCATTATTTTACAATTCTTATGAAACAAAACTTAAATTACTTAATACAAATAAATTTAAAAATATTTATTTATCATAATATTTTATATTAACTATTAGAACATGAGAGATTTCTTAGATATTATTAAGTAATAGTTTGAAAAAAGATAGTTAAGATTGAGATAAGTACTCCATAAGAGAGATAAAAAGTGACAAATTCATAAGAGCAAAATGGAGAAATAAATAATAATAATAAATAGAGAGAAAATATGACCTAATATAAGGAAAGAGAAATGAGAAAATAAATGGGATATAAAATGAATAAATAAATAAATAAATGAAAGAGAAAAATATTAAAGTGAAGAAGGATAGGGAAGACAAAAAAAGTCAAGAAAACAATTAAGAGATGAAAAATGAAAAGACAAACAAAAGAATGATAATATGACAAAGAACAAAGTGAGAGAATATGAGATTCTTTTAGATAAATTAAAATAAGAAAGAAAAAAATTAAATAAAAGTTAAATCATAAATATTAAACTTATTAAATTTTTTAAATATAATCATTTAATCATATATAATATTTAATAATAATAAAATATAAAAAACTCTAAGTTAAGGATTGTTTTAGAATGTGATAATAATATTTATTATTCATTATTACAATTAAAGTTTTAAAAATAATAAATAAAATTATTATTCTAACATATTACCTTTGCATGAAGTATTGTTGATAATAAATATAAATAATATTTAATAGTAATAATGTAATTTTAGTTTTTTATTATTCTGTAATATAATATTAGTATATTAAAATCTTTTATACATAACGTATATATACTGTTATAAACATAAATTAATTCTAATTTGTTATACTTTACAAACGTTATTCATCTCATTATTAAATTATATTAAAATTAATATTTTATTATATCATATAATATGGCAAGTTTTGTTTTTTTAAAAATAATAGGATTATGATGAAGTTATTTTATTAATTAATTAACAAATGGGAAATTATAATATATTATGTATGATAATTGAAGTTTTTAATGTTAACATGTTATTAAACTCAATTGTCCCTCACTAGAAAAAGATATAGTATGAAAGAATATGTGCAACACAAGGACTTCTAATAAGATCTCCAATCCAAACACTACCTCACCCTTGAAGCTATGATCTTGTTGTGGTCACACATGCTTTCAAATGGCAAAACATCATACTTGTCTAATTATTATGTTGAAGATAATGAGCTATTTTTTAAAATTTTCTAAATTATCAAGAATATAAACTTTTCAAAACAAATTTACAATTTTTATGTGTCATAATATATTTTGATATCAATATTATATTTTAAAATTGACAAAAAATTAAATAAATTGTCATTTTTTATAAAATAGATATAATTACACAACATGTTTTTTGATTATTTTATAATTCTTATAAAAAACTTCATTTATGTAATAAACATAAATAATAAAATATTTATTTATCAAAAATAGAGTATAATAAACTATGTAATTTGAGACACTTCTTAAATATTATTAATTGATGAGTAAAAAAAAAGACAGTATAGAGGAAAAAAAAGTTCTATAAAAGAGAGAAATTTACTAATTAATAGATGCAAAATAAAAAGAAATATAATAATTGAGAGAGATGAGAGATGATTTAATGAAGAGAAAAAACAATGATAGGGAAAAGCCAAGAAATATATAAGAAGATAGAGAATGAGAAGACAAACAAAAAAGATAATAAAAGAAAAAATAAAATAATATGAGAGGTATTGAGATGAAAAAAAGCAGGTCAAATAATTAAATAAAGTTAAATGTTATCAATTAAACTTATAATATTTGTTCAATATAATAAGTTAATAATAATAAACTAAATAATAATTTGATGTTAATATTAATTTTTTAAAATTAACAATATTTTAAATTTTTTTATTATTAATTTAATATTATTTTATTCATGCTTCAAACTTAAAAAATTGATTAAATAATAAATAATATAATGATTTTATTATCTTATCTTTATATGATGTATATAGATAATAAAGATGAATAATATTTAGATTAATGATATATTTTTAAATTTTTAATATCTTAAAATACCATTTCACTTTATTTAATAAATTCTACACATAACATATATTTAATATTTTAAATATAGATTAATTATAAATTATTACGATTAGTATAAGTTATTTGACTCAATATTTAATTATATTAAAATAATTATTTTATTAGATCAAATGATGTGTCATATTTTTTATTATATATATTTAAGATTATTATAATAAACTTTTCAATAATAATTAGTCATTAAAATAGTTTTATAGTATTTTGTGAGAATTTTTTTGCCAAAATTTTGAATATAAGTGTACCAAAATAATTTTATATTATGATAGTATTACAAGTGTCCTAAGTGACTATGTAAACAAACTCATGATAAATAATTCTTAAATAATTTTAAGAAATAAAATACCAATGTATATACATTTCATCTATAATGTTTAGCTTAAAAAATTCAATAATTATTAAACTTATAATATTTTTAAATATTAATACTGCAATGTCCCACATCATCTCAAAATTTGGACCTATCAAATTAAAGAAAAATAAAGAGAAATTCAAGTATAAAAATTTTATTATGTCTTCAATTTATTTGAAGCTTGCCATGACACCAAGAGCCTTGAAGACCATTATTTTAGACATTTAAAGATCATGGGTTGTCTTAATTGAAGATTAATAATTTCACTTAAAGCAAGCCCATATGAGATATAAATATTTATGCTTGACTCATCAAACACAAGGGTGTAACATTAATAATTATGAATACTAGAGTTTAGCTTGATCTTATAAAAAAACGAATTAAAGTTGAGGTAGTAAAAGCCTACGGTATAGTTGAACCTATAAAAGCTGGTACATTCAAGGTAAATCTTGAAGAAATATCTCAAGTTGTAATTTAGTTACTGTAGAGTTTTTCCTTACCATGATTGATGGCAAAAGTATTCTCTAGTTTGATTGAATAAACTATAAATTTTGGTGTACAATTTTTACTTTTATTTTCATTATAAAAATTATTAATTATTATATTTATAAATGAAATATTTATATAAAAAAATTACATTTAATATGAATTTTTAAAAATAAAATAAAATAAAAAATTAGCAAAAATAATTGTAAGCAAAATTTCACCCCTCCTTATGAGATTCACACACTTATTTTAACTTCAAAATATAGTTTTAAAAAATTATCCTCATTATATGTGCCTAGAATATGCACTTTTAAATAAATATGCTCATTATATAAGTCATAATATGTAGTCACATCAATATTTTTTATAAAATAAAGAAACAATTACATAAATAATTATTTTTGATAATATAAACATTAATACCTAAGATTTCTTTCATTATAACATCATTCTTATAAATAAAAAATTAAACTACATGACAAATAGAAATAATAAAATTTATATTTATCATAAATATTTAATATTAAATTATGAAACATCAGAGATTTCTTAAATATTTTTCATTGATTGGTTGAAAAAGAGGTAATAAAGATAGAAAAACTATTCTAAGAGAGAGAGAAAGTCATAGAATGATAAAGGCAAAATAGTGAGAAAAAAAATAATAATAAGTGATGAGAAATAGTTTAATAAAGAGAAAAATTAGAGAAAGTCATCGATAAGGCATGATGAGACAAATAAGAGAATGATAATAAGTGAAAAAGAAGTGAGATAATATGAGAAACATTGAAATAAAGAGAAAAAAGTGAGAGAAATAATGAAATAAACTTATAATATTTATTATATAAAACACTTCAATCATATATTTAATTTTATAATAATAAAATATATTAAAAATTGAGATTTAATATTATTTTAAAATATTATAAATATTTAAAGAATTTATGAGCTATTAATATTTTATTTATTTTTTCATATATAAAAAAAATATAATTATACTAATATATTATAATTATGTGATTATTACCTTAAAGATAATGAACTATTTCTAAAAGCTTCTAAATTATTAAGTATAAGTAACTCTTAAAAATCATGCTTATTATATATGTCATAATATATTCTTGTATTAATATTTTATTTAAATAAAATACATAAATAATTATCTAAACTATTTTTTTGATAATAAAAGAATTAATACATAATACATTCCTCCCTTATGTTGTCATTCTTATGAATAGAAAATTTATTATGTAACAAATATAAATAATATATATATATATATCAAAAAGATTATACAATGAACTATATAACATGAGAGAATTTTTTAAATACTTTTAGTTAATAGCAATAATAGAGATAATGAATGTGGAGATAACTATTATATAAAGATGAGAGAAAGTCATGGATTGCTAAGAGAAAAATTATGAAAAAATAGCAATGGAGAGAGAGATGAGAGATTATTTAATAAAGAGAAAAAAAGAGAATAATAAGGAGATATAGAGAATAAAAAAATAAGTAAAAAGAGAAGAGAAAAATGAGAAATTAAAAAAGATAATAGAGAGAGAAACTAAAAAGAATATAAAGAGAGAATAAAGAGACAAATATAAGAATGAAAATAAGAGAGAAAGAAGCGAGTGAATTTGTGAGAGATTTAGATAAAGGGGTGAGAAAAAATTGAACTAAAGTTAAATCATAAAGATTAAAATTATAATATTTACTAAGTATAACAAGTTAATCATATATAATATTTAAGAATAATAAAAGCTAAAAACCTATTTATAGTTTATTATTATTTAAAAATATTAAAAATATTTTAAGAATATTTTTGCTATAAATTTAATATATTTTATTCATGCTTATCTTTAAACTTTTATTTAAAAAAATAAATAATTCATTTTTAATATATTGTATTTATAAGATGCATTACAGATAATAAATAATAGTAATATTTAATATCAAAGATACAATTTTGGATTTTGAATATTCTATAATTTAATAGTATTATATTTAAACAAATTTGATAGTATATATATACTTCTATATACATAGATTAATTGAAATTTTTTAAAATTGATATAAGTTATTTTTGTTATTGTTAAACTATATTAATTTGTTAATTTATTATTAATATGATGTGTCATATTTATTGTTATATGAAATTTATAACATCATTATAAAATTATAGTTAATAATTGAAAGCAAAAATAGAAATTATAAACTATAATTTAAGATGATTTAATTTTTTAATATTAAAATTTATCAAAATAAATTGTCATTCATTTGAAAAAGAATGTTATGAAAAAATATTCATAACAAGCTGACTTATCAAAAGGTCAAGCATCCTAATACTATTCAACTCAAAGCTTACTTGACTTCAAAGATAAAATGATATCTAGTTTTATATTATTACCATTGTTGAATATGATAAGAGAAACTCACAAATTTATAAAACTAAAATAAAGAGTGAACTATTAATAGAGAGAAATAAGAGGTAATTTAGTGAAGAGAAAAATAAGAAAAGAGAACATATTAGAGACAAACAGTGTAATGAAGTAAAAGAGAATGAGAAATGAAAAAAATAAGAAAGGATAAGTGAGGGAGAGAGAGCCCAACAAAAAGATAAGAAGATACAGAATAAAGAGATAAAAAAGAGAATGATAATAAGAGAAAAAAAAGTAAGAGACTGTGGCAAAGATTGAGATAAAGTGAAAAACAAAAGAGAAATAATTAAATAGAAATTAAATATTAATAATTAAAGTTATAATATTTATTAAATAAAATAATCTAAAAATATATAATATTTAAAAATAATAATATATTGAAACTATTAGTTATTTATTATCATTTTAGAAAAGTTCAAATATTTAAAAAATATATTAACTACTAATTTGATAAAATTTTTTTCATGATTGAAATTTAAAAAATTAAATTAAAAAAAATTTATATTTCCAATATATTATCTTTATATAATATTTACGATTAATGATATAATTTTGTAGTCTTAACATTTAATAATATAGTATTACTATATCCTAATAATTTTATAAACAATAGATATATTTTTATAAACATAAATCAACTCTAATTTACTATAATTTATATAAGTTATTTAAGTGAGTATTATGGTGTATTAAAATTATTATTTTACTGTATTATATGATGTGTAATTTAATTATTGTATAAAATATACAAAAGGTTATAAAGTTATTAACTACAAATAATTACTAAAAAGGTAATAAAAAATTATCATTTATAATGATTTAATTTTTTAGCATTAACATGTTTTTAAACTCAATTATCATTTGTTAAAAAAAGAATGTTAGCAAAAAAATATGTAGAACATAAGGACTTCTCAATAGGTCACATATCCAAACTATACTCTTGCCAAAGAACATTGAACTTAAGAGTTCTAATGAGATCAAATTCTATAACACTGATGTAGTCATCCACACATAGAAAAGCCAAAAATTCATAGAGTGGTTATCCTTTTTAAGTTAATGAATTACTTTTAAAAATTTCTAAATTATCAAACATATGTAATAAGTCACCATTGTGATTGATTAGTCAAGTCTTAAATATTTAGCCTATTATTCTAATGAGTTTATTTCTTGTGAAAAAGGTTAACATGTAAAAAACAAGTTGTATACTTTTTGGATGGTGAGCTTGTAGTCTTTAAAGTACCATGGAGTGTTCAACAAGTTTCAAGGATTAAAGAGATGTACATCAAATTTGATAAGATTATATTTTACTATGAAATAAAATATAAGCTTATTTATTTTAAGGGACATTTTTTCATATCAATTTAAAATCATATTCAAGCATCTAAATTATTTTATCCTCTCCTTAATTTGCAAATGAATAGAATATAATTTTTTAATCTATCATTACTTTTCTTTGTCCATATCCTACAGGAACTATTCATTAATTTATGTAGCATAATTTAGTTTTTTTATCGTTCTCCCTTTCAATAAATCATACTTTTATATTTTTGCTAAATTGTTTCTTAAATTGATTATTTTATTTTGATTAAAAGAAAAAATAATTTTATTAAGTTTTTATAATTAATTAAGTAAAATACATTTTGACACATCCCATGTTGTGCCTAAAATCAAAGGTTTTAGGCGAAGCTTAAGCATGAGCATCTTGTTATGGAAAAAATTTAAAACCAGATATGGTCTACAAATTTTAGATCACAGTGGTTCCATGAAACAAATGATTTATGGCTTTTAATCGAACCATGGAAACATTAGAACCAAATATAAGAATTGGTCCAGTGGACATAGATAAACTCAATATTATGAGTTCACCCAATGAATTCTTATAAAGACCAAATAAGGTTGTCTTCCTACAATGTGGGACTACGTCTCTTGAATATATCTCCATCTAAAATGGACAACACTCAGAAACGGTCAACTGTGTGTTTTTCTGATTGGAAGATGTGGATTACCTCTATCTTTAAAAAGTGATCTTAATTAATCCAACCATCGATTTGATAAGCTAATCGAATAGTTACTATTTCATGTACTATAATTGATTTATCAATTTGATGGTCATGATCTCATTTGACATGTTAGATGGCTATTTTTATTTCCAATTTTTGAAATAATTTTTCCATGATCTAACTTCATAGATCTCTCATGTTTCAATCATATGCACCATAAGTAATCCTAATTTTACCATTGATTAATCGAACTATTTTGATCTCATCCTACTTAATTGAATTACCCCATTCTAATCCCATTTGTTCAAACATTTCAGAAGTCATCTAGCTTTTACGACATTTGATTAAGCATTTGAGATCTCCTAAGTGTCGATCCAATGACTCCATTCAATTCCACTTAATCGCTTAGTAACTAGTGACTATTATCGCAATGAAGCATTCATTTTGGAAGAACATTTTAAGATCTTCTTAGCTATTTGGAAGGTGTTTTTGTAACAATTTTTCAATCACATTCTAATGGCAGTAACAATAAGGTTTTGATAACTATTAGGAATGAAATGACTAATGAATGTGATGAAGATTTTAGCATATCAAAAAAGGGCTGCATCATATTCTACTGGCATTAAGTTTCTATGATAGCACTGATTGCTTACTATTATTTGAAATATTAAATTCTTTGTCTTTTCGCATTAACATGTTTTTAAACTCCATTATCATTTGTTAAAAAAAGATTGTTATCAAAAAATATGTAGAACATAAGGACTTTACAATATGTCACATATCCAAACTATACTCATGCCAAAGAACATTGAACTTTTGAGTTCTGATAAGATCAAATTCTATAACACTAATATAGTCATCCACGCATAGAAAAGACAAAGATTCATAGTTGAGTGGTTATCATTTTTAAGTTAATTAACTACTTCTAAAAATTTCTAAATTATCAAACATATGTAATAAGTCACCTTTGTGATTGATTAGTCAAGTCTTAAATATTTAGCCTTTTATTCTAATGAGTTTATTTATTGTGAATGTTTAACATGTAAAAAACAAGTTGTATATTTTTTGCATGGTGAACTTGTAGTCTTTAATGCACCATGGAGTGTTCAACAAGTTTCAAGGATTAAAGAGATGTACATCAAATTTGATAAGATTTTATTTTATTATGAAATAAAACATAAGCTTGTTTATTTTAAGGGAAAGTTTTTCATATCAATTTAAAATAATATTCAAGCATCTAAATTATTTTATCATCTCCTTAATTTGTAAATGAATAGAATATAATTGTTTAATCTGTCATTACTTTTCTTTGTTCATATCCTACATGAACTATTCATTAATTTATGTAGCATAATTTAGTTTTTTTATCATTCTCCCTTTCAATAAATCATACTTTTATATTTTTGCTAAATTGTTTGTTAAATTGATTATTTTATTTTGATTACAAGAAAAAAATAATTTTATTAAGTTTTTATAATTAATTAAGTAAAATACATTTTGTCACATCCCATGTTGTGCCCAAAATCAAAGGTTTTAGGCGAAGCTTAAGCATGAGCATCTTGTTATGGAAAAAATTTAAAACCAGATATGGTCTGCAAATTTTAGATCACAGTGATTCCATGAAACAAATGATTTATGGCTTTTAATCGAACCATGGAAACATCAGAACCAAATATAAGAATTGGTCCAGTGGACATAGATAAACTCAATATTATGAGTTCACCCAATGAATTCTTATAAAGACCAAATAAGGTTCTCTTCCTACAATGTGGGACTACGTCCCTCGAATATATCTCTATCTAAAATGGACAACACTCAGAAATGGTCAACTGTGTTTTTTTCTGATTACAAGGGATAGATTACCTCTATCTTTAAAAAGTGATCTTTATCGATCCAACCTCGATTTGATAAGCTAATCAAATAGTTACTATTTCATCTACTATAATTGATTTATCAATTTGATGGTCATGATCTCGTCTGACTTTGTCAAATGGCTATTTTTATTTCTAGTTTTTGAAATAATTTATCCATGATCTGATTACATAGATCTCTCATATTTCAATCATATGCTCCATATCTAATCGTAATTTTACCATTGAATAATTGAACTATTTTGATCTCATCCTACTTAATCAAATAACCCCATTTTAATGACCCTTGAGAAGTCATGTACCTTTTACAACATTTGATTAAACATTTGAGATCTCCTAAGTGTCGATCCAATGACTCCATTCAATTCCACTTCATAGCTTAGTAACTAGTCACTATCATCGCAATGAAGCATTCATTTTGGAAGAACATTTTTAGATCTTCTTAAGCAATTTGGAAGGTGTTTTTGTAACAATGTTTCAATCACATTCTAATGGCAGTGACAACAACTTTTTGATAACTATTAGGAATGGAATGACTGATGAATGTGATGAAGATTTTAACATATCGAAAAAGGGTTGCATCATATTCTACTGGCATTAAGTTTTTATGATAGCATTGATAGCTTACAATTACTTGAAATTTTAAATTCTGTCTTTTAGAATTATCATGTTTTCAAACTCAATTATCATTTGTTAAAAAAAGAATGTTATGAAAAAATATGTAGAACATAAGGACTTCTCAATAGGTCACATATCCGTACTATACTCTTGCCAAAGAACATTGAACTTTTGAGTTCTAATGAGATCAAATTCTATAACACTGATATAGTCATCCACGCATTGAAAAGACAAAGATGCATAGTTGAGTGGTTGTCATTTTTAAGGTAATGAATTACTTCTAAAAATTTGTAAATTATCAAACATATGTAATAAGTCTCCATTGTGATTGATTAGTCAAGTCTTAAATATTTAGCCTTTTATTCTAATGAGTTTATTTATTATGAAATAGGTTAACATGTAAAAAACAAGTTGTATACTTTTTGCATGGTGAACTTGTAGTCTTTAAAGCACCATGGAGTGTTCAACAAGTTTCAAGGATTAAAGAGATGTACATCAAATTTGATAAGATTTTATTTTACTATGAAATAAAACATAACTTATTTATTTTAATGGAAATTTTTTCATATCAATTTAAAATCATATTCAAGCACCTAAATTATTTTATCATCTCCTTTATTTGCAAATGAATAAAATATAATTTTTTAATCTGTCATTACTTTTCTTTGTTCATATCCTACATGAACTATTCATTTATTTATGTAGCATAATTTAGTTTTTTATTGTTCTCTCTTTCAATAAATCATACTTCTATATTTTTGCTAAATTGTATGTAAAATTGATTATTTAATTTTTATTACATGAAAAAATAATTTTATTAAATTTTTATAATTAATTAAGTAAAAAAACATTTTGTCACATCCCATGTTGTGCCCAAAAGCAAAGGTTTTAGGCGAAGCTTAAGCATGATCATCAAGTCATGTAAAAAATTTAAAACCAGATATGGTCTGTCAAATTTTAGATCACAATGATTCCATGAAAAAAATGACGTATGGATTTTAATCAAACCATGGAAACATTAGAGCCAAAAATAAGAATTGGTCCAGTGGACATAGATAAACTTCAATATTTTGAGTTTGCCCAATGAATTCTTATATAGACCAAATAAGGATCTCTTCCTACAATGTGGGACTATGTCCCTCGATTATATCTCCATAAAAAATGGACAACACTCAGCAATGGTCAACTGTGTGTTTTTTTGTTGCAAGGTGTAGATTACCCTTATTTTTAAAAAGTGATCTCAATCTATCCAACCATTGATTTAATAAGCTAATTGAATAGTTACTATTTCATCTACTATAATCGATTTATCAATTTGATGGTCATGATCTCGTCTTACTTTGTCAGATGGCTATTTTTATTTCCAGTTTTTGAAATAATTTATCCATGATCTGACTACATAGATCTCTCGTTATTCAATCATTTGGTCCATATCTAATCCTAATTTTACCATTGATTAATAAAACTATTTTGATCTCCTCCTGCTTAATCGAATAACCCCATTCTAATCCCATTTGTTCAAACCCTTGAGAAGTCATCTACCTTTTACAAAATTTGATTAAACATTTGAGATCTCTTAAGTGTCAATCCAATGACTCAAATCAATTCCACTTAATTGCTTAGTAACTAGTCACTATTATCGCAATGAAGTGTTCATTTTGGAAGAACATTTTAAGATCTTCTTAAACTATTTGGAAGGTGTTTTTTAATAATTTTTCAATCACATTCTAATGGCAGTAACAACAAGTTTTTGATAACTAATAGAAATGAAATGACCAATGAATGTAATGAAGATTTTAACATATCAAAAAAGGGCAGCATGTTATTCTACTTGCATTAAGTTTCTATGATAGCACTTATAGCTTACGATTACTTGAAATTTTAAATTCTATCTTTTAGCATTAACATGTTTTTAAACTCAATTATCATTTGATAAAAAAAGAATGTTATAAAAAAATATGTAGAACATAAGGACTTCTCAATATGTCACATACCCGAACTATACTCTTGCCAAAGAACATTGAACTTTTGAGTTCTAATGAGATCAAATTCTATAACACTGATATAGTCATCCATGAATAGAAAAGGCAAATATTCATAATTGAGTGATTATCATTTTTAAGTTAATGAATTACTTCTAAAAATTTCTAAATTATCAAACATATGTAATAAGTCACCATTGTGATTGATTAGTCAAGTCTTAAATATTTAGCATTTTATTCTAATTAGTTTATTTATTGTGAAATAGGTTAACATGTAAAAAACAAGTTGTATACTTTTTGCATGGTGAACTTGTTGTCTTTAAAGCACCATGGAGTGTTCAACAAGTTTCAAGGATTAAAGAGATGTACATCATTTTACTATGAAATAAAATATAAGCTTATTTATTTTAAGGGAAATTTTTTCATATCTATTTAAAATCATATTCAAGCATCTAAATTATTTTATCATCTCCTTCATTTGCAAAGGAATATAATATAATTTTTTAATCTGTCATTACTTTTCTTTGTTCATATCCTACATGAACTATTCATTAATTTATGTAGCATAATTTAGTTTTTTTATCGTTCTCTCTTTCAATAAATCTTACTTTTGTATTTTTGCTAAATTTTATGTTAAATTGATTTTTTTTATTACATGAAAAAATAATTTTATTAAATTTTTTAATTAATTAAGCAAAAAAACATTTTGTCACATCCCATGTTGTGCCCAAAAGCAAAGGTTTTAGGCGAAGCTTTAGCATGAGCATTAGGTCATGGAAAAAATTTAAAACCAAATATGGTCTGCCAAATTTTAGAACACAGTGATTGCATGAGACAAATGACGTATGGCTTTTAATCGAACCATGGAAACATTAGAACCAAATATAAGTACTGGTCCAATGGACATAGATAAACTTCAATATTATGAGATCGCCCAATGGATTCTTATAAAGACCAAATAAGGTTCTCTTCCTACAATGTGGAACTATGTCCCTCGAGAATATCTCCATCTAAAATGTCCAACACTCAACAACGGTCAACTACGTGTTTTTCAGATTGCAAGGTGTAGATTACCTTTATCTTTAAAAAGTGATCTTAACTGATCCAACCATCAAATTGATAAGCTAATCGAATAGTTATTGTTTCATCTCCTATGATCAATTTATCTGTTTGATGGTCATGATCTCGCTTAACTTTGTCAGATGGTTATTTTTATTTCCTATTTTTGAAATAATTATCCATGGGTTCACTACATGGATCTCTCGTTTTTCAATCATATTCTCCATATCTAATCCTAATTTTACCATTGATTAATATAACTATTTTGATCTCATCCTACTTAATCGAATAACCACATACTAATCCCATTTGTTCAAACCCTTGAGAAGTCATCTACCTTTTACAACATTTGATTAAACATTTGAGATCTCCTAAGTGTCGATCCAATGACTCCATTCAATTCCACTTAATAGATTAGTAACTAGTCACTATTATCGCAATGAAGCATTCATTTTGGAAGAACATTTTAAGATCTTCTTAAGCTATTTGGAAGGTGTCTTTGTAACAATTTTTCAATCACATTCTAATGGCATTGATAACAAGTTTTTGATAACTATTAGGAATGAAATGACTAACAAATGTGATGAATATTTTAACATATCAAAAAAGGGCTTCATCATATTCTACTGGCATTAAGTTTCAATGATAGCACTGATAGCTTATGATTACTTGAAATTTTAAATTCTTTCAAATAAGCTTAAATTCTACTACCATCACTTTCTTAATTCTCTTCATATTTTTAAGCCCTTCATGCCTAATCTTAGTAATCAACAATCATAAATCATTTTTGAAATTTTTATCTAAAATTTTTTTCCTGTTGTATTCTTATTTTCCTTTTTGTTGTGTGACCTAACATTTGCGAAAGCCTAAGTTTGGTTTGAACTCATCAAAAAGCAAGTTAGTGTTGAGCTCGTAAAAGTCTAAATAATTGTTTAACCCATAAAAGCTATTTGGTTGGAGGTGCACTATAAGAAAAAATCTCAAGCTGTAATTCTTTTACTAGTATATTTTTTTTACCTCAATTAGCAGTGAATATAACTTCTTGTTTGAAACAAACCACACACAAATTTTAGACCACCACGAAATTTTTTTATTATAAAAATTATAAATCAAAATTTTTACAAATCAAAATTTTCTATTAATATTAAATTATTTTTTCAAAAAATATTTTATTTATAATTATTTGAAAATATTAAAATATTTAAAAAAATAATTATTTTTTAATATTATTTTATTTAGTGTTAATTTAGAAAAATTAATTAAATAGTAATTAATATTATTATTATAATATATTATCCTTACAAGACATAACATAGATAATAAATATATATCATACTTAATATTAATTATGCAAATTTATATTTCTAAAATTCTATAATGTAATACAACTATACTTAAAAAATTCTATAAACAATCATAGTGGTGTTATTGTTATCTTCTAGGTAGTTCACTAATTCTAAAATTTTCTAAATTATAATGCATATGCACTTTTAATAAATTACATATACCATTAATTTTTTATAACATATTCAATAGTAGATAAGATTTTCTCTTATTATGCTATAAATCTTATAAATAAATAATTTAATTACATCAAAAATATTAATAATGAAATATATATTTATCATAAATATTATTATTTAAATTAGGCAAGATAGAAGATTTTTAAAAATTACTAATTAATTAGCTAAAAAGAGATAATTAAGATGAAGCATCTAATCTATAAGAGAGCGAAAATCACAAATTGATAAGAGTAAAATAAAGAGAAAATTTATAATTGAGAGGGATGAGACATTGTTTAATGAAGAGAAAACAAAAAGAGAATATAAAGAAGATAAAGAGAAAATATAGATAAATGAAAGTGAAAGAGAAATCTAAGAGTAGAGAAGGATAAGGAAGGGAAAAGCTAAGTCAAATATAAAGACATAAAGAACAATAAGATAAATAAAGGAAATATAATAAGGGAGTTAAAGAAGGGAGATAATGTGAGAGATATTATGGTAAAGAGAAAAAATTAAGAGAAACAACAAAGTAAATGTTAAATCTTAGAAATTAAACTTATAATATTTATTAAATATAGTAAGTTATAATATATAATATTTAATAACAATAAAAAAAAAATCTTTTTGGGTTTTATTATTATTTAAGAATATTACAAATCGTTAAACAATAATATTACTATTAATTTAATATAATTTTATTAATACTAGTAATTTTTAAAAAATTAAATAATAAATAACATTATTATTCTTGTATATTATCCTTATATGTTGTAATATGGAATATAATACACATAATATTCTTTATTAATGATTAAATTTTAGATTTTTAATATTTTATAATATAATATTATATTATTTAAAATTTTTGTATACAATATATATGTATTGTTATAAAAAAAAATTAATTCTAATTTATTATAATTTATTTTTCCTTATAATAAATTGTACTAAAATTATTATTTTATTAATTAATGTAATGTATGATATTTTTATTATATAAAATTGACGATAATGTTATCAAGTTATTATTATCATTTAATTACTATAATGGAAATTTTAAATTATAATTTATGATAGTTTAAATTTTTAACATTAATATGTTATTAAATAAGTTATCTTTATTAGAAAAAGGAATGTTATGAAAAATTATATACAACATATGTACTTCTCAAGAGGTCAACCATCCCAACACTAGTCTCATCAGCCAAGCAAGCTTAAATTTGGCATTCTAATGAGATCTAATGTAATATTGTTAGCATAGACTCAGAAACATATAAAAGAAAAAAATATTAATCATGTGATTATTGTCTTGAAGAAAATAAACTATTTCTAAAGTTTTCTAAGTTAACAAGCTTATGTACTTTTTTAAAGGAAATTATTCTTATTATATTTATAATAATATATTCTTATATTAGTATTGTTTTATAATAAATTATTAAATAATTATCATAGTTATTATTTCTTATAACATAAGCACTAATAAATAATATTTTCTACTAATACTATAAGCTGTGTGGTCACACATGAATAAAATAGATAAATAAAGATAATTGTTTTATTATAATCACGAATATAATAAACAATTTCAAAACATTTCTAAATTTTCAAACTTATACACTTTTAAAAAAATTATCCCTATAATATATATGTCATAAAATATTCCAATATCAATAATATCTTTATATAAAATAATGAAATAATTATGTAAACCATTATTTCTTTAAAAAATAGATATTAATGTACAAGATTTTCTTCCATTATGTTATCATTCTTACAAATAAAAAATTAAATTACATATCAAAAAGAAATAATAAAACATATACTAGTATTCACCCACACACACCATAATGAAAGAAAACCCAAGAACGTCTCATATCAATGCTAAATTACCATCTTACCTTATCATATGTTTGTTCCATATCCACCTTGATTACCATAAGACCCTCTTCGGATGTAGAAGAGTGCATTCAGGTTGCCATTTCTTGAGCGATAAAGATATTATCTATGATAGATTTTTCAGACAAATGCTCCACATTCCTTCAAAATGAGCCCAGGTAAAACTTTCTTCAATCATGCCACCAAGATGTTTGCCACAATTTTATATATGACAGTACACAAGGTTACGGCCTAAACTATTTTGTTTATTTGTGCCTCACACTTTTAGCATAAGCATAATGAGATATCTTTCCAAGCTTTTGGCATTTATCTATCATGAAACAATTGTAATACAAGTTTAACAATATCAACTTGAGTAATATCCCATTATCCTTGCACAAACTCCTCTATGACCCCATCCATCTAGGGTGCCTTGCTCTTTCTAATTGATTTGATGGAACTCTTGAATTTTTCCTCAAAAACCTACATGAAAATCATTCCTTCTTTTCCCTATCAATACATCTATATGGTTGATAATGTAATGGAAGAGGGTACACATCATTATTGTGCCATTTTTTCTCAAAATATTTAGCCAAAACATTTTATATTCTCTACAGAGCTGACTACTTCTCTCTTATCATCTTTAAAATACAATATATGATTGTCCCTCCATCTAGAAGTTATAGTATCTTGCAAGTACCTAGTGCTACAGTCACCCAATTGAGCCCATTGAACCTTTGCTCTTTGCCACCACCATGTCTCATCAAGTGTAGTTGTCCTATGAAAAGAAGAAATAAGATGTCCAAGTTGGAGATGCTCTTGATCAATCACACCTACCTCAGATTCATGTTGTCAAACTTAAATTTCATTTTCCAATTCACCATTTCTATAGATAAGATTGTACATCTTGGTCTTGCTCCACCTTCTTAAGGAAACTAAAAGGTCTACAAAATTTTCTAGCGAACTTCTCCATAAGATTATGTCGAGCTAATCTGTTCGACACTTTCTTTGCAACACCCACAATCTGAGGAAATCTGTACCAAGCACCCACAAATTGGTTCCTTCTTGTTGTGACTGTCCCTGTAGTGTACCCATCTTAATAAGCAAAAAGGGTAGTGATCCAATCCAATTCGTGATAGATGAGATATTATAGTTTTAGGAAAAGCCTAAATTTCATTGAGATTCATCTACACTCCATCAAGTCTCTCCAATATTCTAACACTTCTTTCCTTCCTATTTTTCCATATAAACCTGTTGCCAACATATCCCAAGAGCATGATCCCAAAAAATTCCTATCGACCTAGCCCACTCCTAAACCTCTTCCCTAATTTGTTTTTACTACTGCAACATAATAACATTAATCCCCCATAACTAGCTTGGGTTTCCCACTTTAGCCTCATCCCTTGGGATATCCCATACAACTCTGCTCTTAATAGGCTCCTTGAAAGTAAACGCAACACAGCATTTCAGCATCTTTTCATCACACACACTTGCCTACACCCCAAGCACTTGTGATGAAAGCTTAATAACTTTAAGATCCATCCAACTCTTCCAAAGAATCACCATACCTCTAGACAGTCCAGTCCAAAGTTGCACCACAAACTCCCAAAGTTTACCAAGCTGCACATATGTATCTATTTTACTAAACATCTCTACTTTTGTTTCAACAAGAGCTGTCACTGCAATGTTGCATGTTCTAAAAAATCACTACAAGTATCACCTTGATTTGTTGACCCTTATTCCCCAAATATTCCAACAAATTTCATAAATCCCCTTAGCACCCTGTCTATTATGTCCCTAGTCATTTTTTTATGTAGAATTCCATGGACTCTTTATACAGTAATTAACATAACTCAAAGCACCTCTCCAGCACCATATCTCCCAAATATTTCTAATAGCCATGATAGTAATTACATAAAACATTTTCTACCTATAGTACATTGTTCATAGCAACACACCTTCTATACCAACAATTCTATAATTCCTTAGCCATTCCATTGTTTTGCTCACATTCATTTCTATTCTAGTAGCAGCACTATTTATGTAAACTCATTATCATACTTCAGTTGAAATCATTCTACATACCTAACAAAAACCACATTTTTACTGCTACCCATTCCAACCAAAAGCATACTTTAGTATTTTTGAGTTCTCAGCATACAACATACTAAGAAAAATGGTCACATTCCATGCCACTCCTGCTATAGCTCACAAATCTAAAGATCATTACCGAAAACATTTTATTATGATTTTTGTAGCCCACAAATTTCATCTAAGAGGACCTCCTCTCATCACTTTTGATTTTGTAACAAATCATGGCTTAAACTTCCCCCATGTGTGCCTCGATCCTACTACCATCTCCTCTTCCCATTGGTGTCCTCTCCGTTGGAGTCCCCTACATCATAGCTTGTTTTCCTAATGAATTCTTTAGGGCCCATAATTGCTTAAGTGGTCCCCACCCCTTATATTGAAGACATTTTTATGCTTACAAATCTACCAGTTCTGCCATTTTTTTCAACCCTATTGGCCTCCCTTTGATTGTTTGGAATAACTATAGTTTTGAAAAACTCGTCTTTCCTTGCCATGGTAGCCCTCCTTTTCCTTGGTTGCACAAGCATCCAGGGGCCTATCCCTATCCTTGTTCCTAATTCTTCATCTCACTAAATTCTTTGTTCTTGATGTTCCTAACTACCTTAAGTTGTTTTATCAATCTCATTATTCTTGCTTACTACATTCTCCTCCAATTCTCTTGACAAATCAATAAGTTTCCCACTAGTGGAGCATTTCTTCATGTAATAGCCAACATGAACAAAAGTAAAGCATATTCTAGGAAGGCCCTTATAGTCAAAATTCTAGAAAGTTTTCCCCACCTTTTTGCTCAACCACATTTTTTACTTTAAAGGATTGAATAGATCCATCCTCACACAAATGCTTGTATAGGATGATCATTCCATATCAGCACTCTAACCATCAAGTAGGATTAGCTCTTTGATTGCTTTTGTAATGCTTAAGATATTTTTTATGTCCCAGTATAGTAATGGAAGTATAAGAAATCTAATCCACACTAGGGCACACATCACTATCAGGGCACACATCCAACCCCATAGTTTTTGCAATAACCTACCAAGGTCCTCAAAGGAACACTAATTTTCTATCTTCTGTGGAATCAAAATGTAAAAAAAAGCAACCTGATAATAGATCAAGTATTTTTGAAGTTCTTAAAATTCCCTCACCTATGATGTAGTAGCCTTATAATAATGTAAAATGATAGGTTGTTACTATATACAATCCCTACCCAAAAAAATTGATGGAACTCCTTGAGTCTACTGCACATCGAATCTGACATGATGATCTCATCTTGGACAACATAATCAACCATCTTTATAGCAACGTCTTTAACATCAATGTATGAAGGCCATTCTATAGTTGTTATTTTTGTTGCATTGGAAGTTCTTTCAGTTATCAAAGCATCCATGAAACTTTGCTAGAAATTTTCTATTTTCCCCCCATCAACATACCCTAATTCCTACACCACGTCATCCATCCCTACTATATCCCACCCTGCATTAATTGGAAGGTACTACATATTACCACTTTTTGGGGCTTCATTTAACTTACATTACATCATCTGGTCCTTGGCCTCATTACTATCAATGGTACATTCAATATTCTTTGGAATTATAGCATCCACATTCATAGAATTATTTTTATCTCTACTATCACTTGTTAATCATTATGATTTTCCCACATTTCTATCATTTCCTATGCATGAGTTGATCTCATCAGCATCTCTAGGCATTTACTTGCCTATGTCAATCCCAAATGAAGTAGATTCTATTAAAATATGTCTTCCATTAGGCTCCACAACAACCTCACATTGAACTATAAAAATAGTTAGAATATCTCTATTAGCTAATGCTACATTATACCTACATTTACCAACCAGTAGCTCGTTTTGTATTGCGGATACACATATTCATTGTGTTCATCTTCCTTATTGCTTTTGTGTAATTTATTGTCAGCCATCTTACTGATTTTAAGACTCACTTCAAATAGTTTTCAACACTTCCCCAACAATAATATCAGATACACACAATTCCTATTAATAAAGCACAACAGCCTTGTTATTAAACAAATAGTTAAAGCAATAAAAAGTAATAACAAGAGAAAAATACTTCCAATAGCTATAGCAAACACTTTCAATTGCAACAACAAAACACATCCACACAACAATACAGTAAAACACACTAGGCAGCAACACGAAATTTAAAATTCTTGGTGTATAGATGTTCAAACCCTTGTTCAATCCAACATTTTTGGGCAAGCTCTCAAAAGTTGAGGTTTGAAGAATCAGGAATCACTTGAAAAAGAAACATCAAAGAAGTCAATTTCCACTGGTCAAAGAAGAGACAAGGGAGGATGGCTAATTTTGGGAATAGGATCAGTTGAAATTTCCTTGCCTCTACTACAGTAAAGAGTAGAACAAAATGTCATGCAAGAAGTTGAATCCCAATCACAAAGCATCCTTCACAATGTATCGACACAAAATTTGAATTACGTCGGCACCCAAGTGAAATCCATGCTTTTCATAGCCTCTCATACTCTATGTGTCTCACGTAACACCTCTACCTTTGCCTCAAGTAGTGTTATTTGAAGTGCTTAAGCACCCAAATTGAATTACCATGTCCATGTTCCTGTGAACCACTCACTTCGCTCTGTGCATTGCATAGTGACTCTGCCTCACGTAACCTTCTTTGTAGCTCTCAACACCAAATTTGAATTTGCATGCACATGCACCATTGTAGAAATGTCTTCTTCTCACAATTCATCGTGTGCCTCTCCATCTCAGTGAGTGCCTCCTTACATTCCCACATGTGTGCACCAATCCAAAATGCTCGATGACACCAAGACATGCCTAACTTCCAACATGCTGGCTGTACTACCCAAAAAACTTTGGGTTTCCCTAATAACTTATTAATGGCCAAAGCCTACAAAAAGCATTCTATGGAGGATCAAACTAATGGTCTAAAAAGAACAACATCAAAAGAGGCATGCTAATCTCAAGTAAAATCAGGTGAACATGCATGGTGCACCACTAAGTTCATTTGACCATTACCTTACTTATATATATGCATCAATAAAAAAGTATCCATGTTTCAAACATACATGAGAGAGTCCCTATATCTACCTCCATTTGAAGGGTAACATAGTTGACTACCAACCTCCTAAAATGCCATAGTATAATCTTACAGAATGTCAATAGCATAAAAGGCCAAGAACTTTGACTTGAGCAATGTAAGGACCTCCAAAAAGGCATGCACCTCCATAGCAATGCTTGCTTGAGAAAATACACTTCTTCGTTCAACAAGAAATGGCTTACTAAGATGGTCTTCAACAACAATCCCCAGCCCCGTAGCCTAAACCCAAATAGCTACATCACAATTAATTTTAATCCATCTAGTTGAAGGAGGAGCCCAAAAAAAAATACATTGAAATCATGTGAATTGTGTGGACTCCCGTTTGACATGGTTCAAACCAAATTGCATTTTGAATTATAGCCCTAATGTTAAGTTGAATCTTTCATGACAAAATAACATTATTCATGACTTGCTTACTTTGTTTGTTCAAATTTTTATTAAATGTAGTAGAAAATGTTGCAATAAGTGGAACCTACTTCATAACATCACCATGCGTGAATTTATTAGTCTCCATGCTGCCGTACACATGCTGTAAGATCATAATACTACTACTACTATTACTTAGGTCAAGTGCTGTAACAGCCTCCTTCATGCAATGTGTGTCCCAAATCTCCTAAACCTTCCACCAGTCACACAATAAATGTTGCATTGTTTCAGCTTCATTGTAGCCCCAAATATAGCTGTTACCCTTTACAATTCTCCTCTTCACTAGTCATATTGTAGTATGAATATAGTTTTTGATTGATTCCAAATGAAAAGCTTCACTTTAAGGATCACCTTATGCTTCCAAATCCAACCATACTTATGTACAACAATCCGTGAATCCCCAACATTGCCCAAAATTTTAGCTTGAATCATTATAGAGTAAAGGCAGGAATTATTTAGTTCCATGGTTTGGTTTGCACTTGTAGTAGCTGGTCCTTGCATCCATCCAATGCCCAACGGAGATGCAACACCTTGTCAAGAAGCAAATCTTTAGCCCAAGCCTTGACTCTTACATCCCATTCCCAATACTTAATAATGCATTCTTAAACTGTATTTGACCACTCAACCTCCATATTTATATATGTATACGATCACTTAATTAGAAGAAACAAAGCCAATTATCTTCAACAAAGCGCACATTGATACCCTCTTCAATTCTTTACACAAAGTTGGAATAACAAGCTGCACCCACTTCCCTGATAAAATATTAATGGCCACAGCGTACAAAAGGTCTTCTATAGGGGATCAAACATAAAAATAACACCAATGAAAGAGGTTTTTAAAGGGGCATAACCCGGTCCCTAGTAAAATTAGATGAATATGCATGGTGCACCGCCCAGTCTGCTAGACCATTGTCTTGCTTGTATATATGCTTCAACTAAAAAGTATCCATGTTTGGAATGTACATAAGAGAGTCCTCATATCTGCATCACATGAAGGGTAATTTAATAGATTTCCAACCTTCTAAATAGCTATAGTAGAATCTGACTAGATCTTGACAGCATGAAAGGCCAAGAACTTTGACCTGAGTTAACTAACGGTCTACAAAATGATGTGCACCTCCATAGCAATGCTTGCTTGAGAAAATATACTTCTACCTGCAATAGGAAATGGTTTAACAAGATGATCTATGACAATAATCCCTAAGCCTGCAACATTATCCTAAATAGCCATATTTAATTAATTTTAATCCAACCAGTTGGAGTCTAAAATGATGCTACATTCAACTCATGTGAGTTGTGCACCTGTAGGATATGGATGAAAAAAAATTATATTTTTTAATTATAGCCCACTTATCAAGTTGAATAATTCTCAATAAAATAGCATTATTCATGACTTGCTCATTATCTTTCTTCAAGTTCTTATTAATCCAAATGTAGTAAAAAATTGTTGCTACGAGTGCAACATACTTCATCACATCACTATGCTTCAATTTATTAGTCTGTAAGCTGTTGTACACATGTTGTAAGATCATTACAACTACTACTCAGATCAAGAGTTGTAGCAGCCTCCTTCATGCACTGTATGTCCAACTCTCCCTAGCTTTCCAACAATCACACTATAAATATTGCATTATTTTCAGCCTCATTGTAGACCCAAACGCAACTATGGTTCTTCACAATTCTCCTCTTTACAAGCCATGCTGTAGTAGGAATACAATTTTTGATTTATCTCCAAATCAAAAGCTTCACTCTAAGTAGCACCTTAAGCTACAAAATTCAACCATACTTGCTTACAACAACCTGTAAGTACTCTTCATTGTTCAAAATTTTAGCTTGAATTATTATTGAGTAAAGGCTAGAATTATTCACTTCCAAGGATTCAATATGCAATTGCAGTAGCTAGTCCTTGACTCCATCCAACACCCAAGGAAGATGCAACACCCTGTCGAGCAGCAAATCATTAGCACAAACCTTGACTATACACACATCCTATTCCCCATGCTTAATAATGCATTCCTAAATTGTATTCATCCATTCTACCTCCATATTTATGTAAGTAAGCCACCTCTTAATTGGAAGAAAAATAAGCTAATTGTCTTCAACAAAACACACGTCAATGCCTTCTCTAATTCTCCGCACAAAGTTAGAAACTACCCATGGCATTACCTCCTTAATGAGTTTACGATGTTGCTTCATAGTTAGGGCATGTTGCCAAATAGTAAGGTCATGGATGCCCAAACCTCTGCTCTCCATTGATGATGTGATGGATCTCCAATCCCACATAGTGCATTGCATGGCCAACATTAGAACTACACCATAAATATCTTCTAAACATCTTTTCCAAGTCATTAATCACCCTCTTTGGCACCACAAAATGGTTCAAATAGAAATTAAGAATAGTTGTTAACACAAAATTGATCATAACAATCCTACCTACCAAGAAAGTTGCCTAATTATCCATTTTCAAACTATTCTTCCACTCTTTGAATGATAAAATTAAAATCTCTCTTGCTTATCAAATTTGCCAACATGGGTATCCCAAAATAATTATGATTTAACAAGACTCTAGATTTAACAAGATTTACTTCTACTCGGAGTGCTTCCTATATTCCACCATAATCTATCTTACAGACTTAGTAGCAACACATGTAGTTAGTGCATATAACATTACTTCATAGCATATAATAAGTGTGAAATAATAAGAAAGGGTGGCCCATAATGAAATTCTGAAATATCATAGCTTCATATTTCCCCACAAGCTAAGGCAAAAATTTAGATGTAATGGGTAATACATAAGGTGATAATGGGTATCCTTGTCTTAAGCCTCTCAATTCATGAGAGTCTAGCTCCATTCAATAGCACCCTAAACCTTGGAGATAGGATACAAGCATTCACCCACTCACACCATAATGTTGAAAAGCCCAAAAAAGTCATCATATCAATGACAAACTTCCATCTCACCTTATCATATGCCCTTTTCATTTAGGCCTTAATTGCCATAAGACTCCCTTTGGATGCGAAGGAGTGCATCTGGGTTGCCATTTATTAAGTAATAAAGATATTATTTGAGATAGATCTGCCAAGTATAGATGCATCTTATTCTTTTGCAATTAGTCAAAATAAGACTTTCTTCAATCTTGCCACCAAGATTTTCGCCATAATTTTATTTAAAACATTGTACAAGCTTATGGGCTTAAAATATTTCAGTCTATCTATGCCCCATACTTTTGAAATAAGCATGATAAGAGTATCATTCCAAGCTTTTAACATCTATTTATTATGAAAAAATTACAGTACAGCTCTAACAATATCCCCCTAAGAAATAGGTCAATATCCATATATAAACTCTATTGTGACTTTATCCATCCCTAGTGTCTTGTTCTTTCTTATTGATCTGACAGTACTCTTGACTTTCTCCTTGATAACCTGCATGATAAGGATTCCTTCTTGTTCCCTATAAATGAATCTATATGGTTGGTATTATAATGGATGATGTTAGACATTAGTATTGCACCACTTTATCTTAAAATTGTTAGCCAACAAATATTTTATATTCTTTGTAGAACTGATCACTTCCCTTTCTCATCCCTCAACTATAGTATATGGATGTCCCTCCACCTAGAAGTTATAATAGCTTGAAAGAACCTAGTGTCATAGTCCCCCAATTGAGCCCATTGAACCTTTGCTCTTTCCCACCACCACCTTGGAGTCACCCAATGAAAAGAAGAAATAAAAGGTCTAAGATGGAAGTGTTCTTGATCATTCAGACACAACTTAGACTCCTCAAACTGTAGTAATTGAATTTCATTTTCTAATTTGTCATTCTTGTACATAAGATTATGCATCTTAGTCTTGCTCTACCATCTCAAGGCAACTAAGGATCTACAAAATTTTGAGAGCCTATCCAAGAGATTACCTCTAGCTAATCCAGTCCATACTTTCTACACAAAGGCCATAGTCTGAGAAAATATAAGCTAAACACTCTTAAATTGGTTCCTTCTTGTAGTATCCATCTGCTATTATGTTCCCATATCAATGAGCAAAAGTAATGATTTGATCAAATCCATGACAAATAAGATAACACTATTGTGGGAAAAATTTGGATTCCTTGGAGATTCATCAACACTATATCAAGCCTCTCTAATATTCTAGCAATTTCTTCTTTTTACACCATATATACCTGTTACCAACATATCTTAAGTCTATCAACTCAAGTTCTTGTATGATCCGAAAAATTCTTACTACCCTAGCCCACTCCTGACCCTCTTCGCACATGTATTTTCCACTTATGACATTAATATTGAAATCTCATACCCCTGGCATGGGTCCTCTACCTTTGGCCTTATCTCATAGGATATCCCACACAACTCTCCTCTTAGTAGACTCCTTGGAAGCATATATAACATAATGTTTTAGCAACCTTGCATCCCCCTGCCTTGCCTACACTACAAGCACTTGTGATGAAAGCTTAATAACTTTCAAATCTACCCAACCCTTCTAAAGAATCACTATATCTCTAGATAGTCCAGCCAAAGGTTGCATCACGAACACCCAATCTTTACCACATCGTAAATCCGTATTTTTTTTACTAGACTTCTCCACTCTAGTTTTAACAAGAGCCACTATTATAATATTATATTTTCTCATAAACTACTACAAATTTCCCTTTGATTTTTAGTCCTTTATTCCCTAAATATTCCATACAATAAACTTGATAACTTTTGTTGATATCAAAGCCTTTCACTTACAACTCCTTGGCATAAATCAAGGCCAACCTTGAATTCTTGTAATTTCCACAAACTACTATAATATTCAAAAGAATTTTGTGCTATCCAATATATTGATCTCCTCCTTGCTAACTAAGGCCTTTTCCTCCACTTTTTCACCTCCCTTAATAGCATTGAGCATCCCTCAAAAATAGCACCAAGTGTCAAAAAGCAATGGTAGAAAATCCCCTTTAATTCACGCACCCAATTCTGCTCCCAAGCATTACATTTCAAAAGGCTCTAACAACATAGTTCCACATATCCTACCCAACATTACATAGCTAATAGTACTTATCATTATAAAGATTTCACCATACCTTTTCAAACCCTCCACCCAATTACAAAGAGAGTGGTAGCTTGCTTTGTCACTTTGAGCTTCAACATATTACCAAAATTCCTCTTGGCACCACATCTACTATGTCTTCATTCATTCTGGCATGTAAAATATTTTAGAATTGTTATGTAATAATTTCCATAATGCACACCTCTAACGCCTCTTCAGCAGTAACTTATCACCTAGTAAAACTCTTACCTATAGCACCCAAATGATATAGTACTTGATATACCACACAACACCTCTCTAGTAATGCCAACCTACATCAAGCATTTCAAGCATTTTATACATCAACACCCATGTAGTATCTTGTCCACACATGCTCAATGGCAATCTACATGTGTGGCATGTAGTGACCTCAAAGTGTAACTTTTTTTAGACTTTTAGCATTGTAGGTTGCTATCACATGGATAAGGTGTTTCCTTTTTGGTAGTGTTGTCTTCTTTCTTGACAAAATTATTGCAATTTTCAATTCACAAGTGGCAATGTGGGATGTTATGCATCCTATAGAAAAATGAAAGTTGGTTGGTGCAATATGCATTAGGGTTTAATAATCGTTGTTGAAACCCAAGCCGAGCATTGCTAGAGATGTGCATCTGCTAGTGCATAATATGAATGTGTGGTAGCATATCCATAAGCACTTAGTGGCAGCCTACACACATGACTTGTGGTGACTCCAAAGTGTAAGTTTTTTTAAAACTTTTAGTATTGCGGGCTACTGTCGCATGAATAAAATGATTCTCTATAAGTAATCTTCCTTCTTCCTTGCCAAAATTATCACATTATACAATATACAAGTTGCAATTTGGGATGATGTATGGCCTATAGAACACTGGAAGATGGTTGGTGCAACACGTGTTAGGGTTTAAGCATGTTGGGATGTAACCCTAGTTGAGCACTAATGTAGCTGCTTTCATTTCAATGGATAGTTCATGCACGTTGTTGCCTATCTATGTATGCTTAATGTTTTTTAGGATTTTTAGCACTAAATGCTACTTGCATATAATGTGATCCCTTATTATTATTCTTCCCTTCTTCCCTAATAGAATTATTCCAATATTCAATTTGCAAGTGGCAATGTGGGATGTTGTGGGGCCTATAATAAAGCAAAAGATGGATGACGTAATATGCACTTGGGCATAAGAATCTTAGATTTTATCACTAGCTGAGCATTTTTGGAGCTCTATGCATGTTGTAACACATCCACTTGTGCCTAGTGGCAGCTTATGCACGTGACCTTTGGGTACCTTAAAAAGTAACATTTTTTGAGATTTTTAGCTTTATAGGCTACAACTCAATGGATAAGGTGATTCCCTTTTTTTACACTTGCCTTCTTCATTTACAAAATTTTCATAATATACACTCTACATACACATATTAGAGATTGAGCATGTTGAGCTGTAGCCTTAGTCAAGCAATGTTGGAGCTACAAGTGTAGCAGAATACTATATGAGCATGTTGTTGCCATCCGTGTGCTCTTAGCCACAAGCTATGTATATGAGATGTAGGTGCCACAAAGTGTAACTTTATTTGTGATTTTTAGTGCAATGAGTAATTGGAGCATGGATAAGGTCATTCACTTTTGGTAGTCTTGCCTTCTTAATTGATAGAATTGTAGTAATATACAATCCACAAGTGGCAACATGAGATGCTGCATTGCTTGCAACAAAATGGAAGATTGATGATGCATTATGTACTTGGGTTTGAGCATGTTGGTTTGTGGCCCAAGTAGAGCACTATTGAAGTTGAGCACATGGCTATGAACTATTCAAATTTTTGCTCTTTGCCATTTACTTTTGGCATTGTGAGGTAATGAAGGTTCTATGCTATCTTAAGCACTTAGCATTGTTCTTGCAGTCCATGCTCATGCCCTTTGTGGCATGATGAGTTGTGGCTTTCTCCATGTGTCACGTTTTGTGTGAGAAATGCACATCCCTTTTAGACCCTTATCATATCTTGTAACTGCTAATGCACGAATGAGGTATTGATCAATTGGGCTCTTTAAGTACTGTAAGTTATGCTTGGCCATTTGTTGGTTGAGTATGCAGTTGCCTTTGCATGTTGTGCCAAGTTTTATTTGTCATGCCATGTGGTTCCTAGCCAAGGGCTTCATCCCTAATTAGACCCCTTTAGTCTTCTTTTTGTACATTTTTTAGGCTCTTCTGGCCAATGGGATTGGATTTGCTTAAGATGATTTTTACAAGAGATGTTTTTTGTGGTGCTGCTACAAATGGCTTGGCTACATCTTTGTGTGGTCAATCATTATGGGTAGGGCTTTGTCTCATAATCAAACCTTCTTTTGGAGGAAGTTCATACTTCTCTTACTTATCTATTATATGGGTATTCCATTTAATTATTTTGATGATGCTACACTACTCCTATGTTGGAACTGTTGGCATTTCTTAAAGTTATGGAACATGTGATTGTCTCTACACTTGTATTTGCATGGTCTCAGAAGTCACTTGTTTTAGCCTTTTCATTCTCTACCAGGGATGGTTGTAGTTGAAGAATGATATTACTGATAGGCAACATTTCAAAACTTGAGTGATGCTATCCCAACATGGCAGTATTCGCTCTTCCATTGTGGAGTATCACTAGACAAGTTGAACATGTCAATTACTACATTAGGGGTTGCATGGTGCTTTATCATTGCAATGCTACTTGGTTGATCCTACTAGTAGTCATATGCTTTCTCAAGTATTAAGCAATTTATGTGTAAGTATGAATAATTTTAACTTTGAAACTACGAATGGCTCATTAAATCAGTTATAATTTGTTTAATGGTACATGCGACTCAGATAACCATAATAATTTTAGAGCTAATACATTGACAAACCCTTACATTTATAAGGGATTCATTTATTAGGTAAAAGGTCAATGTGGGCCTTTGCTCATCTCTTCAACAAATACATGATAACTTGTTAGATAACATGGCCTTTGTGTGGATGATGCATCATTCAAATTTCTACCTTATCAACTTTTGATGTTAGGATAGGGGCCAACCATGGTGGTGATAGTTAATGGAGAATTATTATGGTTTGATTCTAGAGAGAGAGCCTGATAGATGGCTATGACATCAAAGGAAGGAAACAAGCATGCAAATTACAGAAAGTAATGAAAATAAAAAATAATACCAGGTTCCATGAGTCTAGTATTTTCAATGAGTATCATGTAAATCCCTTAACAATGATCCATTAGAGGTCAAGTCTTGTGCCAAAAGTCATGGTAATTCTAGCTGTAATAGCATATATTTAAGTTGTAATTGAAAAACTCAATGTTGGACCTTAGCTTAGGTTAATTAGTCTAACTTTTTGTGAGCACGACAAACCTTAATCCATTGGTTGATGTTGCAATCTGACCTTAGCTAGTTGGGTCGTCGTCTCGGTCCTATTACTTTGAAGAACTTAGAGCGCTCAAAGCAAGCCCTTGCTTTGGATATATTAACATGGGATAACATTACATAATTTTGATCTTATTGTGTTGGCCTTCAAGATCAAAGTAATGATTAAGAGGGACAATTGTGAGCATTCATATTTCATAGGAAAAGGTGACATTCTTGGATTTATGAAAGATGAACTACTATGAAAGCATTTGCCAAGCATTAATCAAGAATAAATGTTTGGGACATGAAGTTGATCAGATATTATTCTAGTCTCAACTATAAATGATGTTAGTCATGGATTGGTAAAAATTGCACTTTGGGCTCCATTAGCACCTTATAAGAAATAAAAGTCTTTGGCTTCCTTAATAATCAAAATGGCCAAAGCCTACAAGGCTTCCTTCTTATGGAGGTTAAAATACTTTGTAAATAAATAAAAGTTTACTAAGAATTTCGAAAGGTGCATACACCATTCTCACTTAAAATCAAAATACAAGGCTTCATGTGCGATTAAATCTGTAGCAAAATTCCCCTCCCTCAACACATAAGAAATTTTTATTGCCTTCAGTTGATAAGTAAAGTTGATAGCATTGCAAAACATAGAGTTGAATGGACATGGGAAGCTTACAGGCATGAATAACTTAGTTAAGCTTAATTACTACATCATTGGAATCAAATTCAAGATTGATTGCAATAGCATTTGGATATTGACAACTCAAAATTCTAAAGCATATAGTATTACAATTGTTTCCACCATGATTAAAGAGGTAGAGATAACTTTCTTTCCCATGAAATAAAGTGGTGTGCCCATGTGATCTCTTACAATTAGACCATAATAGCAATAGAATTAAAAGCCAACGAAACATCACAGTTGCATTATATAGCCTATTAGAAGGGGAATGCAATTTCAATTAATTGAAAGCCCCATGGGACCAAGTGAATTACTACTGGATAGACTATAAAGGTTGCTAGCAACCTATAGTAGGAAGAAAGAGAGCAACAACAGTTTGATAATGTAAAGCTATTAGATTAAGTAGCTTTTCACTGTGCTCTATGTTGTTCCTATTAATCCATAAGAAAAAGGATGCAATAGTAATAAATTTTATTGTTTCTTGTTTTTTCTTGCTTTGAACATTGCACTTTATCAAATCCCACACCTATAATGGTGTAATATTTAATGGAGTAGCCCCTCTAGTCGTGAGCATGAACATAGTTTCATGTGAACTCGAAAACTTCTTGGCCTCGTAGTAATTCCAAAAGCAATGGATGATGGATTCTTCTTCCAAATAGCCCAAGGATAGCAAAAATGTTCTCTAATTTTATGTTAATGTAGCCTTGTAGTAGTGGGGAGTGCATGGATTAAGAGACATCACATGAAGAGCAATATTCAAGGATGTAATTCAATATTCCATACCCAAGCATTGTCCTTGCCTCTAAAATGCTGATCCAAGGAAAGATTGCAATAAACAACTCATATATTAATCACATTATCATTTGATTCTACACAATAACAATCAACAAAAAACTCAACCAACATGGTTTACAGCTTTTACATGTTGATGCAGGTGGGTCATTTGCTTATGGGATGGAAAGCTGACCAATTATCATCGACAAAGAAGGCATTTTTACCACTTCAAATTCACTAAATAGAGTTTTATTGTGTCCACTACAATGCCAAGTCCATAAGTTTACAAGTTTGTGAAGCCCCTCATGGGATTTTCATCACGTCATGATGAATAAAATATTTTTCACGAAAGATTTTGTACCCACTAGTCATCCTTGCATGCTAGTAGCCATCTGTAGTGTTTGATAATAATGGCAACCTACCACCTCATCAAACTATGAATACCCATTCCACTTAACTCTTTTGGTTGAGTAGTCATGTCCCAATTGACGTAGTGGTGGGGTTTTTGTGCAACTCCCACCAAACCATATAAACGTATGCATATCCTTCTCTAATTTATTAATAACTCTACTAGACATCAAAAAATGTCCCAAATAAAAAGTAAGAATAAATAGTATTATCGAATTGATCATAGTGATTCTCCTATTGAGAGATAGTTGGAGCATCAAAGTCTTTAGGTTTTTAGGGAGTATGGTTACAAGGATAAAAGTTAAAAGATATGAAGAAAAGGTACCACTAGAAGTGGATCTTGTAGCTTAATTTCACTCAACACCCAAAAGCTTACCTGATCAAGACATTGCAAGGATTAATAGATAAAAGCTCTTTCTTAATTCTATAAGTGGTAGTGCATAGCCATTCTAAGTTGATGGAGTGATTTGTCTTTGTTAATTTCAAAACAAAATGAGACATCAACTTGTTGAATAATTATATGGGGCACAAGCATTGTGGCTAGCTTCTTAAAGAGACTATGGCCACTTAGGCCATGAAAGTTTAAGACAATAATAGTTTATGATGCCCTTAGACAATGTATTCAATGAGTCCATTTCTCTAGTTGAAAAGACCAAGTAATCTAATGAAAACTTCATTGTAGGGATAGATCATTGCAGTTTATAGTCTTGAACAAGTAATTCCTAGTAAGCGCGATCATTAGTATGCATTGACAATGGACTTACCCTTTATACACTTCACCCATTGCTTCTATCGATTGAATGGTCAAATAAAGTGTTCATATCACTAGGATGCAAGTATTTTGCCATGTAAAACACAATGAGAGGTCCATTTAACCTTATCATTTAGAGGAAAAAGAAGTCATAACAAGGCTTATATAAGTGAACTTGTAGAAGGATCATTGGTGGGAGCAACAAATTATCAAGAAATCTATGCAACATATGGATGTGTAATGATTATTCGACATCACATTCTTTCATAAGTGTGCTCTTTCTTGCACATAGAGCTTGATGCTATGCATGATAAATAATAGCCAATAGACATGGTCATGTGCCATTGGTGAGCTAATGTTTTTCTAGAAAATGACTATGTCATGCTTTGCTAGGTTTAGTGGGGCAATATAATCAAACTATACATGACTCTTGATAATGGATATCTTGGATCTTGCATCGATGAAGAAAGAAACAAAATACGATGTGTTGTGAATTATAAAATCTTGTGAACCATCAATTTGCGAAATTCAACTTATGCCCAAGTTTGCAAGCTGTGGGCATGCGTACATGGGGCAATGCTACCTATCAATCCTTATAGATGCTTAGAATCACTAGTTTGGGTCTCCGACCCCCATTTGGAGGTGATTGATGGTCCCTTGTGTTATGGCATGGTGTGTTGAAATGTTGGGTGATTATTGATTGTTAACATAATAAGAGGTGAATGCCACTAAGTGTTGTGGCGTGGGCAAGTAGGAATTGATGGTATAGTGTGACAAGTAGATGCCTCTCACAGATCCAACCCCATGCTCCATTGAGCGAACTCCTAACCACTTGTTAGGTGAGGTAACCCATTGAGTTTAAGCATACAAAAAAGTGGACGAAAAGAAACTTATGTGAATTACCTTTGTAATTATGAGCTAAATAGGGCATCTTAATTTTTAAATTGGGTAGTAAGAAGCCTGAATTATAATGTAGAGAGGTATCTTCAGTGATAGATTGGGATCAAGTCCTTTAGAAAAGGATGTCAAGGAGGGTGAGAGCCCCCCGTTCGACTCATATCCTACTACTACTTTGGGCACTATCAATGTGTTTAGGAATGAAGCCCAAATTGGGTGGTAAATTTCATCCAAGGAAAAATAATTGTAAGATTGATAACAAACATGTTGTGAGGGAAAGATGTAAAGGAAATTAAAAAAAGAGTCAAAGAGTGCTTGAAGTTATTTCGGTTGGAGCAGATGGGGGTCCTTGGTGCATCTTGATTAGATGTAGGATGTCATCAGATGGTTTGTTACATAGCTTAAGGAGTGGACCTTCTCAAGCTACCACGACGACTAGAGCCTAAGTAGATTTCACCCGTGGAGAAATCATCATCATGGTTGATCACAATGCTTGCACCAATAAGGCATGCCATGGTGGCTCCATTTACATTGGTGATTTGTAGTGGGCTCCCAATTAGACTTGCTATGAAGCATAAACAAAGGAGCTTGACATTCTTATGAGTTAATAGTTGAGCAACCTTAGAAAAGTGTAAGGATGTTGAATGGAGGGACCTTCATTTGAGGGGTTAGCCAATGACTAACCAAGACCTTTAATGAAGGGTTAGAGTGAGAGAACGCCTATAGGAACCCAAACGATGATGAATTATGTCTAGACAAAGCAAAGCAAGAGGAAACACTGGTGAAGGCCCGTAGTGATATTAACTTGTAATTTCATTTGACTTCGGTATAGGGCTGAAAGATTTATTGAGACAAGTAGTAACTGTTTCATTCATTGTTTTCCATGAGATAGTTGGAGCCATAGTTAGAGGCATCAAAGGGACAGTGCACACCAAATGTTCTCAAACTTTAAATAGATAAAAGGGCTCAGGTTTTTTTTATTAATTGAGCCAAGGAATCAAGCCTCAAAGTGGGCCTATGTTGTTAAGTAGAACTAGCAATACAAGATGAACTAAGATTAGATTATGGTGTCCAACTATGTGCTAAACCAAAGCCTAGAAATGCTGTTGGTGAATTAAGAGAAAAGGATGATGGTCAGGGAAGTTGAAATCTAGTAAAGAGTGTGTAACATCTGCTTGGCATTCTTAAGTGTGCAACCTACACCTGGTCGTCAGTGCAATGTAAGGACTTAATTTGTAAAAGGGTACTACGATCACTACAAAATGAGGGGATAAGCTCACGTCAACCATCTGTTAGTGCAGCTCCTTGCGTTAAAGCAAATAGTCAAATTAGAGCTTTGAAGGAAAAAAGGAGAAACTATTATATGCAAATGACACTTACACATGGTTAGCTGATCATAAGAAATGTGGGTACCCATTAGAGAGTGGTTTGAAGATGTTGGTGTGAGCCTTAGAAAGAGTTATCTTTTC
The DNA here is from genome assembly GCA_023846275.1 of Vanilla planifolia. Classification (NCBI taxonomy): domain Eukaryota; kingdom Viridiplantae; phylum Streptophyta; class Magnoliopsida; order Asparagales; family Orchidaceae; genus Vanilla; species Vanilla planifolia. The sequence goes on from JAIUJO010000180.1 coordinate 138,075, forward strand.
TACTTAACAAATTATCACCCTAAAAATAACTCTGTTAGAGGAAGGGCCAAGTGATGTTTGATGCACCCATGATAACCCTTGGAAATTTGAATTAGGAAGTACCTTCGATATCTGGTCATACTTAAAATCACATTAGGTCTCGAAGGTGAACAACCTCTTATAGTAAATATTCTTAACTTTGGTGTTCTATTGAAATCTATTGTGATAATGCTAGTGCAAATGCAAATGCATGTAATAGAAAAAAGCCATACTTGAGTGATTATAGTTTTGAAGATAATAAACCATTTCTAAATTTTTCAAAATATTTAAGCTTATATACTTTTAAAAATAATTTAATTTTTATTTTATATAGTATAATGTATTCTAATATTAATATTTTATTTATATAAAAGTATTAAAATAGTACATAAAGTATTATTTTTTATAATATAAGATTTCTCTTTTTTAGTTTATCAATTTTATAAACTAAAAAATTAAATTATGTAATAAATATAAATATAAAAATATATATTTAGCATAAATGTTTATATTAATCAGTGAAACATGAAATATGACTTAAGTATTATTAATTGATTACTAAAAAAGAAATAGTAGAGAAAAACTTAACCAATTTATAGAAGAGAGAATGTCATAGATTAACAAAAACAAAATAGATAAGAAAATATTAACAAAGAGATGAGAGATGATTTAACGAAGAAAAAACAAAAGAGAGAACATATAACACATATAGTTAATAAACAAATAAAATAAAATAGGGACAGAAATGAGAAAGTAAAGAACGATATTAAAAAAAATATATATAACTTCAATATTTTATATTAATCAGTGAAACATGAAAGATGACTTATGTATTGTTAATTGATTGGCTAAAAAAGAGATAATAGAGAAAAACATAACCATTCTATAAAAAAAAGAAAGTCATAGATTAACAAAAGGAAAATAGATAAGAAAATATTAATAGAAAGAGATGAGAGGTCATTTAATGAAGAAAAAAGAAAAGAGATAATATATAACTGATATAGAGAATAAATAAATAAAATTTAAAAAAGAGAGAGAAATAAGAAAAAATAATGATATATGCGAGTTAGAGGCCAAGAAAAATTGGAAGGAGACAGAGTACATAAAGACAAATAAAACAAAAAAAATTAGAGAATGTGACATATATTAAGACAAATAGCAAAAATTGTGAATAATAATTAAATAAAAGCTAAATCCCAATAATTAAACCTATAATATTTATTAAATATAACAAGTTATTCACGTATAATATTTTACAATAACAAAATATAAAAAAATTAAGTCTTATTTTTATTTTAGAAAATTATAAATATTTAAAATAAATTTTACTTCAAACATTATATTATTTTATTCATAATAGATAAGAATAAATAGTAATATATTTATTTTGATAAATATTATTCATTAAACTATGTAACAAGATAGATTTCTTAAAAATTATTAATTGATGTGCATAAAAGAGATAATGGAGATGGATTTAGAGAGAGAAAATGTTACTTCTTGATAAAAGAAAAATAAAATAATAATAATAAAGAGAGATGAGAGATATTTTAATAAAGAGGAGAAGCAATGAAAGATCATAAAGTAGATAGAGAGAATAAATAAATAAGTAAAAAGAAATAAAAATAAGAAAGTAATGAATGATAAAGAAAAAATAATGTTAAAAAAATTTAAGTAGATAAAGAATGAAAAGACTAAAAAAAGAATGATTATAGAAGAGAATTCAAAATGTATTAATATAAAGAGAAAAATATTTAAGAAATATTTAAATATAAGATAAATAAAAAATTTAAACATATAATATTTTTTAAATATAATAAATTAACCATATATAGTATTTAATATTATCATATTTCAAAAAATTTTTAATTTTATTATGATTTTATAATATTACAAATATTTGAAGAATATTTTGACTATTAATTTAATATTTTTACCCATACTTATAACTAAAATTATTTAATTAAATAATAAATTATATAATAATTATAATATTTTAACTTTATATCATGTAATATTGATAGAAAATAAAAATAATATTTAATATTATTAATATTATTTTTTATTTCTATTATTCAATAATATAATATAATTATATTTAAAAATTTCTATGCACAAAATCTATATACTTTTATAGACTGAATTAATTCTAATTTGTTATAATTGATATAAATTTTTTTATTCAATATTAAATTATACTAAAGATATTATTTTATTATATGATTTGATGTCCTTTATTTATTATTATATTAAATTTAAAATAAAATATTATAAAGTTTTTTTTAACAACTAAGCACTAAAAAGCTAATTATATTCTGTCATTTATATTAATTTAATTTATATATTAACTTGCTAATAAAATCAATTGAAATTTTAATTCAATATCATGACCTTTTAAGAGCTCACCCATTTAATACTACTCTCACCAAAGCACGTTTAACTTTAAGGTTATAAGAAGAGCAAGTGCTATGAAGTTGGTTTGTTTGCACTTGCATAAAAAAATCATAGATGTTTGATTATTGTCCCATAGTTAATTAATTATTTCCTTAAATTTTCTAAATTATCGACCATATGTGACATTAATAAAATTTATTCATGTTATATATCTCATTATATATCTGAATATTATTACTTCAATTACATAAAATTAAAAAACGAATTTCATAAAAAATTATTTTGTATAAAATAGACATTAATACATAAGTATTTTTTCCATTATTTTATCATTTTGATAAATAAAAACTTAAATTATGAAATAAATATAAATAATGTATTTTTTTTCAAAAATATTATATATTAAAGTAAACCAAACTATAAGATTTTTTAAATTATTAATTAATTTGCTGAAAAATATGATAATAGAGATAGAGATAACTATTCTCTAAAAGAGAAAAAGTCATGGATTGATAAGAGTAAAATAGAGAAAAAATTAATAATAAAAAGAGATGGATCATAATTTAATAAAATGAAAAATAATATAGAAGAGATAGAGAGAATAAATAAACAAGCTAAACAAAGGGAGTAATGGCAAAATAAAAAACAATAGATTAGAGGAAGAGGCTAAGAAAGATATAAGAATATAAAGAATGAAAAGATAAATATGTGAGTGTGAGAAATTAAGATATAAAAAAGTTTGCAAAATAATTAAATAAAAGTTAAATATCAATAATTTAACTTATAATATTTACTAAATATAATAAGTTAATCCTATATAATATTTAATAATTATTAAATAATAAATATTTTGAATTTATTATTTATTTATAATTTTCTAAATATTTAAAAATATTTATAGTTTAACCATTAAAGTAATATTATTTTATTCATTCAAAAAAAAAAAAATAAATTAAATTAAAAAATAATATAATTATTCCAATATGTTATCTTTATATATATAGTATAGATAGTAAATATAAAAAATATTTGTCTTTAATGTTGTAGTTTTATATTTTTAACATTATTATATATTATTACTATATTTCATAAATTTTATAAATAACATAAATATACTATTATGATAAGTATAAAAATAATTCTATAAAGTTAAAAATAATTCTATAAAGTCTTTAAAGTTTTTATTTTTTACATCAAATAATGTGTCAATTTTTATTATGTAAAGTTAAAAATAATTCTGTAAAGTTGTTAATAATAATTAAATACTAGAAGGACTAAGCACATAGGCTTCTCAAGACGTCACACTTCCCAATAGAATCTCACTCAAGCATGCTTTACTTTGGAGTTCAAAAGTGCTCCAATGCTATAATAATGGTGTGGTCACACATGCATGAAATGATAAAAAATCATCTTTGAGTGATTATTATCTTGAAAATAATGAACCATTTATAAACTTTTTAAAATTATCAAACATAATTTTTGGGTCACTCTTGTATTTAATGAGTCAGGCCTTAACTATTTAGCCTTTTATTCTAATTAACATGTTTGTGGTAAAATTTATTTTGTTTGCAAGGAACAACTAATGTAATTTTAACATAATGAACTAGTTGTGTTCAAAGCACATTTGAGTCTTCAGTAATTTTCAAGGATTAAAGACATGCATATAACCTTTGATGAGGTTGTATTTTATTATAAAAAAGAATCTTAGTTTATTAACTTTAAGGTACTCTCCATTTGTATCAATTTTAAATCATACTTAGGCATCTAAATTGCTTAATGATCTCTTTGAATTAGTAAATAAATAGGATTTAATTTTTAGATCTCTCAATTTTTCCCTTAGTTTAGATCCAACTTAAAACATTCACTAATTTAACATAATTCTATTTTTGAATCATTCTTTCCTTTGTTAAATCATACTTGTATATTTTTTCCCAAATTCTATAATAATCTTATTGTTAAATCTTGATTACAACAAAATAATAATTTTGCTAAATTTTTTTAAAGTCAAATAAATAAAAAATGTTTATATCACATCCCAAGCTGTGCTTGTATGCAAATATCTCAAGTTGAGCTTAAAAGCTCAAGCATTAGGCCATGAAAAATAGTTAGAAAGAGATAGAATTAGCATATTCCAGTTGACAGTGAATTCCTAAACAAGACGAGAGAAGGCATTGGATCAAATCCAGTAGCATTCAAACAAAATTTAAGAATGTATGAAGGAATCTCGAATAAACTAGTATTTTACGAGTATGCCTAAGTGATTAAGTATGGAGTACACAAGTGGGAGATAGCCTTAATTATGCTCATGGGTTCTATCTGATCAAAATGCTTATAAAGACAAAATAAATTTATATTCCTGTAGTAGGTTTATATCACTTTTGGTTATCTCCATTTAAACTAGTAGTACTGAGCATTGTCTTATTGCTCATTTTCATGATGGCACCATGAGATTACCTCTACCTTTAAGCAATATCGTGATTGATCCAATGGTCCATTTGATAAGATAATCAAAAAGTTACTACTAGATTTGTTGTAATAAATTGATCCATCCAATGATCATGATATTGTCCAACTTCATCAGATTGGTATTTTTATTTCCGATTATTAACTAATCTATCGTTTATCTGATGGCATAGATATCTCTTGTTTTAATACAAAAGTCTAGACATAATATCAATTTTTTATTGATTTATCTAATGGCCCACATCTCATCCAACTTGATTGCAAGGCCTTGATCAAAACGAGCTTGTTCCAACTATCCAAAACTCATCTCTCATTACAAAATTTTATTGAGCCACTGAGATCTCCTTTGTGTCGATCTAATGCTCCAGCCAATCTCGCCTAATGGCTAAATAACTAGCCGTTATTATGCCATTGTATCAACCAACTTGGAAGAATATTTTAAAAACATTTTAAGCTATTTGGAACCTAATTTTAAAATCACTTCTATAAAACTCTAACCATTGTAAATAAAATGATTAATTAATTCAAACAAGATTTAACCATCTCAAGAAAGGGTTGTATGCTATTATACTTGTACAAAATTTCTCTTGTAACACCTAAAGCTTATGACTATTTGAAATTCTAAAATCTTCCAACTATGTCTAATTCTTTTATGTTTTAATTTTCTCAATTCACTTTGTAATTTTTAGCTTTTCATGTCTTTTTATGTTGATCAATAAGAATAAGAAATTGTTTATCGTTTTATAAGAAATTAGTTTCATATTGTATTTTTATTTTTCATTTTGGCTCAATAGCTCGACATTTGTTTGGGCGTCAGTTTGATTTGATCACATAAAAAATTGAGTTAAGGTTGTGATCATGAAAGCTTATGTTATAATTGAACGTTGTATGTTGGAGGTGAATCTCAAAGAAAATCTCAACTTGGAATTCTTTTACTGGTAAACTTTTTCCTAACCCTTGTTGGGAGTGGACCTAGGTTCTAGTTTGAATCGAATCACGTAAAAATTTCGATAAACCAATAAGACTTTCATTTTATTTATAAAAAATATAAATTAATAAATATATAAATAAATTTTTTTATAAACGTAAAATTATTTTTCTTTTTATTCATTTGAAACATAAATATAATAAAAAAACAAATAAAAATATTTTTAAACACTCATCCCAACCATCTTAATTTAATATTATTGTTATTGTTTGAGATTTCTATTTTTTTTAAATATAATATTTCTCTACTCAAAAAATTTTATAACAACATGTATATAATATTAAAAATATAAATTAATTGTAATTTATTATGATTGATATAAGTAATTTCACGTAATATTAAACTATATTAAAGTAACATCATTTGATACGTAATATTTAATTTTAAATTATTTTTTAATAATTTTATATGAGTGTTAATAAAACTTGATTACTAAAATGTAATTATAAATAGCTATTTATAATAATTTAATATTTTGACATACAAATCAAAAAACAAAGTTGTACAATTATTACATTAAAGATAATGGATTATTTCTAAATGTTTTTAAATTATTAACTACATTTACTTCTAAAAATTTTTTTACTTCTTATATATATCAAAATATATTTTAATGTTAATATTTTATTGATATTAAATTAACAAAAAAATTATGTAAAACTTTATTTTAATAACATAGAAATTAATAGATAAGATTATCTTTCATTATATTGTCAATCTTATAAATAAAAAATTAAATTATGCAACAGATATAAAATACAAAATTATATCTCTATCATATAAATTATTCATTAAACTATGTAACATGAGAGATTTGTTAAATATTATTAATTGATGTGAAAAAATGTTGTGGATGAAGATAACTTTTTTATAAGAGAGACAAGCCAAAGATTTATAAGAGAAAAATAAAAAAGAAAATAATAATAGAGAGGGATGAGAGATGAATTAATGAAGATGAAAATAAAAGAAAGAACACGAAAGGGATAGAGAAAATAAATAAATAAGTAAAAATGGGAAAAATACTTTGAAAGAAGAGAAAGATAGAGGACAAAGAGAAGCCAAAAATTTAAAGAGATAAAGAATGAAGAGACCTATAAAATAAAGACAATTGGAAAGAAGATTGTGAGAGAATATAAAAGATATTTAAAGAAAAAGAAAATAATTTAGAAAATAATTAAATGAAAGTTCAATCTAAAAAATCAAACTTATAAAATTTATTTAATATAAGAAGTTGTCATATATATCTTTTAATAATAACAAAATATAAAACTAATTTAAGTAGTATTATTATTTTAGGATAATAAAAATATTTAAAGAATATTTTCATTATTAATTTAATATTACTTCATGTATTGTTGTAATTTACATTTTTAATTAAATTATAAATTATATAGTTATTCTAATATGTTATCATTATTATATATAATAATGATAATAAATATAAACAATATTAAATATTAATGATATAATTTTAGATTTTTAATATTCTTTAGTATAGTATTACTATATTTAAAGAATTCTATACATAACATATATGAAAAAAATATAAAAATAAATTTGAGTTTATTAGAATTAATATAAATTATTTTGCTCAATATTAAGCTATATTGAAGTTTTTTATTATATTATTTCTTGTGTCATATTTATTATCATACTTAATTAGTAATAATATTATAATCTTATTATTGATACATAATTACTAAAATGCTAATTATAAACTATCATTTCGAATAATTTAAATTTTTTATAATTAACTTGTTATTGAAATTAATTATTGCTCATTAGAAAAGAAGTAATTTAAAAAAATATGTGCAACCCAAAAACATCTTTAGATGTCACACATCTCAATACTACCCTCACCTAACCATAGCTAACATTGTATTTGTAATAAGATTCAGTGCAACAATGCTAGTATAGTCAAGCATGCATACAAAATATTAACAACCATAGTCTTGTGATTATTACCTTATCGATAATAAATCATTTTGAATATTCTCTACATTATCAAGCATATATATTTTTTAAAAATTAGTCTTATTATTTGTGTCATAAAATATTCTAATGCTAATATTTTATTCACATATAGTTAAAAAGTTTATCTAAATTATTATTTTTTACAACATAGACATTAATATTTAAGATTTACTTACATTACGTTATAAATCTTTTGCATAAAAATTAAATTTTATAGCAAATATAAATAATATATATATATATATATCTTTAACATTATATATTAAAAATGCAGTGAGAGAGATTTCTTATATATTTGTAATTAATTGGTAAGAAAGTGATAATAATGATGAACACAATTATTATATAGGAGAGAGAAAAGTCATGGATTCATAAAAGATAATTTGAGAAAATAAGTAATATGGAGATATGAGATGATTTAATTAAGAGCAAAAGATAATAGAGAATATAAAGAAGATAAATAGAATAAATAGATAAATAAAAGAATAAGACAAATGAGAAAGAAATGAAGGGTAAAGAAGGGAGATAGGTGACAAAGAATATCATGAGAAAAAATTAAAATACAAATAAAATAATGATGATAGTAAAGAGAAAGTAGTCATAGAATGTAGAAGACATTGAGATAAATAAAAAAGATTAGGTAAATAATTAAAAGATAAATTGAAAAAAAAACTTGTAATTTATTAAATATGTAAAAGTTTATCATATATGATATTTAATAACAATAACATATAAAATAATATGAGATTAAAAATTGTTATAGAATACTAAAAATATTTAAAGAGTATTTTAATTATTAATTTAATGTAAGATTGTTCATATTATAGTTAAAATTTTAATTAATAATAAATAATATAATTATTCTAACATATTACCTTTATATAAAATAATATAGATAATAAATAAAAAATATTTAACATTAATAATATAGTTTTAGATTTGTAATATTCTATAATATTATCTTACTATATTTAAAAAATTTTAATACAAAACACATATACACTATTATAAATATAAATTAATTCAGATTTATTATAATTAATATAAAAAATTTTGAGTAATATTAAGCTAAATTAATGTTATTATTTAATATATCATTTTATGTGCCAAATTTATTGTTATATTAAATTACTAACAATATTATAAACATAATTAAAAATTACTTGCAAAAATTCTTATTAACATTTATCTTTTTTAATAATTTATTTTTTTAACGTTAACTATTTCTAAAATAATTTGTTGTTCATTACAAAAACTAAAGAAAATGTTATGAAAAAATACGTAGAATACATGGACCTCTCAAGAAGTCACCAATCCCAATACTTCTCATGCCCAAGAATAGTGTTCTAATGAGATCCAATGCTACAATGATAGTATAGTTGTAAATCTATACATAACCATGGTTGAGTGATTATTGTCTTAAAGATAATGAACGATTTCTAAAATTTTTAAATTATGAAGCATGAGTTAGGTCACCCTTATATTTGATGAGCTAACCTTTAAATACTTAACCTTTTATTCTAATGGACTTGTTTATTAAGAAATAAATTTACATGTGGAGAATAAGTTATTTAACATGGTGAACTAGTAGTCTTCAAAACACTTTTAAGTGTTTAACAAGCTTTAAGGATTGAAGACATGCATATAAACATCAGCATATTGTTTTTTTACTTTGAAATAGAATATTAACTTTGTTGATTTTGAGGCACTCTCCTTTCCTATCAATTTCAAATCATATTCAGGCATTAAATTGTTTAATCTTCTCATTGGCTTAATGGATGTAAGATTCAACTTTTAAATTTTTCAAACTCCTTTTTTAGTTTAAATCCTACTTAAATTTTTCATTGATTTAAGCAACTTAATTTTATTTTTGAATCATTCTTTCCTTTGTTAAATCATACTTTTTTCTATTTTTTCCATTCTACATTAAATTAATTATTAAATCTTGATTACACCAAAAAAATCTATTAAAATTTTAATAGTTAAACAAATTAAAAAAATTTATTCCACATCCCATGTTATGCTAGAATACAAAGTTCTCAAGCCAAGACTAAAAGCCCAAGCATCCAGATAGAAAAAAATACTATGAAAGACCGGGTAAATAATTGGATCAAACTAGGTAGCATTTGAACTAAATTTATCAATGGGTTGTGCAGGCCTTGATAAACATGTATGCCAAAAATATAAAAAAATTATGTCACTTCACAAGATGTGCTCAAATGCAAAGATACTGAGTTGAGCTTAAAAGTTGGAGCATCATCTTAAGAAAAAAATAGGAACTAGATGAGTCAAAAAAATATAAAATGATGGAAAAAAAAAGAATAATAAAAGAATGAGATTAAAAGAGAGAGAGATTGATAGATAGAAGTGAGTGAATGCTATAATATTGGTCACCCATCCCAATATAATCTTGCCTTAAGCATGCTTAATATTATAGTTGTATTGAGAGGTAATGCTATACTACTGGTCTTGTTACACATGTTTGTGAAAGACAAACAATCATAGTTGTATTAAAAAAATAAAATAAATTAAATTTTTTTAATTAGTATAAGTTATTTTTCTCATTATTAAACTATATGAAAATTTATTATTTTATTATTTCATAGGATGTTCTATTTTTATTTCTATATGAAATTAAAAATAATTTTAAAAAGTTATTTTCCACATTGATTACTAAAATAAAACTTATAAACTATCACTTTTTTTTAATTTAATTTTTAAATTTGACGTGTTTTTAAAATAAATTATCAATCATTAAAGTTATAATTAAATTGAGCATTATAATACTAGTGTAGTCACACATGCACGTAAAAGATAAAAACATAATTATGTGATTATTTAAGGGAAGATAATGAACTAGTTTATAGAATTATCTAATCTACCAAGCAGATGTACTTTTTTAAAAAATAATTAATGCATATTATATATATTGCAATATATTCTTATTTTAATAATTTATTTATATAAAATTAATAATAAAATTTTTCATAAACTATTAATTTTGAAAATAAACAATAACATATAAGCCTTTCCTCCATTATTTTACAATTCTTATGAAACAAAACTTAAATTACTTAATACAAATAAATTTAAAAATATTTATTTATCATAAATATTTTATATTAACTATTAGAACATGAGAGATTTCTTAGATATTATTAAGTAATAGTTTGAAAAAAGATAGTTAAGATTGAGATAAGTACTCCATAAGAGAGATAAAAAGTGACAAATTGATAAGACCAAAATGGAGAAATAAATAATAATAAATAGAGAGAAAATATGATCTAATATAAGGAAAAAGAAATGAGAAAATAAATAGGATATAAAAAGAATAAATAAATAAATAAATGAAAGAGAGAAATATTAAAGTGAAGAAGGATAGGGAAGGCAAAAAAAGTCAAGAAAACAATTAAGAGATAAAAATGAAGAGACAAACAAAAGAATAATAATATGACAAAGAACAAAGTGAGAGAATATGAGATGCTTTTAGATAAATTAAAAAAAGGAAGAAAAAAATTAAATAAAAGTTAAATCATAAATATTAAACTTATAAAATTTTTCAAATATAATGATTTAATCATATATAATATTTAATAATAATAAAATATAAAAAACTCTAAGTTAAGCATTGTTTTAGAATGTGATAATAATATTTATTATTCATTATTACAATTAAAGTTTTAAAAATAATAAATAAAATTATTATTCTAACATATTAGCTTTGCATGAAGTATTGTTGATAATAAATATAAATAATATTTAATAGCCATAATGTAATTTTAGTTTTTTATTATTCTATAATATAATATTAGTTTAAAAACTTTTATAAATAACATAAATTTACTGTTATAAAAATAAATTAATTCTAACTTGTCATAATTTACATAAGTTATTCATCTCATTATTAGATTATATTAAAATTAATATTTTATTATATCATATAATATGGCATGTTTATTTTTTTATGAAAATAATAGTATTATTATGAAGTTATTTTATCAATTAATTAACAAATGGGAAATTATAATATATTATTTACGATAATTGAAGTTTGTAATGTTAACATGTTATTAAACTCAATTGTCCCTCACTAGAAAAAGATATAGTATGAAAGAATATGTGCAACACAAGCACTTCTAATAAGATGTCCAATCCAAACACTACTTCACCCAAGAAGCTATGATCTTGTTGATCACACATGCTTTCAAATGGCAAAACATCATACTTGTCTAATTATTATGTTGAAGATAATGAGCTATATTTTGCAATTTTCTAAATTATCAAGAATATTAAATTTTCAAAACAAATTTACAATTTTTATGTGTGTCATAATATATTTTGATATCAATATTACATTTTAAAATTAACAAAAAATTAAATAAAATGTCATTTTTTATAAAATAGATATAATTACACATGTTTTTTGATTATTTTAAAATTCTTATAAAAAACTTAATTTATGTAATAAAAATAAATAATAAAATATTTATTTATCAAAAATAGAACATAATAAACTATGTAATTTGAGACACTTCTTAAATATTATTAATTGATGAGTCAAAAAAAAGATAGTACACAGGAAAAAAATGTTCTATAAATGAGAGAAAGTTACTAATTAATAGATGCAAAATAAAAAGAAATATAATAATTGAGAGAGATGAGAGATGATTTAATGAAGAGAAAAAACAGTGATAAGGAAAAGCCAAGAAATATATAAGAAGATAGAGAATGAGAAGACAAACAAAAAAGATAATAAAAGAAAAAAAATAAAATAATATGAGAGGTATTGAACTTATAAAGTTAAATGTTATCAATTAAACATATCATATTTTTTACATATAATAAGTTAATAATAATAAAATAAACAATAATTCGATGTTAATATTAATTTTTTAAAATTACAAATATTTTAAAAACATTTTTTACTATTAATTTAATTTTTTTTATTCATACTTTAGACTTAAAAAATTGATTAAATAATAAATAATATGATGATTTTATTATCTTATTTTAATATGATGTATATAGATAATAAAGATGAATAATATTTAGATTAATGATATATTTTTAAATTTTTAATATCATAAAATATCATTTCACTTTATTTTAGACATTTAAAGATCATGGGTTGACTTAATTGAAGATTAATAATTTCACTTAAAACAAGCCCATATGAGATATAAATATTTATGCTTGACTCATCAAACACAAGGGTGTAAAATTAATAATTATGAATACTTGAGTTCAGTTTGATCTTATAAAAAAATGAACTAAGGTTGAGGTAGTAAAAGCCTATGATATAGTTGAACCTATAAAAGCTGGTACGTTTGAGGTAAATCATGAAGAAATATCTCAAGTTGTAATTTAGTTACTGTAGAGTTTTTCCTTACCATGATTGATGGCAAAAGTATTCTCTAGTTTGACTGAATAAACTATAAATTTTGGTGTACAATTTTTACTTTTATTTTCATTATAAAAATTATTAATTATTATATTTATAAATGAAATATTTATACAAAAACTTTACAATTAATATGAATTTTTAAAAGTTAAATAAAATAAAAAATTAGCAAAAATAATTTTAAGCAAAATTTCACCCCTCCTCCTTATGAGATTTACACACTTATTTTAACTTCAAAATATAGTTTTAATAAAATTATCCTCATTATAAATATGCACTTTTAAATAAATATGCTCATTATATAAGTCATAATATGTACTCATATCAATATTTTTTATAAAATAAAGAAACAATTACATAAATAATTATTTTTGATAATATAAACATTAATACCTAAGATTTTCTTTCAATATAAAGATAGAAAAACTATTCTAAGAGAGAGAGAAAGTCATAGAATGATAAAGGCAAAATAGAGAGAAAAATATTAATAATAAGTGATGAGAAATAGTTTAATAAAGAGAAAAATTAGAGAAAGTCATGGATAAGGCATGAAGAGACAAATAAGAGAATGATAATAAGTGAAAAAGAAGTGAGATAATATGAGAAACAATGAAATAAAGAGAAAAAAGTGAGAGAAATAATTAAATAAACTTATAATATTTATTATATAAAACACATCAATCATATATTTCATTTTATAATAATAAAATATATAAAAATTTGAGATTTAATATTATTTGAAAATATTATAAATATTTAAAGAATTTATGAGCTATTAATATTTTATTTATTTTTTCATATATAAAAAATATAATTATACTAGTATATTATAATAATGTGATTATTATCTTAAAGATAATGAACTATTTTTAAAAGCTTCTAAATTATTAAGTATAAGTAACTCTGAAAAATCATGCTTATGATATATGTCATAATATATTCTTGTATTAATATTTTTTTTACATAAAATACATAAATAATTATCTAAACTATTTTTTTATAACAAAAGAATTAATACATAATGCATTCCTCCCTTATGTTATCATTCTTATGAATAGAAAATTTATTATGTAACAAATATAAATAATATATATATATATATATATCAAAAAGATTATACATTAAACTATATAACATGAGAGATTTTTTTAAATACTTTTAGTTAATAGCAACAATAGAGATAATGAATATGGAGATAACTATTATACAAAGATGAGAGAATGTCATGGATTGCTAAGAGAAAAATTATGAAAAAATAGCAATGGAGAGAGAGATGAGAGATTATTTAATAAAGAGAAAAAAGAAAATAATAATGAGATAGAGAGAATAAACAAATAAGTAAAAAAGAGAAGATAAAAATGAGAAATTAAAAAAGATAATAGAGAGAGAAACTAAAAAGAATATAAAGAGAGAATAAAGAAACAAATATAAGAATGAAAATAAGAGAGAAAGAAGCGAGTGAATTTGTGAGAGAATTAGATAAAGGGATGAGAAAAAATTAAACTAAAGTTAAATCATAAAGATTAAAATTATAATACTTATTAAGTATAAGAAATTAATCATATATAATATTTAAGAATAATAAAAGTTAAAAAACTATTTATTGTTTATTATTATTTTATAGTATTACAAATATTTTAAGAATTGTTTTACATAATTTTAATATATTTTAATCATGCTTATATTTAAACTTTTATTTTAAAAAATAAATAATACATTTTTAAAATATTGTATTTATAAGATGCATTATAGATAATAAATAATAGCAATATTTAATATCAAAGATATAATTTTGGATTTTTAATATTCTATAATTTAATAGTATTATATTTAAACAAATTTGATAGTATATATATACTTCTATATACATAGATTAATTGTAATTTTTTAAAATTGATATAAGTTATTTTTGTTATTGTTAAACTATATTAATTTATTAATTTATTTGCTAATATGATGTGTCATATTTATTGTTATATGAAATTTATAACATCATTATAAAATTATAGTTAATAATTAAAAGAAAAAATAGAAATTATAAACTATAATTTAAGATGATTTAATTTTTTAATATTAAAATTTATCAAAATAAATTATCATTCATTCAAAAAAGAATGTTATAAAAAAATATTCATAACAAGCTGACTTATCAAAAGGTCACGCATCCCAATACTATTCTACTCAAAGCTTACCTGACTTTGGAGATAAAAAGATATCTAGTTTTATATTATTAGCATTGTTGAATATGATAGGAGAAACTCACAAATTTATCAAAATAAAATAAAGTGGGAACTATTAATAGAGAGAAATAAGAAATAATTTAGTGAAGAGAAAATAAGAAAAGAGAACATATTAGAGATAAAGAGAGTAATTAAGTAAAAGAGAATGAGAAATGAAGAAATAGGAAAGGATAAGTGAGGGGAAGAGAGCCCAACAAAAATATAAGAAGATAGAGAATAAAGAGATAAAAAAGAGTATTAAGAGATAAAAAAGAGAATGATAATAAGAGAGAAAAAAGTAAAAGACTGTGGCAAAGATTGAGATAAAGTGAAAAACATAAGAGAAATAATTAAATAGAAATTAAAAATTTTATAATTAAAGTTATAATATTTATTAAATAAAATAATCAAACAATATGTAATATTTAAAAATAATAATATATTGAAACTATTAGTTATTTGTTATTATTTTAGAAAAGTTAAAATATTTAAAAATAATATTAACTATTAATTTGATAAAAAAAATTTATTGATTGAAATTTAAAAAATTAAATTAAAACAAATTGTATATTTTCAATATATTATCTTTATATAATATTTACGATTAATGATATAATTTTGTAGTCTTAACATTTAATAATATAGTATTACTATATCCTAATAATATTATAAAAAATAGATATATTTTTATAAACATAAATATACTCTAATTTACTATAATTTATATAAGTTATTTAATTGAATATTATGGTGTATTAAAATTATTATTTTATTATATTATATGATGTGTAATATTTATTATTGTATAAAATATACAAAAGGTTATAAAGTTATTAACTACAAATAATTACTAAAATGGTAATAAAAAATTATCATTTATATTAATTTAATTTTTTAGCATTAACATGTTTTTAAACACAATTATCATTTGTTAAAAAAAGAATGTTATCAAAAAATATGTACAACATAAGGACTTCTCAATAGGTCACATATCCAAACTATACTCTTACCAAAGAACATTGAACTTTGGAGTTCTAATGAGATCAAATTCTGTAACACTGGTGTAGTCAACCACGCATAGAAAAGGCAAAGATTCATAATTGAGTTGTTATCATTTTTAAGTTAATGAATTACTTCTAAAACTTTCTAAATTATCAAACATATGTAATAAGTCACCATTGTGATTGATTAGTCAAGTCTTAAATATTTAGCCTTTTATTCTAATGAGTTTATTTATTGTGAAATAGTTTAACATGTAAAAAACAAGTTGTATACTTTTTGGATGGTGAGCTTATAGTCCTTAAAGCACCATGGAGTATTCAACAAGTTTCAAGGATTAAAGAGATGTACATCAAATTTGATAAGAATATATTTTACTATGAAATAAAATATAAGCTTATTTATTTTAAGGGACATTTTTTCATATCAATATAAAATCATATTCAAGAATCTAAATTATTTTATCATCTCCTTAATTTGCAAATGAATAGAATATAATTTTTTAATCTTTCATTACTTTTCTTTGTTCATATCCTACATGAACTATTCATTAATTTATGTATCATAATTTAGTTTTTTTACCGTTCTCTCTTTCAATAAATCATACTTTTGTATTTTTGATAAATTGTATGTTAAATTGATTATTTAATTTTGATTACATGAAAAAATAATTTTATTAATTTTTAATAATTAATTATGTAAAAAAAGATTTTGTCACATCCCATGTTGTGCCCAAAAGCAAATGTTTTAGGCGATGCTTAGCATGAGCATCAGGTCATGGAAAAATTTTAAAACCAGATATGGTCTGCCAAATTTTAGATCACAGTGATTCCATGAAATAAATGACGTATGGCTTTTAATCGAACCATGGAAACATTAGAACCAAATATAAGAATTGGTCCATTGGACATAGTTAAACTTCAATATTATGAGTTTGCCCAATGAATTCTTATAAAGACCAAATAAAGTTCTCTTCTTACAATGTGGGACTACGTCCCTTGAGTATATCTCCATCTAAAATGGACAACACTCAGCAACGATCAACTGCGTGTTTTTCTGATTGGAAGGTGTAGATTAGCTCTATCTTTAAAAAGTGATCTTAATCGATCCAACCATCGATTTGATAAGCTAATCGAATAGTTACTATTTCCTCTACTATAATCGATTTATCAATTTGATGGTCATGATCTCGTCTGACTTTGTCAGATGGCTATTTTTATTTCCAGTTTTTGAAATAATATATCCATGATCTGATTACATAGATCTCTCATATTTCAATCATATGCTCCATATCTAATCATAATTTTACCATTGATTAATTGAACTATTTTGATCTCATCCTACTTAATCAAATAACCCATTCTAATCACATTTGTTCTAACCCTTATGAAGTCATCTGCCTTTTACAACATTTGAATAAACATTTGAGATCTCCTAAGTGTCGATCCAATGACTCCATTCAATTCCACTTAATCGCTTAGTAACTAGTCACTATTATCGCAATGAAGCATTCATTTTGGAAGAACATTTTAAGATCTTAAGCTATTTGGAAGGTGTTTTTGTAACAATTTTTCAATCACATTCTAATGGTCGTAACAACAAGTTTTTGATAACTATTAGGAATGAAATGTCTAATGAATATGATGAAGATTTTAACATATCAAGAAAGGGCTGCATCATATTCTACTGGCATTAAGTTCCTATGATAGCACTGTTAGCTTATGATTACTTGAAATTTTAGATTCTTTGTCCTTTAGAATTATCATGTTTTTAAACTCAATTATCATTTGTTAAAAAAAGAATGTTATCAAAAAATATGTACAACATAAGGACTTTTCAATACGTCACATATCCAAACTATACTCTTGCCAAAGAACATTGAACTTTTGAGTTCTAATGAGATCAAATTCTATAACACAGATATAGTCATCAATGCATTGAAAAGACAAAGATTCATAGTTGAGTGGTTATCATTTTTAAGTTAATGAATTACTTCTAAAAATTTCTAAATTATCAAACATATGTAATAAGTCACCATTATGATTGATTAGTCAAGTCTTAAATATTTAGCCTTTTATTCTAATGAGTTTGTTTATTATGAAATAGGTTAACATGTAAAAAACAAGTTGTATACTTTTTGCATGGTGAACTTGTAGTCTTTAAAGGACCATGGACTGTTCAAAAAGTTTCAAGGATTAAAGAGATGTACATCAAATTTGGTAAGATTTTATTTTACTATGAAATAAAACATAAGCTTATTTAATTTAAGGGACATTTTTTCATATCAATTTAAAATCATATTCAAGCATCTAAATTATTTTATCATCTCCTTAATTTGCAAATGAATAGAATAAAATTGTTTAATCTTTCATTACTTTTCTTTGTTCGTATCCTACATGAACTATTGATTAATTTATGTAGTGTAATTTAGTTTTTTTATCGTTCTCCCTTTCAATAAATCATACTTTTGTATTTTTTATCATCTCCTTATATGTTGTAATATGGAATATAATACACATAATATTCTTAATTAATGATTAAATTTTAGATTTCTAATATTTTATAATATAATATTATGTTATTTAAAATTTTTGTATACAATATATATGTATTGTTATAAACAAAAATTAATTCTAATTTATTATAATTTATATAATTTATTTTTCCTTATAATAAAAATTTTACTAAAATTATTATTTTATTAATTAATGTAATGTATGATATTTTAATTATATAAAATTGACGATAATGTCATCAAGTTATTATTATCATTTAATAACTATAACGAAAATTGTAAATTATAATTTATGATAGTTTAAATTTTTAACATTAATATGTTATTAAATAAGTTATCTTTATTAGAAAAAGGAATGTTATGAAAAAAATATATACAACATATGTACTTCTCAAGAGGTCAACCATCCCAACACTAGTCTCATCAGCCAAGCAAGCTTAAATTTGGCGTTCTAATGAGATCTAATGTAATACTGTTAGCATAGACTCAGAAACATATAAAAGAAAAAAATATTAATCATGTGATTATTGTCTTGAAGAAAATAAACTATTTCTAAAGTTTTCTAAGTTAACAAGCTTATGTACTTTTTTAAAGGAAATTATTCTTATTATATTTATAATAATATATTCTTATATTAGTATTGTTTTATAATAAATTATTAAATAATTATCATAGTTATTATTTCTTATAACATAAGCACTAATAAATAATATTTTCTACTAATACTATAAGCTGTGTGGTCACACATGAACAAAATAGATAAATAAAGATAATTGTTTTATTATAATCACGAATATAATAAACAATTTCAAAACATTTCTAAATTTTCAAACTTATACACTTTTAAAAAAATTATGCCTATAATATATATGTCATAAAATATTCCAATATCGATATTATATTTATATAAAATAATGAAATAATTATGTAAACCATTATTTCTTTAAAAAATTGATATTAATGTACAAGATTTTCTTCCATTATGTTATCATTCTTACAAATAAAAAATTAAATACATATCAAAAAGAAATAATAAAACATATACTAGTATTCACCCACACACACCATAATGAAAGAAAACCCAAGAATGTCTCATATCAATGCTAAATTACCATCTTACCTTATCATATGTTTGTTCCATATCCACCTTGATTACCATAAGACCCTCTTCGGATGTAGAAGAGTGCATTTAGGTTGACATTTCTTGAGCGATAAAGATATTATCTATGATAGATTTTTTAGACACAAATGCTCCACATTCCTTCAAAATGAGCCAAGGTAAAACTTTCTTCAATCATGCCACCAAGATGTTTGTCACAATTTTATATATGACATTACACAAGGTTATGGCCTAAACTATTTTGTTTATTTGTACCTCACACTTTTAGCATAAGCATAATGAGATATCTTTCCAAGCTTTTGGCATTTATCTATCATGAAACAATTGTAATACAAGTCTAACAATATCAACTTGACTAATATCCCATTATCCTTGCACAAACTCCTCTATGACCCCATCCATCTAGGGTGCCTTGCTCTTTCTGATTGATTTGATGGAACTCTTGAATTTTTCCTCAAAAACCTACATGAAAATCATTCCTTCTTTTCCCCATCAATACATCTATATGGTTGATAATGTAATGGAAGAGGGTACACATCATTATTGTGCCATTTTTTCTCAAAATATTTAGCCAAAACATTTTATATTCTCTACAGAGCTGACTACTTCTCTCTTATCATCTTTAAATACAATATATGATTGTCCCTCCATCTAGAAGTTATAGTATCTTTCAAGTACCTAGTGCTACAGTCACCCAATTGAGCCCATTGAACCTTTGCTCTTTGCCACCACCATGTCTCATCAAGTGTAGTTGTCCTATGAAAAGAAGAAATAAGATGTCCAAGTTGGAGATGCTCTTGATCAATCACACCTACCTCAGATTCATGTTCTCAAATTTAAATTTCATTTTCCAATTCACCATTTCTATAGATAAGATTGTACATCTTGGTCTTGCTCCACCTTCTTAAGGAAACTAAAGGTCTACAAAATTTTGTAGAGAACTTCTCCATGAGATTATGTCGAGCTAATCTGTTCCACACTTTCTTTACCACACCCACAATCTGAGGAAATCTGTACCAAGCACCCACAAATTGGTTCCTTCTTGTCGTGACCGTCCCTGTAGTGTACCCATCTTAATAAGCAAAAAGGGTAGTGATCCAATCCAATTCGTGATAGATGAGATACTATAGTTTTAGCAAAAGCCTAAATTTCATGGAGATTCATCAACACTCTGTCAAGTCTCTCCAATATTCTAACACTTCTTTCCTTCCTGTTTTACCATATAAACCTGTTGCCAACATATCCCAAGAGCATGATCCCAAAAAATTCCTATCGACCTAGCCCACTCCTAAACCTCTTCCCTAATTTGTTTTTACTACTGCAACATAATAACATTAATCCCCCACAACTAGCTTGGGTTTCCCACTTTAGCCTCATCCCTTGGGATATCCCATACAACTCTGCTGTTAATAGGCTCCTTGAAAGTAAACACAACACAGCATTTCAGCATCTTTGCATCACACACACTTGCCTACACCCCAAGCACTTGTGATGAATGCTTAATAACTTTAAGATCCACCCAAATCTTCCAAAGAATCACCATACCTCTAGACAGTCCAGTCCAAAGTTGCACCACAAACTCCCAATGTTTACCAAGCAGCACATCTGTATCTTTTCTACTGAACATCTCTACTTTTGTTTCAACAAGAGCTACCACTTCATTGTTGCATGTTCTAAAAAATCACTACAAGTATCACCTTGATTTGTTGACCCTTATTCCCCAAATATTCCATACAATAAACTTAATCATTTGTGATTATATGAAACCCTTTAACCCACAACATGTTGACATAATTCAAAGCTAGCCTTAAATTCTAGTAATTTCGTCCAACTACAATAATATTAAAAAACATTTAATGTTGCAACATATATGGTGCTCCTCTCAGCTGACGAAAGGTCATTACTCCACTTCTTCACCCATTCGAATAGCACCTAACAACCCTCACCAACAGCACCAAGCATCTTCTAGCAATGGTAGCAATTCCCCTTATTGTACTCACACAATCACACTCCAGGCTTTGCATTTCAAAAGTCACTAACCACATAGTTCCATATATTCTTCACAATATTACATTATCAATAATGCTTATCATTACAAAGACTTCGCCATTCTTCTCCAAATCTTCACCCAACTACAAAGAGTAATAGCAACTTGTCTTGTCACCTTGAGTTTCAAGTTGTTACTAAAATTCCCCTTGGCAACACACTTGTTGTGTTTCTATTCACTCTTACATGTAAAATTTTTTGAAATCTTTATAAAACAACTCAGCACAATGCACCTTGATAGCACCTATCCAATAATACCATATTGCCAATCAAAATGTCCATGTGCAGCACCCATTTCATACAGCACTTGCCATGCCATAAAGCATGTCTTCAACACCTCTCCAATAACAGCTCATTACCCAGTAAAACCCCAACCTACATCAACCATTTCGTAGCAGCAGCAACTTGCCTTTCTACTTTGAATATAAACAAGTAACTAAAACTCCCCTTGGCACCGTATCTATTAAGACTCCACCCATTTTTACATGCAATAATTTTTTACCTCATTATATAGTAATTAACACGTCACAATGCATCTCTCCAACACCTCACCACCAGCACCTTGCCTCTCAACAAAATTCCTACTTGTAATACCCATTTTCCATAGTAATTATTCATCCACAATGCACCTCTCTAACACTTCTCTAGTAGCTACTTCTCTACCAACAAGATGCCATCCTGTAGGACCTACTTCATAGCATCGTTGTCTTTATACCTACATTTAACATAGCCACCACCCATTACTACATTCTTAATCATTCCTTTCTTTTTCAAATCCTCTACAAAATTGAATGGTGCAATAATAGCTTGCCACACTAGAAAATTATTATCTAGCAAGCAAACCATCTTGGATTCCAACAAATTTCATAAATCCCCTAAGCACCCTGTCTATTATGTCCCTAGTCATTTTTTTATGTAGAATTCCATGGACTCTTTATACAGTAATTAACATAACTCAAAGCACTTCTTCAGCACCATATCTCCCAAATATTTCTAATAGCTATGATAATAATTACATAAAACATTTTCTACCTATAGTACATTGTTCATAGCAACACACCTTCTATACCAACAATTCTATAATTCCTTAGCCATTGCATTGTTTTGCTCACATTCATTTCTATTCTAGTAGCAGCACTATTTATGTAAACTCATTATCATACTTCAGTTGAAATAATTCTACAAACCAATCAAAAACCACATTTTTACTGCTACCCATTCCAACCAAATGCATACTTTAGTATTTTTGAGTTCTCAGCATACAACATACTGAGAAAAATGGTCACATTCCATGCCACTCCTACTATAGCTTACAAATCTAAAGATCATCATCGAAAACATTTTATTATGATTTTTGTAGGCCACAAATTTCATCTAAGAGGACCTCCTCTCATCACTTTTGATTTTGTAACAAATCATGGCTTAAACTTCCCCCATGTGTGCCTCCATCCTACTACCATCTCCTCTTCCCATTAGTGTCCTCTCCCTTTGAGTCCCCTACATCATAGCTTGTCTTCCTAATGAATTCTTTAGGGCCCATAATTGCTTAAGAGGTCCCCACCCCTTACATTGAAGGCATTTTTATGCTTACAAATCCACCAATTCCGCCATTGTTTTCAACCCTATTGGCATCCCTTTGATTGTTTGGAATAACTATAGTTTTGAAAAACTCGTCTTTCCTTGCCATGGTAGCCCCCCTTTTCCTTGGTTGCACAAGCATCCAGGGGCCTATCCCTATCCTTGTTCCTAATTCTTCATCTCACTAAATTCTTTGTTCTTGATGTTCCCAACTACCTTAAGTTGTTTTATCAATCTCATTATTCTTGCTTACTACATTCTCCCCCAATTCTCTTGACAAATCAATAAGTTTCCCACTAGTGGAGCATTTCTTCATGTAATAGCCAACATGAGCAAAAGTAAAGCACATCCTAGGAAGGCCCTTATAGGCAAAAGACTAGAAAGTTTTCCCCACCAATTTGCTCAACCACATTGTTAATTTTAAAGGATTAAATAGATCCATCCTCACACAAATGCTTGTATAGGATGATCATTCCATATCAGCACTCTAGCCATCAAGTAGGATTAGCTCTCTGATTGCTTTTGTAATGCTTAAGATATTTTTTGTCCCAGTATTGTAATGGAAGTACAAGAAATCTAATCCACACCAGGGCACACATCACTATCATGGCATTTCGTCTAAAATTAGGGGTCCACACATCCAACCCCATAGTTTTTGCAATAACCTACCAAGGTCCTCAAAGGAACACTAATTTTCTATCTTCTGTGGAATCAAAATGTAAACAAAAGCAACCTAATAAGAGATCAAGTATTTTTGAAGTTCTTAAAATTTCCTCACCTATGATGTAGTAGCCTTATAATAATGTGAAATGATAGGTTGTTACTATATACACTTCCTACTAAAAAAAATTGATGGAACTCCTTGAGTCTACTGCACATCGAATCTGACATGATGATCTCATCTTGGACAACATAATCAACCATCTTTATAGCAACGTCTTTAACATCAATGTATGAAGGCCATTCTATAGTTGTTATTTTTGTTGCATTGGAAGTTCTTTCAATTATCAAAGCATCCATGAAACTTTGCTAGAAAGTTTCTATTTTCCCCCATCAACATACCCTAATTCCTACACCACATCATCCATCCCTACTATATCCCACCCTGCATTAATTGGAAGGTACTACATATTACCACTTTTTGGGGCTTCATTTAACTTACATTAGATCATCCGGTCCTTGGCCTCATTACTATCAATGGTACATTCAATATTCTTTGGCATTATAGCATCCACATTCATAGAATTATTTTTATCCCTACTATCACTAGTTAAACATTATGATTTTCCCACATTTCCATCCTTTCCTATGCATGAATTGATCTCATCAGCATCTTTAGGCATTTACATGCATATGTCAATCCCAATTGAAGTAGATTCTATTAAAATATGTCTTCCATTAGGCTCCACAACAACCTCACATTCAACTATAAAAATAGTTAGAATATCTCTTTTAGCTAATGCTACATTATACATACATTTACCAACCAGTAGCTCATTTTGTATTGGGGATACACATATTCATTATGCTAATCTTCCTTATTGCTTTTGTGTGATTTATTGCCAGCCATCTTACTGATTTTAAGACTCACTTCCAATAATTTTCAACACTTCCCCAACAATAATATCAGATAGACACAATTCTTTCTAATAAAGCATAACAACCTTGTAATTAAAAAATAGTTAAAGCATTAAAAAGTAATAACAAGAGAAAAATACTTCCAATAGCTATAGCAAACACTTTCAATAGCAACAACAAAACACAACCACACAACAATACAGTAAAACACACTAGGCAGCAATAGGAAATTTAAAATTCTTGGTGTAGAGATGTTGAATCCCTTGTTCAATCCAACATTTTTGGGCAAGCTCTCAAAAGTCGAGGTTTGAAGAATCAGGAATCACTTGAAAAAGAAACATCAAAGAAGTTAATTTCCACTGGTCAAAGAAGAGACAAGGGAGGATTGCTAATTTCAAGAATTGGATCTGTTGAAATTTCTTTGCCTCTACTATAGTAAAGAGTAGAACAAAATGACATGCAAGTAGTTGAATCCCAATCACATAGCATCCTTCAAATGTATCGACTCAAAATTTTAATTATGTCTGCACCCAAGTGAAATCCATGCTTCTCATAGCCTCTCATACTCTGTGTGTCTCACATAACACCTCTACCTTTGCCTCAAGTAGTGTTATTTGAAGTGCTTAAGCACCCAAATTGAATTACCATGTCCATGTACCTGTGAACCACTCACTTCGCTCTGTGCATTGCATAGTGACTCTGCCTCACGTAACCTTCTTTGCACCTCTCAATACCAAATTTGAATTTGCATGCACATGCACCATTGTAGAAATGTCTACTACTCACAATTCACCGTGTGCCTCTCCATCTTAGTGTGTGCCTCCTTACATTCGCACATGTGTGCACCAATCCAAAATGCTCGATGGCACCAAGACATGCCTAACTTCCAACATGTTGGCTGTACTACCCAAAAACTTTGGGTTTCCCTAATAACTTATTAATGGCCATAGCCTACAAAAAGCCTTCTATGGAGGATCAAACAAATGGTTTAAAAAGAACAACATCAAAAGAGGTTTGGGACAGGGCACACCCTAATCTCAAGTAAAATTAGGTGAACATGCATGGTGCACCACTAAGTTCATTTGACCATTACCTTATAAATATGCATCAATCAAAAAGTATCCATGTTTCAAACATACATGAGAGAGTCCCTATATCTACCTCCATTTGAAGGGTGACATAGTAGACTACCAACCTCTTGAAATGCCATAGTACAATCTTACAGAATGTCAATAGCATAAAAGGCCAAGAACTTTGACTTGAGCAATGTAAGGACCTCCAAAAAGGCATGCACCTCCATAGCAATGCTTGCTTGAGAAAATACACTTCTTCCATCAACAAGAAATGGCTTACTAAGATGGTCTTTAACAATAATCCCCAGCCCCATAGTGTAAACCAAAATAGCTACATCACAATTAATTTTAATCCATCTAGTTGAAGGAGGAGCCCAAAAAAAAGATACATTCAACTCATGTGAATTGTGTGGACTCCCGTTGGACATGGTTGAAACCAAATTGCTTTTTGAATTATAGCCCTAATGTTAAGTTGAATCTTTCATGACAAAATAACATTATTCATGACTTGCTCATTTTGTTTGTTAAAATTTTTAATAAATGTAGTAGAAAATTGTTGCAATAAGTGCAACCTACTTCATAACATCACCATGCTTGAATTTATTAGTCTCCATGTTGCTGTACACATGTTGTAAGATCATAATACTGCTACTACTATTACTTAGGTCAAGTGCTGTAACAACCTCCTTGCAATGCGTGTCCCAAATCTCCTAAACCTTCCACCAGTCACACAATAAATGTTGCATTGTTTCAGCTTCATTGTAGCCCCAAATGTAGCTGTCACCCTTTAAAATTCTCCTCTTCACTAGTCATACTGTAGTATGAATATAGTTTTTGATTGATTACAAATGAAAAGCTTCACTTTAGGGATCACCTTATGCTTCCAAATCCAACCATACTTCTGTACAACAATCCGTGAATCCCAACATTGCCCAAAATTTTAGCTTGAATCATTATAGAGTAAAGGCTAGAATTATTTAGTTCCATCGTTTGGTTTGCACTTGCAGTAGCTGGTCCTTGCATCCATCCAATGCCCAAGGGAGATGCAACACCTTGTCAAGAAGCAAATCTTTAGCCCAAGCCTTGACTCTTACATCCCATTCCCCATACTTAATAATGCATTCTTAAACTATATTTGACCACTCAACCTCCATATTTATATATGTATACCATCACTTAATTAGAAGAAACAAAGCCAATTATCTTCAACAAAGCACACATTGATACCCTCTTCAATTCTTTACACAAAGTTGGAATAGCAAGCTGCACCCACTTCCCTGAAAAAATATTAATGGCCACAGCATACAAAAGGTCTACTATGGGGGATCAAAAAAAACATAACACCATCAAAAGAGGTTTGTAAAGGGGCATAACCCTATCCCTAGTAAAATCAAATGAACATGCATGGTGCACCGCCCAGTCTGCTAGACCATTGTCTTGCTTGTATATATGCTTCAACTAAAAAATATCCATGTTTGGAATGTACATAAGAGAGTCATCATATCTACAACACAGGAAGGGTACTTTAATAGATTTCCAACATTCTAAATAGCCATAGTAGAATCTTACTGCATCTTGATAGCATGAAAGGCCAAGAACTTTGACCTGAGTTAACTAAGGGACTACAAAATAATGTGCACCTCCATAACAATGCTTGCTTGAGAAAATATACTTCTACCTGCAATAGAAAATGGTTTACCAAGATGATCCCTGACAATAATCCCTAAGCCCGCAACATTATCCTGAATAGCCACATTCAATTAATTTTAATACAACCAGTTGGAGTCTAAAATGAAGCTACATTCAACTCATGTGAGTTGTGCACCTGTAAGATATGGATGAGACCAAATTATATTTTTTAATTGTAGCCCCCTTATCAAGTTGAATAATTCTCAATAAAATAGCATTATTCGTGACTTGCTCATTATCTTTCTTCAAGTTCTTATTATTCCAAATGTAGTAAAAAATTGTTGCAACAAGTGCAACATACTTCATCACATTACTATGCTTCAATTTATTAGTCTCTAAGCTGTTGTACACATGTTGTAAGATCATTACAACTACTACTCAAATCAAGAGTTGTAGCAGCCTCCTTCATGCACTGTATGTCCAACTCTCCTTAGCCTTCCAACAATCACACTATAAATACTGCTTTATTTTTCAGCCTCATTGTAGACCCAAATGCAGCTATGATTCTTCACAATTCTCCTCTTTACAAGCCATGCTATAGTAGGAATACAATTTTTGATTGATCTCCAAAGCAAAAGCTTCACTCTAAGTAGCACCTTAAGCTACAAAATTCAACCATACTTCCTTACAGCAACCTGTAAGTACTCTACATTGTTCAAAATTTTAGCTTGAATTATTATTGAGTAAAGGCTTGAATTATTCACTTCCAAGGATTCAATATGCAATTGCAGTAGCTAGTCCTTGCCTCCATCCAACACCTAAGGAAGATGCAACACCCTATCGAGCAGCAAATCATTAGCACAAACCTTGACTATACAAACATCCTATTCCCCATGCTTAATAATGCATTCCTAAATTGTATTCAGCCATTCTACCTCCATATTTATGTAAGTAAGCCACAACTTAATTGGAAGAAAACTAGGCTAATTGTCTTCAACAAAACACACATCAATGCCTTCTCTAATTCTCCACACAAAGTTAGAAACCGCTCATGGCATTACCTCCTTAATGAGTTTACGTGCTTGTGAAGCCCCTCATAAAGCACTCCTATTGTTTCTCTCACCAAATATTTTCTTCTCATCACCTACACCCATGCACAATCCTCTCTTGCCAAAATCTTCCTATGTTGCTTCATAGTTAAGGCATGTTGCCAAATAGTAAGGTCATGGATGCCCAAACCTCTGCTCTCCATCGATGATGTGATGGATCTCCAATCCCACATAATGCATTGCATGGCTAACATTAAAACTACACCATAAATATCTTCTAAACATCTTTTCCAAATCATTAATCACCCTCTTTGGCACCACAAAATGGCTTAAATAGAAATTAAGAATAGCTATTAATACAAATTTGATCATAACAATCCTACCTACCAAGAAAGTTGCCAAATTATCTATTTTCAACCAATTCTTCCACTCTTTGAATGATAAAATTAAAATCTCTCTTTCTTAGCAAATTTGCCAAAATGGGTATCCCTAAATAATTATGATTATTTATGTAGATCATATGAACTTTTCCAACAACCATCTTTCTTCTTTTACCTAACATACCCCTCCTAAAATAGACTCTAGATTTAACAAGATTTACTTCTACTTGGAGTGATTCCTATATTCCTCCATAATCTATCTTACAGACTTAGTAGCAACACATGCAGTTGGTGCATATAACATCACTTCATAGCATATAATAAGTGTGAAATAATCGGGAAGGGTGGCCCATAATGAAATTCTGAAATATCATAGCTTCATTTTTCCCTACAAGCTAAGACAAAAATTTAGATGTAATGGTTAATACATAAGGTGATAATGGGTATCCTAGTCTTAAGCCTATAGTGGTCTCAATTCATGAGAGTCTAGCTCCATTTAATAGCACCCTAAACCTTGGAGAGAGGATACAAGCATTCACCCACTCACACCATAATGTTGAAAAGCCCAAAAAAGTCATCATATCAATGACAAACTTCCATATCACCTTATTATATGCCTTTTTCATTTAGGCCTTAATTTCCATAAAACTCCCTTTGGATGCGAAAGAGTGCATTTGGGTTGTCATTTATTGAGTAATAAAGATATTATCTCAGATAGATTTGCCAAGTATAGATGCATCTTATTCCTTCGCAATGAGTCAAAATGACACTTTCTTCAACCTCGCCACTAAGATCTTCGCCATAATTTTATTTATAAAATTGTACAAGCTTCTGGGCTTAAACTATTTCAGTCTACCTATGCCCCATACTTTTGAAATATGCATGATAAGAGTATCATTCCACACTTTTGACATCTATTTATTATGAAAAAATTACAGTATAGCTCTAACAATATCCCCCTAAGAAATAGGCCAATATCCACATGTAAACTATGTTGTGACTTTATCCATCCCTGGTGTCTTGTTCTTTCTTATTGATCTTACAATACTCTTGACTTTTTCCTTGATAACCTGCATGATAAAGATTCCTTCTTGTTCCCTATAAATGCATCTATATGGTTGGTATTATAATGGATGATGTTAGACATCAGTATTGCACCACTTTATCTTAAAATTGTTAGCCAACAAATATTTTATATTCTTTGTAGAACTGATCACTTCCCTTTCTCATCCCTTAAATATAGTATATGGATGTCCCTCCACCTAGAAGTTATAATAGCTTGAAAGAACCTAGTGTCATAGTCCCCCAATTGAGCCAATTGAACCTTTGCTCTTTCCCACCACCACCTTGGAGTCACCCAATGAAATGAAGAAATAAAAGGTCTAAGATGGAAGTGTTCTTGATCATTCAGACCCAACTTAGACTCCTCAAACTGTAGTAATTGAATTTCATTTTCTAATTTGTCATTCTTGTAGATAAGATTATGCATCTTAGTCTTGCTCTACCATCTCAAGGCAACTAAGGATCTACAAAATTTTGAGAGCCTATCCATGAGATTACCTCTAGCTAATCCAGTCCATACTTTCTACACAATGCCCTTAGTCTGAGAAAATATAAGCTAAACACTCTTAAATTGGTTCCTTCTTGTAGTATCCATCTGCTATTATGTTCCCATATCAATGAGCAAGAGTAATGATTTGATCAAATCCATGACAAATAAGATAACACTGTTGTGGGAAAAATTTGGATTCCTTGGAGATTCATCAACACTATATCAAGCCTCTCTAATATTCTAGCAATTTCTTCTTTTTACACCAGATATACCTGTTACCAACATATCTTAAGTCTATCAACTCAAGTTCTTGTATGATCTGAAAAAATTCTTACTACCCTAGCCCACTCCTGACCCTCTTCGCACATGTATTTTCCACTTATGACATTAATATTGAAATCTCATACCCCTAGCATGGGTGCTCTACCTTTGGCCTTATCTTATAGGATATCCCACACAACTCTCCTCTTAGTTGACTCCTTGGAAGCATATATAACACAATGTTTTAGCAACCTTGCATCCCCCTGCCTTGCCTACACTACAAGCACTTGTGATGAAAGCTTAATAACTTTCAAATCTACCCAACCCTTCTAAAGAATCACTATATCTCTAGATAGTCCAGCCAAAGGTTGCATCACGAACTCCCAATCTTTACCACGTAGTAAATCCGTATTTTTTTTACTAAACTTCTCAACTATAGTTTTAACAAGAGCCACTATTATAATATTATATGTTCTCATAAACTACTACAAATTTCCCTTTGATTTTTAGTCCTTTATTCCCTAAATATTCCATACAATAAACTTGATAATTTTTGTTGATATCAAAGCCTTTCACTTACAACTCCTTGGCATAAATCAAGGCCAACCTTGAATTCTTGTAAGTTCCACGAACTACTATAATATTCAAAAGGATTTTGTGCTATCCAGTATATAGATCTCCTCCTTGCTAACTAAGGACTTTTCCTCCACTTTTTCACCTCCCTTAATAGCATTGAGCAACCCTCAAAAATACCACCAAGTGTCAAAAAGCAATGGTAGAAAATCCCCTTTAATTCATGCACCCAATTCCGCTCCCAAGCATTACATTTCAAAAGGCTCTAACAACATAGTTCCACATATCCTACCCAACATTACATAGCTAATAGTACTTATCATTATAAAGATTTCACCATACCTTTTCAAACCCTCCACCCAATTACAAAGAGAGTGGTAGCTTGCTTTGTCACTTTGAGCTTCAACATATTACCAAAATTCCTCTTAGCACCACATCTACTATGTCTTCATTCATTCTTGCATGTAAAATATTTTAGAATTGTTATGTAATAATTCATATTCCATAATGCACACCTCTAACGCCTCTTCAGCAGTAACTTATCACCTAGTAAAACTCTGACCTATAGCACCCAAATGATATAGTACTTGATATACCACACAACACCTCTCTTGTAATAGCTCAACACCCAACAAAATGCCAACCTACATCAAGCATTTCAAGCATTTTATAGCTCAACACCCATGTAGTATCTTGTCCACACATGCTCAATGGCGATCTACATGTGTGGCATGTAGTGACCTCAAAGTGTAAATTTTTTTAGACTTTTGGCATTGTAGGTTGCTATCACATGGATAAGGTGATTCGTTATTGGTAGTGTTGTCTTCTTTCTTGAATAAATTATTGCAATTTTATATTCACAAGTGGCAATGTGGGATGTTATGCATCCTATAGAAAAATGAAAGTTGGTTGGTGCAATATGCATTAGGTTTTAATAATCGTGGTTGAAGCCCAAGCCAAGCATTTCTAGAGATGTGCATCTGCTAGTGCATAATATGAATGTGTGGTAGCGTATCCATAAGCACTTAGTGGTAGCCTACACACATGACTTTTAATGTTGCGGGCTACTATCACATGAATAAAATGATTCTCTATAAGTTGTCTTCCTTCTTCCTTCTTCATTCTTGGATTTATGAAAGATGAACTACTATGAAGGCATTTGCCAAGCATTAATCAAGAATAAAAGTTTGGGACATGAAGTTGATCAGATATTATTCTAGTCTCAACTATAAATGATGTTAGTCATGGATTGGTAAAAATTGCACTTTGGGCTCCATTAGCACCTTATAAGAAATAAAAGTCTTTGGCTTCCTTAATAATCAAAATGGCCAAAGCCTACAAGGGTTCCTTCTTATGGAGGTTAAAATACTTTGTAAATAAATAAAAGTTTACTAAGAATTTTGAAAGGTGCATACACCATTCTCACTTAAAATCAAAATACAAGGCTTCATGTGCTATTAAATCTGTAGCAAAATTCCCCTCCCTCAACACATAAGAAATTTTTATTTCCTTCAGTTGATAAGTAAAGTTGATAGCATTGCAAAACATAGAGTTGAATGGACGTGGGAAGCTTACAGGCATGAATAACTTAGTTAAGCTTAATTACTACATCATTGGAATCAAATTCAAGATTGATTACAATAGCATTTGGATATTGACAACTCAAAATTCTAAAGCATATAGTATTACAATTGTTTCCACCATGATTAAAGAGGTAGAGATAACTTTCTTTACCATGAAATAAAGTGGTGTTCCCATGTGATCTCTCACAATTAGACCCATAATAGCAATAGAATTAAAAGCCAACAAAACATCACAATTGCATTATATAGCCTATTAGAAGAGGAATGCAATGTGAGTTAATTGAAAGCCCCATGGGACTAAGTGAATTACTACTGGATAGACTATAAAGGTTGCTAGCAACCTATAGTAGGAAGAAAGAGAGCAACAATAATTTGATAATTTAAAGCTATTAGATTAAGTACTTTTCACTATGCTTTATGTTGTTCCTATTAACCCATAAGAAAAAGGATGCAATAGTAATAAATTTTATTGTTTCTTGTTTTTTCTTGCTTTGAACATTGCACTTTATCAAATCCCACACCTATAATGGTGTAATATTTAATGGAGTAGCCCCTCTAGTCGTGAGCATGAACATAGTTTCATGTGAACTCGAAAACTTCTTGGCCTCGTAGTAATTCCAAAAGCAATGGATGATGGATTCTTCTTCCAAATAGCCCAAGGATAGCAAACATTTTCTCTAATTTTATGTTAATGTAGCCTTGTAGTAGTGGGGAGTGCATGGATTAAGAGACATCACATGAAGAGCAATATTCAAGGATGTAATTCAATATTCCATACCCAAGCATTGTCCTTGCATCTAAAATGCTGATCCAAGGAAAGATTGCAATAAACAACTCATATATGAATCACTTTATCATTGGATTCTACATAATAACAATCAACAAAAAACTCAACCAACTTGGTTTACAGCTTTTACATGTTGATGCAGGTGGGTCATTTGCTTATGGGATGGAAAGCCGACCAGTTATCATTGACAAAGAAGGCATTTTTACCATTTCAAATTCACTAAATAGAGTTTTATTCTGTCCACTACAATGCCAAGTCCATAAGTTTACAAGTTTGTCAAGCCCCTCATGGGATTTTCATCATGTCATGATGAATAAAATATTTTTCACGAAAGATTTTGTATCCACAAGTCATCCATGCATGCTAGTAGCCATCTGTAGTGTTTGATAATAAGGGCAACCTACCACCTCGTCAAATTATGAATACCTATTCCACTCAACTCTTTTGGTTGAGTAGTCATGTCCCAATTGACGTAGTGGAGGGGTTTTTGTGCAACTCCCCCCAAACCATATAAACCAATGCATATCCTTCTCTAATTTATTAATAACTCTACTAGACATCAAAAAATGTCCCAAATAAAAAGTAAGAATAAATAATATTATTGAATTGATCATAGTGATTCTCCTATTGAGAGATAGTAGAAGTATCAAAGTCTTTGGGTTTTTAAGGAGTATGGTTACAAGGATAAAAGTTAAAAGATATGAAGAAAAGGTACCACCAGAAGTGGAGCTTGTAGCTTAATTTCACTCAACACCCAAAAGCTTACCCGATCAAGACATTGCAAGGATTGATAGATAAGAGCTCTTTCTTAATTCTATAGGTGGTAGTGCATAGCCATTCTAAGTTGATGGAGTGATTTGTCTTTGTTAATTTCATTACAAAATGAGACATCAACTTGTTGAATAGCTATATGGGGAACAAGCATTGTGGCTAGCTTCTTAAAGAGACTATGGCCACTTAGGCCATGAAGGTTTGAGACAATAATAAGTTTATGATGCCCTTAGACAATGTATTCAATGAGTCCATTACTCTAGTTGAAAAGACCAAGTAATCTAATGAAAACTTCATTGTAGGGATAGATCATTGCAGTTTATAATCTTCAACAAAGAATTCCTAGTAAGCACGAGTCATAAGTATGCATTGACTACAACCTTACCCTTTATACACATCACCCATTGCTTCTATCGATTGAATGGTCAAATAAAGTGTTCATATCACTAGGATGCAAGTATTTTGCCATGTAAAACACAATGAGAAGTCCATTTAACCTTATCATTTAGAGGAAATCTTAACAAGGCTTATATAAGTGAACTTGTAGAAGGATCATTGATGGGAGCAACAAATGATCAAGAAAACTATGCAACATATGGATGTGTAATGATTATTCAACATCACATTCTTTCATAAGTGTGCTCTTTCTTGCACATAGAGCTTGATGCTATGCAAGATAAATAATAGCCAATAGACATGGTCATGTGCCATGGGTGAGCTAATGTTTTTCTAGAAAATGACTATGTTATGCTTTGCAAGGTCTAGTGGGGCATTATAATAAACCTATACATGACTCTTGATAATGGATATCTTGGATCTTGCATGATGAAGAAAGAAACAAAATGCGATGTGTTGTGAATTATAAAATCTTGTGAACCATCAATTTTTTGAATTCAACTTATGCCCAAGTTTGTAAGCTGTGGGCATGCGTACATGGGTGCAATGCTACCTATCAATCCTTACAGAAGCTTAGAATCACTAGTTTGGGTCTCTGACCTCCGTTTGGAGGTGATTGATGGTCCCTTGTGTTATGGCATGGTGTGTTGCAATGTTGGGTGATTATTGATTGTTAACATAATAAGAGGTGAATGCCACTAAGTGTTGTGGTGTGGGCAAGCAAGAATCGATGGTGTAGTGTGACAAGTATATGCCTCCCACAGATCCAACCCCATGCTCCATTGAGCAAACTCCTAACCACATGTTAGGTGAGACAACCCATTGAGTTGAAGCATATAAATAAGTGGAGGAAAAGAAACTTATGAGAATTACCTTAGTAATTATGAGCTAAATAGGGCATCTTAATTTTGAAATTGGGTAGTAAGAAGCCTAAATTATAATCTAGAGAGGTATCTTCTGTGATAGATTGTGATCAAGTCCTCTAGAAAAGTATGTCAAGGAGGGTGAGAGCCCCCTGTTCGACTCATATCCCACTACTACTTTAGGCACTATCAATGTGTTTGGGAATGAAGCCCAAATTGGGTAGTAAATTTCATCCAAGGAAAAATAATTGTAAGATTGATAACAAGCATATTATGAGGGAAAGCTGAAAAGAAAATTAAAAAAAGAGTCAAAGAGTGCTTGAAGTTATTTGGGTGGGAGCAGATGGGGGTCCTTGGTGCATCTTTATTGGATGTAAGATGTCATCAGATGGTTTGTTACATAGCTTAAGGAGTGGACCTTCTCAGGCTACCACGACGACTAGAGCCTAAGTAGATTTCACCTATGGAGAAATCATCATCGTGGCTGATCACAATGCTTGCACCAATAAGGCATGCCATGGTGGCTCCATGTGAATTGGTGATTTCTAGTGGGCTCCCAATAAAACTAGTTATGAAGCTTAAACAAAGGAGCTTGACATTCTTATGAGTCAATAGGTGAGCAACCTTAGAAAAGTGTAAGGAAGTTGAATGGAGGGACCTTCATTTGAGCGGTTAGCCAATGACCAACCAAGACCTTTAATGAAGGGTTAGAGTGAGAGAATGCCTATAGGAACCCAAAAGATGATGAATTATGCGCAGACAAAGCAAAGCAAGAGGAAACACTAGTGGAGGCCCATAGTGATATTAACTTGTAATTTCATTTGACTTCGGTATAGGGGTGAAAGATTAATTGAGACAAGCAGTAACTGTTTCCTTCATTGTTTTCCATGGGATAGTTGGAGCCATAGTTAGACACATCAAAGGGATAGTGCACACCAAATGTTCTCAAACTTTAAATAGATAAAAAGGCTAAGGTTTTTTTTTGATTAATTGAGCAAAGGAATCAAGCCTCCAAGTGGGCCTATTTTGTTAAGTAGAACTAGCAATACAAGATAAACTAAGATTAGATTATGGTGTCCAACTACGTGCTAATCCAAAGCCCAGAAATGGTGTTGGTGAATTAAGACAATAGGATGATGGTCATGGAAGTTGAAATCTATTAAGGAGTTTGTAACAACTAACCTACTAAATGGAAGGCACTTAAGTGTGCAACTGACACTTGGTCATCAATGCAATGTAAGGACTTAATGAGTAAAAGGGTACTACGATCACTACAAAATGGGGGGATAAGCTCACGTCAACCATCTACTAGTGCAGCTCTTTGCGTTAAAGCAAATAGTCAAACGAGAGCTTTGAAGGAAAAATGGAGAAATGATTATATGCAAATGACACTTACAAATGGTTAGTTGATCATAAGAAATGGGGGTACCCATCAGAGAGTGGTTTGAAGATGTTGGTGTGGGCCTTAGAAAGAGTTAACTTTTCTACTTAACAAATTATCACCCTAAAAATAACTCCGCTAAAGGAAGGGCCAAGTGATGTATGATGCACCCATGATCCTTGGAAATTTGAATTGGGAAGTACCTTCCATATCTGGTCATACTTAAAATCACATTAGGTCTCCAAGGTGAACAACCTCTATTCAATGAAGCAATGTAGACAATAGAAGTCCAGGAAATGGATTTGTAACTTTAGGGAGAGTATTGGGTCTAAGGGTTGGGCAAAACTATCTCAATCCAAAGGCCTTTGGCTGCCGGTGGACTGATTGAACTACTCACACAACAAGTGTGGGTCGACATGAGCTAGTTGAGAGACAAATTGGGAGCGGCTCTACGAGGCCTTCCTTGAGCATCGAATAATCAACTAAAAACTAGTACGGACATATAGAAACAAAGCATTACATTGGCTGTTGAAGATGCTCACACAATGTGATTTTTGCCCTATATGTTGAATGTCAAAGTGAAACAATTTAACAAAGTGCAAGTAAATTGCGGGAGTAACTATGACTCTCATTAAGGTTGCCAAATGCAGCATCATGTAATTACTAACTTGCATGAATTTATTAACATGATTCTCACTATCCCTATCAACTCTCCATAAAAACCATTGCCAAGGGAATG
The DNA here is from genome assembly GCA_023846275.1 of Vanilla planifolia. Taxonomy (NCBI): domain Eukaryota; kingdom Viridiplantae; phylum Streptophyta; class Magnoliopsida; order Asparagales; family Orchidaceae; genus Vanilla; species Vanilla planifolia. The sequence continues at coordinate 176,405 of JAIUJO010000180.1, forward strand.
AGCTTGGCAGAATTAGTGGGGAAAGAAGACTTTGTTGAGCTTGACTCTTGTTCAACTTTATGAAATGACTTGTGAAGTACAACATACGTAGGAGTCGACATGTTGAAGGAATTGAAATATCACTATTTGTAAAATTATTTTACTTATTTCACGAGATGGAGGTGGGGCCCAACCCCTCCCTCTGGCTCCAAGTCTCATCTCAATGGGTCAAAATGGGCAAGATATTGTTAGGTAAAGAGTTTGAATATGGTAACACAATTATTGAAAGAAAATGCAGATGTTTTAAAATGAGCTTAACGAGAATAGAAATCTTGTGTGGAACAATATGGTAAAAGCTCATTAAATTTTGATTTCCAATTTGAATATGAAACATGAATGCATGGCCTATCAATCTATTAGGCTTTTAGAATTTCAAGCTGGAGGATTTACAAAAGTTACCATAGCGATAGTGGGCTTGTGGCAACCAAGTGTTCATAGAAAATTTGCCTTTTGATCTTTTGATGTTATCTCTTCTTATCATTGTGAAGCAAAATTCACTAAGCATTTGATTCTTCACTTGCCAATAAGGAAAGTGGGTTGGGTTTAGAACATTATGAGAAGGGTTAGTTTTACTCTATTGATGAATGTACCTTGATTGTCATTCAACCTTGTACGAGAGGAACCATTGATTCACATAATTGGTCATTATGCTATGTTGAAAATCCAATGATGTGAAGCTTTTGTGTGTAGGATTATGATTGAATGCCTCTAAGTCAAAATCTACACTAAGTGTGATGAGTAGGCTCGTTGTTCACATGTTTGCCAATAGTAGGGGCTTGGTACTCCACATGACAATGGGTCAACCTAGTGTCATAGCAGGTTGGATGGCACTTGTACCATAAGAATTGATTATCAAGAATGATTAATGTGTAGAATCGTTTATTGATGACTTAAATTTGAAATAGGACATCGTAAGTGATAATGTGGCCTTACTAACACTATCTAATTAGATCCAACCCTATATTATAGGAGATTTATCCCCTATGAAATGTAACAATCTAAGGATTTTATAAACGACTATAAGCTTGCTCACTTTACTTATTTTGATATTGATTATGATCTTATTTTGATACTTTGTGCTATCCTTTTGTGTAATAATTGTGCAACAGGTGATGTGGAGTGCTCCTTGTGGGCTTGTCTAAATGTAAGTGTAACATTCCTTACTTTGTCTCTTTTATACTTATCATGCTCCAATTAATAGATTCATTAGATAATAACACAGTTCCATAATAGGTTTAAAAAACTATGCTAGATAAGTCACTCACGTTATTAAATTAGTGCTTATTATAGTTCTATGAGTGTGCTAATTTGCTCTTGGGTTTGTGAAAATTTTGTTGAGGCCCATCCCTAGTGCAATGAGAGCTATGCACCTAGAAAAGCATAGAGCATGTTGCAGTATAATGAGCATGCGGTAGGGCATTATGTGCATGAGACAACTTGTTTGTGCGTAGTAGTCCACTTTGCACATATGCAGAGGCTTGTCCAAGTGTGCCAAGAGGCAACCTTTTCCTGTGAAATGTGTGATCCTCAAAGTGTAATATTTTAAAGGGTTTTTAGCACTATAAATTGCTGTCACATGGATAAGTGATTCCATATTAGCAATCTTGCCCTCTTCCTTAAAAGAATGTTTGCAATATAGAATCCATAAGTGGCAAAGTAGGACATTGTGTTGCTTGTAGTAAAGCGGATGATGGATAATACAATACATGCTAAGTTTTAAGCATGTTGGATAGTAGCCTTAAAAGGGTGCTAGTATAACTACACTCATATAGGTACACAATACATGCATGTAGTTCCTTGTCTATGTGCGCTCAGTAGCAACCTACATGTGCAACAAGTGGGGACCCAAAAGGGTAACTTGGTTAGGATTTTTAATGTTATGGCTTACTATCACATGGATAAGATGATTCCCTATTGGTAGTCTTCCCTTCTTTCTGGATAGAATTGATGAAATCTATAATCTACAAAGGGCTATATGGGATGTTTTGCAGCTTACAACAAAGTGGAAGATGGATGTTACAATATTTGACCATGTTGGGCAACAACGCTAGTCAAGGATAGTTGGAGGAGCACACATGCCAATGCATTACACTTGTGTGTAGTGCTTGTCTACGTGGGCTCAGTAGTAACCAGCACTCACGACATCTAGGAAAAAAAGTATAAATTGTTTTAAGACTTTTAGTGACATGGGTTATTGTTTGCATGGATAAGGTGATTCCATATTATAGTCTTTCTTTCTTCATTAACATAATTATTGAAATATACAATCCATAATTAGCAAAGTGGGATGCTATATAGCCAACGTGAAAGTGGAAAATAGTTGGTGCAATATGCATCATGGTATAATCTTATAGGGTCACGACCATAGTCAAGCATGGGATTACCTTTAGTTGATCTGTTCCACCCTTCTACACAACACCCATAGGTTGAGGAAAGGCTAGCAAACACTTTCAAGTTGATTTCTTCTTTTAGGGGTCATATCTTACTACCTACCCATCTCAGTGAGAAAAGGGTAGTTTGTTGAGCCCATACATGACAAATGAGACAGTAGTTTTTGGAAAAACCTTGATCCCCTTATGATTTATCAGCACCTTGTCAAGCCTCCAAAAAAAATCTAACACTTCCCACTTCCTTTTTGCACAACACATACCTATTGCCATAGAATCTCAAATCCATCAACTCAAGCTTCTACATAAACTTAGAAATTCTGGCTGACGCATACAACGCTTGAACCTCTTTCTCCCTTTTTCTTTTCCTCCTACAGCATTATAACAAGTTATTATGTAAGAGAGAGAAAGTCATGGATTTATAAGATCAAAATAGAAGAGAATAAAGAGAGACGATAGACGATTTATTGAAGAAGAGTAAAAAGGGAGAACATAAATAAAATAAAGAGAACTAATAAATGAATAAAAAATAAGAAAGTAGAGAAAAATTAAAAAGTGGGAGATCCAATGAGTAACATAAAGAGATAGAGAATGAAGACAAAAAAAAATAGTAATAATATGAGAGAGAAGGAAGCGTGGAATATGTTAAAGAGAAATATATGAGAAAAATAATTTAATAAAAATTTATCAAATGGAAACTAATGGGTTTTCTATAGTGAACTGTAGAACTTAATTGGTATTTGCTTCTGAACAAGGTTGCATAAATTATCAAATCCAAACATTCCAATTTTTAATGGAGTAATTGATTACAACTCCATAAATCCAATAAAATAAAAGCAAATCGCCCTCTTGTAGCTACAATAGTTCATCAACTTATTTGCAAACACAGCAATTGGCTAGCAACCTAAATTAATCTGACTTCTAACATTGGGACAATAAACTTCAATCTGATCCATCCAGCTTAGAAACAAAACTTGCAACAAACAATTCCATCTCCCTCGTCGAGAGGGGGATCCCCACCTTGATCCAATAATCATCTCCCCACTGTCTACCAGGAAAAAGGCCTATCTTCTCAATTGACAGCAACTCCACCTTCATCAGCCTCCCCAACCCGAAATCCACTTCGTACAAACTTAACTTCGACAACCCTGCAACCGCTAATGCCCTCGCCTCCGCACACTCCTTCATAGACCTCACCTAACACTCAACCTCCTCAAATGCTCCTGTCTCCAAAAATGTATCAATTCCAATACCGCTTCTGCCACTGTATTCGAAGAGTTGGGTTTTTGTTATGTGGAGTTCATAGTAAAAGGAGACACTGCACCGAAGGAAAATGGAGGAAGAGGATGTCAAAGAAGCAGAGTGCAACATCATCGAGGCAAGTTTCCCCACACTTTCCAATTGCTGGAGAGGCTCTGCCTTTCTCCACTACCTTAAGCTCATGGAGAGGAGACATCCCAGAGCTGTGCTTATGCAAGTAAGCAATCATTGCCTGCACATTTATGCTGTAGCTTTCTTTTAATTTCTTATATGAAAAATGTGTGCATGCGTGTGAACTATGTATAGATAGATATACGGGCCCATGGCTGGCTAATAAATTCCCATGATGCTATGATAATTATTTCTATGTACAATGCTGTTATTTGGATTTTAGTAGAAGGAGCTATTAACTAGCTTGGTTTATTGATAACTTTGAGTTTTTTTAAAAGAAGATTTATGAGAAGAAAAACTAAATTTTCATGAAAAATGTTTAAACAATTTTAAAATTTAAAAGCATTTAAAAAAAGTAATTTGAAATATGTTGCACAAACAGGGCTTAGAAATATGGTAACAAGAAAATTATTATTGTTTGCTTGCTTGAATTATGTAATAAAACAAGTTCAACATGTTTTAAAATAAATTGTTAGTAAAGAGATTTGCTACGATGAATTTAATAGAGTTATTAATAAAACAACTTAATAAAATAAGAAAAGACTATAAATTTATCATGATGATGTAAAAAATTTTAGAACCTTATTAATATAATTAACATGAATATCCATAAGTTTAAACTTTTAAATTATTGATGCTCATATAACATCATATTCAGAGCTCATATGGGTGTTGCATTGTGTTGATCTCGTTAATACTTGAAATACATTTCAAGAATATTTATTTATTGAATGATTTAATATTTAATAAAAATAATTTAAATTTAAATAAGATATAGATATAACAAAGCACACTAATAACCTTAAAATTTTGATGCATAATTTTGAAAATGTAGAGTTTATTCCCTTGTGAAAAAAATAACAAATATAACAAAGCATACTATTAACATTATACCAAAGATAGGGCAGTGCCAATAAAGAAAAGAAAAACAAAGACATATTTGTAATGTAAGTACTATGCAATATAGTGCTTAACTATGTATAACATATTAATACATTATTTATTATTTTTAGTTGAGAAAATGAGATTAATTATAACATCAACATTGAGTTGAATTCCACAAATTTTTTTTCATGGTGTATATCAAAAACAAAGGTCATGTCAAAAAATATGATCCAGATATAAAATTGAACCAGAATCCGAGATTAATTTGACAATTGTGAAATTCATCGGAAGGTTTATTTTGCAATTTTAAAATTTTTCTATTGGAGTATATAATATGAGACATTTCAAATATACTATTAATTTATGGACACTGAAAAGGATAATGTTGAAAGAAAATAAGTATTTTGTAAGAGAAAGAAAGTTACAAATTGATAAGAACAAAATAAAGAAAAAAATAATAATAAAGACTGATGATAGTTCATTTAATAAAGAAGTGAACACAAGAAAACAAAGAAGACATCGAGAGAAAAAATAGAAAAGTGGAAGGGAGAGAAATGAAAAATTAAGGAAAGATAGAGCAGAGGGAGAGGAAAAAAAGAATATTATGATATGAATAATATCAAGACAAAAAAACGAATGATAATAGAAGAGAGGAAAAAGTGACAAAATATGAGAGATATTGAGATAAAGAGAAAAAAGTGAGAGAAACAATTAAATATATGCTAAATCGCAATAATAAAACTTATAATATTTATAAAATATAATAAGTTAATTTTATATAATATTTAATAATTATAAAATATTAAAACTATTTGAGATTGATTATTACTTTAAAATATTAAAATGTATTTAAAAATATTTTTCCTATTAAATTAATATTACTTTTCATCTCTAATATTCTATAATATAATATTTATATATTTAAAAAAATTAAATACACAACATATATATGCTATTATAAGCATAAACTAATTCTAATTTATTACAAGTGATATAAGTTATTTTGTTAAATATTTAAGAAAATTAAAGTTATTATTTTATTATATCAAATGATGTGTTATATTTATTATTATATAATAATGATTTTTAATTTTTTAAAGTGGCTCTTTAAAACCTAATTATTATAATGTTCATTATGAACTATCGTTTATCATAGTTTTTTTACATTATAATGTTATAAAATTTAATTGTCATTTACTAAAAGAAAGAATGTTATGAAAAAATATATGCAACACTAAGACATTTGAAAGGGCCACTCATCACAATACTACTCTCACTCAAGCATGCATATCTTTGGAGTTCTAACAAGATCCAATGCAAAAATACTCGTGTGGTCAAATAGGCATACAAAAGAAAACGTATGGTAGTTGTCTGATTGTTTTTTTATGATAATGAATATTTTCATAAGTTTCAAAAATTTCCTAAATTTTAATCCATATACATTTTTAATAAAATTTGTGATTGTTATTTGTCATAATATATTATAATATAATTCTTTATTTAAAAAAATAATAGGCAATTACATAAACTATTGTTTTCATAAAAACAGATATCTCTAAATGAAAGTTTCCTTAATTATATTAACTTTTTATAAATTTAAAATTAAACTACTTGATAAATATTGGTAATAAAATATATGTTTGTCATATATAATACATATTAATCTATACAACACGATAAATTTTTCTTAAATTTTAAAAATTAATTGGCTAAAAAAAGATAATAGAGTCAAAAATAATCATTCTTAAACAGAAAATCAAGGATTTATAAAATCAAAATAAAGGGGAAAATAATAATAATGGAGAGAGATGAGAGATAATTTATTAAAGAAGAACAAAGTGAGAATATAAATAAAATAAAGAGAATCAATAATTGAGTAAAAGAGTTTTATAAGAAAGTCAAGAATAATAAAAGAGTGAGAGATGTCATGAATAATATAAGGGGATAGAGAATGAAAACAAAACAAAAATAGCAATAATATTAGAAAGAGAAAGTGAGAGAATGTGTTAAAGAGAAATTAGTGAGAAAAATAATTTAATAAACATTTATCCAATAAAAACTAATGGGTTTTCTATAGTGAACCGCAACAATTCGATGGTATTTACTTCTTAATAAAGCTGTAAACATAATCAAATCCAAACATTCAAATTTTAATAGAGTAATCGATTACAGCTCTATAAATACAACAAAATAAAAGCAAATCGCCCGCTTGTAGCTCACAGCTTGGGTGATTTGTTTTCCATCACAGTAATGGTTAGCCAAGTAAATTAATCAGACTGTTAACATTTGGATAGAAAACTTCGATTGGATCAGGCCAGCTCAGCAACAAAGCAAGCAACCAAACCTTAAATCTCCCTCACTGGGAGGGCGATCCCCTCTTCAATCCCATCACCCACCTCCCTACTATCTGCAAGCAAAAATGCACTTGTCTTCTCAATCGACACTAACTCCACTTTCGTTGACCTCCCCCACCCAAAACCCATCCTATACAAACCCAACTTCGGCTACCCTACCACTGTAAGCACATCATCACGACGTACTCCTTCCTCAAACCTTACCTATTTCTCAACCTCCTATAATGCCCCTATCTCCAAAACTCATATCACTTCCCAAACTACTTCTACTGTCATAGTGGTTGCTCCTTTCTCATCCACCAACTCCTTCTGCATCTCCACGAAGAATATCTTTAGTAGTTGCTTAAGTAGTCGGGATAGCCGACTGCAATCATGGTGTTCACCTCGTATCGAATCTAAACCACTCCTTCCCCTAATTAGCTTAAACCCATGCATGCACGAGGCTCACCCATGTGAGCCCATGCGTGAGTGCGTACGGCAAGCATCGTGAGACCGTGCGCTAACCAAGACGATGTATCTCATCGAACTCCAAAACAAAGGTCGCCCGCACAACGTTGGGCATGCAGAAAAGGTCCCATACCATTGAGCTCTTACTAATTTTTAGGTCCACCATGTCTTTGTTGAAGAGGCCTCCTATTCCCCTTTCTTCGAATATCAGTGCATAGTCGAAACAAGGCTGTGGGAGAAGGGAGAGCATCATGTTGTCAATTAATTTTGAAATGGTGGCCCCTGCCTTCATGAAATGACAAAAGAAAAAGGCTAAAATTGCACCTATTGATCAGACATTATAATCAAAACTTAATTTGTAAGAAGACAATACCTTGAAGAAAGAGAATTAAAATTCAATGGGAAGATGACGTGGTTCATATTGAGGACATAGAAGTGGTCATTTCCAAAATAGATCTCAATAGAAATTTAATCAATCTTACACTCAACAAGGGAATGGAAGTAAAAAAGGCTCCTTATGGTAGAGGATACGGAAGAAATGTTGAATGTTACAATTTTCATAAGTTTAGTCGTTATCCTTCTGATTGTTGGCAAAAGAATAGCCAATCAAACTATGTTAAAATATCACAAGAAGAGACAATATCATTATTGGACAAAAAAGAAGGCAACAAAAAAGATTTATGCAAAGAAAAATTAAATTTTCATAAAAAATGCTTAAGAAAATAAAATTGAAAAGCATTAAAAAAAAGCAATTTGAAATATGTTCCACCAATAGGGCTTAAAAATATAGCAATAAGAAAACTATTATCGTTTGCTTGCTTGAATTATGTAATAGAACAAATTAAACAAGTTTTAAAATAAATTGTTAGCAAAGGGATTTGCTAGGATGAATTTAATATAGTTGTTAATAAATAGCTTAATAAAAAAATCAAGGACAATATAAATTGATGGTGATAATATAAAAATAATTTTAAAATCTTAATAATATAATTATTAGGATATATATCCATTAGTTTAAACTTTTGATTTGTTGATGCTCATATAACATTATATTGAGAGGTCATATGGGTGTTGCATGGTATTGATCTTTTAATACTTAAAATATATTTCAATAATATTTATTTATTGATTAATTTAAAATTTAATAAAAGTACTATAAGCTCAAACAAGATAATAAATATCACAAAGCACATTATTAACTTTAATATTTTCATGCATGATTGTGAACGATTAAATGTAGAGTTTATTCTCTCATGAAAAAGATAATAAATATAACAAAGCAAGCTATTTACATTATGCTGAAGATAGGGCAATGCCAATAAAAAAAAGAAAAACAAAGGACATATTATAATGTAAGCACTATGTAATATAATACTTAACTATGCAAAAGTTATTAATATGTTTATTTTTTTAGTTGAGAAGAGGAGATTAATAGTAACATCAACACCAAGATTGAGCTGAATTCTACAAAATTAATTTTTTCGCAGAGTATAATAGGAACAAAGGTCATGTCAAAGGATGCGATCCATATATAAAATTGAACCAGAATCTAAGAACTACCATAATAATTTCACAATTATGAAATTGACGAGAAGGTTTATTTGGAAATTTTAAAAATTTTTTAATGGCATCACCGTATGTTTAGCATCCTTATATGAAAATACTTATAAAGAGAAATAAGCAATGTTGGAGAGTAATACAAGGTAAAATCAAACTTTTCCGCACGATAAATAGCTGAGTTGTGGGATTGAGGTGCACTATTCGATTGCACATTTTTGCGATCGTACGATAATCGTTGCACTTCCATCATTCAGACCACAAAATCTTTCAGCCATGTGATTGCGACAAACACATCAACAACTTCCCAACGAGCACGTCCAGTGATTACAAAAATACCTATAATGAAAAACGAACAAAGCCACTATGCAATATGGGACAAAGCGCTCAAACTTTTCTGCATGGTAATTGCCTAAATTGGGGAATTAATGTGCACCAATCGTGCTTTTTTAAAATCCAATGATCACAATCATATTTTATCTTTCAATCCACTAATTCTTCCAACCATCTGATCGTGTCTTATCTGCGATCACAAGGTCCGTATTTCTTCATTTGCTCAAGCTAAATCCTGTTGTTAGATCGTGATTCTAATCTAATGGATTAGATCAATGTCATATTTACAAAAGCATAGATTTGATTGCATACATCCGATTGCTTAGTTTCCCGATCAAACAGTGCCGAAGCATTAGGATCAAACAACAACCGCACAACAGCTTTTCTGGGCATTTTTTTTAGAGTTTGGAGAGTTATTAATTTATTTTTCCCTAATTAAATTATTGCAAAAGCTACAAAAATTAAAATAACAAAATTGGGTGTTTTGTAAGTGCTTTTTTCCATTACAATTAACATAGTAAATAAAGGATTTTTGTATCAAAATAAGAACAAAAATCTTTATAGGTTTCTAAGAAAAAAATATTAAAGCCAAAAGAAGCTTGTTTTCCTTGCCTTTTTCATACGTTGCTGTGTCATTCACCCGTCAAACATATAAATTCTTTTCCTTCTCTAATTAGCTAAGTTGCTAATTTTGTTAACATTGAATTCATTTAATTAAGATAGTTGTACCACTTTAATGATTTTATCAACCATAAGATTTGTTTGTATTGATTTATAATTTATGTCATCGAATATTTTTCTTTTCTTCCAATTATTTTGTTGTAAGGAATTAGTAGCATGCTCTGATTATTTTTTTGTAAGACCATAATAGTCTGTCTTATTTGCTTCTTTGTTGTGAATGTTTAGCTTACTCTGTTATTCATGAAAGACTTATATTTTGTTGTGTTTTCTTGATTTTTTCTTGGGGTGGACTTATGCCTATTTTATAAGCAAAACCACCTAAAAATCGATTGTGTATATTTTTAATTACTATTAACTTTTCAATTACATGACTTTTATAAAATTTAATATGTTTTTTAAATAAAATTAGAATTTATAAAAAATCACTTTTACATATTTATTAAACTTCATTAAAAATTACTATAAATATGTAATGAAAATATTTTATAATAAATCAAATTTTCATTCATAGTAATTCACCTCATAATTGTTGAACCTCACTTCAAAAATCTTATAAAAACTTATTATCTTTCATGGGAAAAAGGGGTGTTATGAAAGATTATGTGCAACACAAGGACTTCTCAAGAAGTGACCTATCTCAATAGTACTCTAACCCAAGCATGCTCAACTTTTGAGTTTTAATGAGATCATGTGCAACAATACTGGTGTGGTCACAAATTTATGCAAAAGACAAAAAATTGTAGTTATGTGATTATTTTTTTGAAAATCACTAACCATATAAAAAAGTATCCAAATTAACAAATAAATCCACTTCTAAATTTCTTATATGTGCTTATCATTTATGTCATATTATATTGTAATATTAATATATTTTTTATATAAAATAAAAAAAGTTAAATAAACTATTATTTTTTATAACGTTGATATTAATATATAAAAATTTCTTCTAATATATTTTTATTCTTATAAATAAAAGATTAAAATGCATAATAAATATATATAATAAATTATATATTTATCATAAATATTATTTGTTATATTGTGCAACACAAAGATATTTTTTAAATATTGATAATTAATGATTAGAAAAAAAGATAATGAAGATGATGATAATTATTCTTTAAGCGAGAGATGATTGAATAAAGAGAAAAAAAAGAAAGAACATAGAAAAGATTGAAAGAATAAATAAAAAAATGATGAAGAAAGTAAACAAGGATAATGGATAGAGAGGCTACGAAGAACATAATAATATATAGAATAAAAAGATAAATAAGATAATGATAATAAGAGAGAGAAGAAAGTGAGTTAAATAGTTAAATAAAAGTTAAATTTAAATAATCAAACATACAATATTTATAAACTATAGTAAGTAAATGAAATATAATTTTAATAATATAAAAATTTAAAAAAATAGATTTATTATTAGTTTAAAATATTACAAATATTTAAATTTTTTTTACTAATAATAAAATTTTATTTTTATATCAAATATTCTATAAAATAATATTTTTATGTTTAAAAACTAATAATATAAATATATATACTATTTTAACATAAATTAATTATAATTAATAATAATTAATATAAGTTATTTTATTTAATGATAAAATAAATAAAGTTAACATTATATTATATCAAATGATGTGTCATATTTATTATTATGTTTGGTCATTAATAATATTACAAACATATTTTTAAAACTTAATTACTAGCATATAATTATAAAGTATCATTTATAATAATTTATTTATTTTTTTAAAATAAAAAAATGTAAAAATTAATTATCATTCATTAGAAAAATAAATGCTATGATGAAATATGAGCAATAATATGACTTTTCAAGAGGCCACCCTTCCCGACACTACTTGTCTAAGAATGCTTAACTTTAGAGTTCTAATAAGATCGAGTGCTATAATGCTTGTTTGTTCACACATGTATGCAAAAGAAAAAACATCAAATTTGTGTGATTATTTTTTTGAAGATATCACACCACTTCTAAAATTCTCTAAACTTTTAGACTAATAAAATTTTAAATAAAGTTTATGTTTTTAATATATTATAATATATTATGATACCAATATTTATTTATATGAAATAAATAAAACATTACATAAACTATCATTTTTTATAACATTGACACTAATAAAAAATAATTTCTTTTATTATGTTATCATTCTTATGAATATATAATTAAAATATATAATAAATATAAATAATAAAATATATATTCATAACAATTATTATATATTAGATTTTCATACAAAAAACTGTTATTAATTTATGGCCTTAAAAGTTAATAATGGGGATGGATGTAACTATTTTCTAAAAGGGAGGAAGTTAGATATTATTAAAAGAAAAATAAACCAAAAAAATTGTAATAGAGAGAGATGAGAGATAATTTAACAAAGAGAATAAGAAAAAAAATATAAAAGAGATAGAGACAATAAATAAAAAAGATTAAAGAGAGAGAATTAACAAAAAAGAGTTGGATAGTAGAGAGAGACAAATAAGAGTACAAAAAGATAAAAAATCAATAAATAAATAAGAAAATAATAATAAATGAGAGAAAAAATTAAGAGAATTTGAAAGATATTGAGATAAAGAGAAAAAATGGAAAAAAAGATTAAATAAAAGTAAAACCTAAATGTTTAAACTTATAATATTTTTTAATATTACAATCTAATCGTATATAATATTTAATTATAAAAAAATATAAAAGTTATTTTAGGTCTGTTATTGCTTTAGAAGATTACAAAATTTTAAATATTTTTTTGGCTATTTAATTGTATTAATTTTTTGTTCATCAAATTAGAAAATTTAATTAAATAATAAATATTATAATTATTGTAATATATGGTCTTTATATGATGTAATATAGATATTAAATATAAATAATATTAATATTTTTAAAAAAATACTATACTCAATATAAATATATTTTTATAATTTTAAATTAATTCTTATTTATTATATTTTTCAAAAGTTATTTTTTTCAATATTAAAGTATATTAATGTTGTTATTTTATTATATCATATAATTTGTCTTATTTATTATTACATGAAATTAATAAAATATTATAAATATATTATTTGTAATTAATAAAAAATAAAATTTATAAATTATAATATATATATTTATTTAATTTTTAACAATTTACAAATTTTAACAATCAATTATCATTCCTTAGAAAAATGAATGCTATAAAAATAATGTCTTAACAATACTCTCAAGAGATCACCCATCCCAAAACCGCTCTCATTCAAGTAAGCTTAACATTGGAGTAGTAATAACATCTAGTGCTATAATTCTAATGTGGTCACATACGTATAAAAAAATAATAATAATTGTGTGACAATCATCTTAAAAATAAAGAATAATAACGTATTATAATAATAATATTTTATTTATATAAAATTAATAAAAAATTACATAAACTATTATTTTTTATAACATAGATATTAATATATATGATTTTTTTGTTAGGTTGCATTGTTATAATTAAAATATTAAATGAAATAAAAAATGTAAATAATAAAATATATATTTTTCATAAATATTATATATTAAGCTATGATATATGAGGGATTTCTTAAATTTTTTTAATTGATATTCTTAAAAATTTATAATAGAGATAGAAATAACTATTTTAAACGAGAGAAAAAAAAGTCAAAAATTGATAAGCATAAGATAAAGAGTAAAATAATGATACAGAGATGAGAGAATGCTTAACTTTAGAGTTTTAATTAGATTCAGTGCTACAATGTTTGTGTTGTCACACCTGCATGCAAGAGATAAATTATTGTAGTTGTGTAATTTTTGTCTTAATGATAATGAATCATTTCTAAAATAATTTAAATTAACAAGTATATGTACTATTTTAAAATAATAGGTTTATCATATATATGTTATTATATTCTAATATTAATATTTTTTATACAAAATTAACAAAAAATATTTACATAAACAATTATTTTCAAAAATGTTAGTATTAATACATAAATGTTTATTTCAGTATGTTATCATTCTTAAAAAATTAAATTACATAAAAAAATATAAATAATAAAATATATAATTATCATTAATATTATATATTAAACTATGTAATATGACACATTTAATAGATATTATTAATTTATGGACACAAAAAGGATAATGAAGAAAGAAAATAATTATTTTGTAAGAGAGAAAGTTACAAATTAATAAGAGTAAAATAAAAAGAACAATAACAGTAGAGATAGATGAAAGATTATTTAATAAAGAAAAAAACACAAGAAAAACGTTGACAAGATGGAGAGAAAAAAATAAAAAAAGCTTAACATTGGAGTAGTAATGAGATCTACTACATTAATGCTAATATGGTCACATATGTGTAAAAAAAATAATCATACTTGTGTGACTATCATCTTGAAAATAATTAATCATGTCATATTCTAAAAATTATATTTTATTTAAATAAAATTAATTAAAAAAATTGCATAAACTTTTATTTTTTAATAATGTAGATATTAAAATATATGATTTTTTTGTTAGGTTATCATAATTATTATAAAAAATTAAATTATATAAAAATAATAAACAATAAATTATATATTTTTCATAAATATTATATATTAAACTATGATATATGAGAGATTTTTAAAATGTTTTTAATTGACATTCTTATAAAGAAATAATAGAGTTACAGATAGGTATTTTAAATGAGATAAAAAGTTGCAAATTAATAAGTGTTAAATAAAGAGAAAAATAATAACATAGAGATAAGAGATGATTTAACAAAAAGAAAAAAAAAGAGAAAACATAAAGGAAATAAAGTGGGAGAAATAAAAAAGTAAAGGATAAAAGATAAAGAGGTTTAGAAAAAAAATAAAAACATAGAGAATAAAGTGGCAAATAAGAGAATGATAATCAAAGAGAGAAGAAAGTGAAAGAATATGTTAAACATTAAGATAATAGGCAAAAAGTGATAAAAATAATTTAATAATAGTTAAATTTTAATAATTAAACTTATAATATTTATTAAATAAAAACATTAATCATATATAATATTTATTTAATTTAAAATATTAAAACTATTTGAGATTTGTTTTTATTATGTAATTTTACAAATGTTTAAAAACTACTTTGACTCATAAATTAATATAAATTTATTCATACATTAAAAAATAATTAAACAATAAATAATATAATTTCTCTGATATATTATATTTATTTTACATAATATAGATTATAAATATAAAGAATATTTAAAATTAATTAAATAATTTATGTTTTCTTATTTTTTATAACATAATGTTATTATATTTAAAAAATACAAGCACACCATATATATATTGTTATAAACTTAAATTTATTTTAATTTATTGTAAGTTTAATAAGTTATTTTACTAAATATTAAACAAAATTAAACTTATTATTTTATTATTTCATATGATATATCACATTTTATTACTTATAATTAATAATATTATTATAAAGGTTTTATTAAATATTAATTAATAAAATGGTATTTATAAATAATTATTTTTTTATAACTTAATTTTTTAATATTAGTGTCTTTAAAATTAATTGTTACTCATTAGAAAAAGGAGAGCTATAAAAACCAATTTAAAACACTAAAACTTCTTAAGAGGTGACCCATCCTGATAATAATATTGCCTAAGAATGCTTAACTTTAAAGTTCTAATTACTTCTTGTCCTATAATGTTTGTGTTATCGCACATGCATGCAAAAAAATTATCATAGTTGTGTGATTATTGTATTGATGATAATGAATCATTTCTAGAATAATCTAAATAGTTATATACATGTATTATTTTAAAAAAATTATGTTTATCATATATGTGTTAATATATGCTAATGTTAATGTTTTATTATATAAAATTAATAAGAATAAATTACATAAACCATAATTTTCAAAAATGTTAACATCAATACATAAGTTTTTATTTTAATTTATTACCATTTTTATTAAAAAATTAATTTACATGAAAATAATAAATATAAAAAATATAATTATCAAAAATATTACATATTAAACTATGTAATATAAGGCATTTCATATATATTATTAATTTTTAGACACAAAAAAGATAATGAAGAAAGAAAATAATTATTTTGTAAGAGAGAGAAAGTTACGAATTGATAAGAGTAAATTAAAAAGAAAAATAATAATAGACATAGATGAGAGAATATTTAGTAAAGAAGAGAACACAAGAAAAACATTGAGGAGATGGAGAGAAAAAATGGAAAAAAAAAGAAGGTAGAGAAATGAAAATTAAGAAAGGATAGAGGAGAGAGAAAAGAAAAGAAAAGTATTACGATATAAATAATATAGTTACAAAAAAGAGAATGTTAATAGGAGAAAAAAAAGTAAGAGAATATGAGATTTATGATGATAAAGAGAAAAAATTGAGAAACAGTTAAATGAAAGTTTAGTCTCAATAATAAAACTTATAATCTTTATAAAATATAATAAGTTAATTTATATAATATATAATAATAATAAAATATAAAAAATATTGGAGATTTATTATTCCTTTAGAATATTAAAAATATTAATACAATATTTTAACGATTAACTTAATATTACATTTGATCTCTAATATTCTATAGTATAATATTTCTATATTTAAAAAATTAAATACAAGACAAATAGATGCTACTACAAATATAAATTAATTTTAATTCATTATAATTTTTGTAAATTATTTTGTTAAATATTTAAGAAAATTAAAGTTATTATTTTATTATTTTGAATGATGTGCTATATTTATTATTATATAAAATTGATAATAAATATATAAAGTTTTTTTAAAAAACAAAATATTGTAATGGTAATTATGAATTATCATTTATCACAATTCTTTTACTTTATAATGCTATAAAAATTAATTGTCATTCGTTACAAAAAAAATGCTATGAGAAAATAATGCAACACCAAGACGTTTAATGTCACTCATCACAATACTACTCTTACTAAAACATACTTATCTTTGCAGTGGTGAAACGATCCAATGCCAATATTGATGAGGACATCATGTTCGAGAAGGATTTTCGACGTCCACGGACCAAGTCTTGTACTAAAAACCTATTATCATCTTTAGGAAGCCAACACAACTTTCGGATTCGAAATCGGAGTCCGAATGGCTTCCCGGGAGCAAAAACAAGGCCAAAATCACTATTCCCGCCGCCGGCCGCCACCTCTGCCGCAACCTCTGCAGTCACAGTGAACCGCCCGCCGTTGTTTCGAACTTCTCGTGCCCAAACCGGATCCAGGTTTGCCCGAACCGCTGTGCCTGAGTGCAGCCAGGCGCCGACCCAAGCTACCCCCGGATGACCCGCGTCTTGTAACCTGAGCCGACCCGCGCCGACCCGCACCACCGCCGCCGCCGCTATCGCCGCGCCTCCAGCCAACCGAAATTAGGAGTCTTTTTGTATCCCATGAATGAACTTAATTTTCATTATTTTTAGGTGACTTTTGGTTTACCCATGAGTCCTTTAGTATTCCCATGTTATGAGTCAAATGTCTTTTGTACCCTTATGGATTCTTATATAAGGGGGAGTCCTCTTTTGTTGTAAGATATTGAATAGTTAATGCAAGCTTTTGAGTGTTCTTTGCTTCCATTCTGAGTTTGTGAGTGCTCTGAGTGTCTTTGGCGTGCCGACTTGTCAAAGCTCTGATACTGGGAGGAGGGACGCGAGGTCCAAGTGGTGAGACGCCACTCCAGCCTATCATCTTCCTTCACCGCTCAACCATCTTCAAGTGAAGTTCTTTGTTTTTTCCTCGTCTTCCTTTTTACGAGTAATTTCCATTCCTAGATTATTAATTTGTCTTCAATATATTTTCATTCTGCGAAGTACAACTTTTACTATAAATTATATTTTAATTTGAACTAGTACTTAACTAATCTAAGTACTCCCTATTTCTACATGTTTGAAAGTGTGTAGCCGTAATCGATTTAGCGACTTCTTAGCCGCTATCGATCCTAAGTTTAGCTAGGATTCATTGGTTGGTGCCTTTGCGTTGAACCCTCATCGTATCTCGGTGTGTGTCCCTTTGGGTGATGGCCCTGCTCTTTGTTGTGCATCAGTCACAAATTTTCTAACTAAGTAAATTTCGTCTAGTCCTACATCACATTTGGTATCAGAGCAATTGTTATTTGGTTACTTTGTGAGCTGCACACACACACTTTACGAAAACGTTTATGCGAATTAGATCTGGTAGGGAATATATAATGGATAATCAATTTGAACAACTCATGGAACAGATGCAACAAATGCAATTAGCTATACAGGATCTATCAACTCAAACAAATGCAAGACTCAATCGATTAGAACGAAATCAAGTGGAACCAGAAATTATTGAAGAAGAAATACTACAACCCCCTAGACCTAGAGTCACACCGACACAACAACGTAGAATGGAACCAGAGATAATAGAAGAAGGAAGCGACTATCAATCAACAATACCACATAGACACAGAAACCAGACCGAAAATGACAATGACCAATTACTCAGATCAATCAAATTCAAAATCCCTAGTTTTGAAGGTTCCCTTAACCCTAAAGAATATTTAGAATGGGAAGCCACTATAGACAAATATTTTCAATGGTTTAGACTTACTGAAGATAGAAAGACATTATTTGCTAAAATGAAATTATCTAAGCAAGCACCACTCTATATGGAAGCTGTAGATAATGATAATTTTCAAAGAAACTCGCCACCAATTGAAACTTGGAATGAACTTAAAAGAGCCCTTAGGCAGAAATATGTTCCAAGAACTTATAAAAATCAATTATTGGACCAATGGCAATGTCACACACAAGGAGGAAAATCAATAAATGAATATATTGCCAAATTCGATGAATATCATCTCAGATGTGGAATAGTTGAAGACCCATCTATGACTCTCTCCCGATTTCGTGCTGGACTTAGGGAAGATCTACAAAGAGAACTTTTAATTCGTGGCGTAGAATCCCTACCCGAAGCCTATAGAATAACTAGCGAAATAGAGCGCTTACAAAAGACCTATCCTACAAAGAAGTTTGAACCCAAACCTATACCTAAATACTCTAATAATGGATCATCTACTAGCCGTACCCAGCCTACTACCTCCATAAAACCCAATCCAACCACCACAAGACCTAAAGAAATAACTTGCTATAAATGTAATGGAAAAGGACATGTAGCAGCCCAATGTCCCACCAGGATAAACTACTTAGGAGAAGGTGAAAGTGAGGAACCTGAAATAGATACCGAGTTAACAGAATACAACCCAGATAGTGATCTTGCTAATGAATATTATGAAGATGAAGAAGACAACCTAGGGGAAGAAGCTCTAGCTGTAGTCAGATGCACCCTTACTCAACCAAAAATTTGTGAAGACTGGAGAAGAACTGCAATCTTTCATACTTTCATTAAAATAGGAGAAAAGGTTTGCAAAGTAGTAATCGATAGTGGGAGCAGTATTAATGCCATTTCTACAGATTCGGTGACCAAACTTGGCCTAATTACGACCCCACATCCCCACCCTTACACTGTCTCATGGATTAACGAGACATCTATTCCAGTTAAAGTACAATGTGTAGTTCCTTTAGCATTTGGACAATATTCAGAAGATATAGTTTGTGACATAGTCCCAATGCAAGTAGGAAGCATCATATTAGGGAGACCATGGCTCTATGACCACGACGCTTTATTAACAGGGAAATCCAATACATGCATCTTTACGCATAATGGACAAAAGATTAAACTATATCCATCCCCTCCCAAGGATAAAGTTCAACCTATCAAGAAGACAAATCAAATTAAGAGTAACAAAATTCATATCATATCTAAAGGAGAAGCCATGCGTGAATTCACTGATGGATTAGTAATATGGGCATTAGCAGTTAAAAAAGTACAAACTGAGATCCCTGACATAGTCATCCCACCTGAAATCGAATCTACCATAAATGAATTTAGTGATATATTCTTAGAAGAACCAAACAGTTTGCCACCACTTAGAGATATACAACATTGTATTGATCTTGTCCCTGGAACTAGCTTACCGAACTTGCCTCACTATAAAATGAGTCCCACGGAACATGAAGAGTTAAGTCGACAAGTTAAGGATTTAATGGAGAAGGGATTTATTCAAGAAAGTCTAAGCCCTTGCGTCGTCCCAGCATTATTAACCCCTAAAAAAGATGGTACATGGAGAATGTGTATCGATAGCAGGGCTATTAACAAAATTACTATAAAATATAGGTTTCCCATCCCTAGATTTGATGACCTCTTAGATCAAATGAATGGAGCAAAAATTTTCTCAAAGATTGATTTAAAAAGTGGATATCACCAGATTAGGATTCACCCTGGGGATGAATGGAAAACGGCATTCAAAACTAAAGATGGACTTTACGAATGGCTAGTGATGCCTTTTGGCCTTACCAATGCACCTAGCACTTTTATGAGAGTTATGACTCAGATTCTTAGGCCTTTCTTAGGACAATTTGCAGTGGTATATTTTGATGATATATTGATTTTTAGTAAAAATATAGAAACCCATTTGGATCATCTTAAGAAAGTTTGTTTGATGCTTCGAGAGAACAAGCTATATGTGAATTTAAAAAAATGTGCTTTTATGACACGAAGTGTCAATTTCTTAGGATTCATAATTTCTGATGTTGGAGTATCGGCCGATCCTGAAAAAATCAATGCAATAATAAACTGGCTTACACCCAAAAGTGTTCACGATGTTAGAAGTTTTCATGGATTAACAACATTTTACAGGAGATTTATAAGAGGATTTAGCACACTCACAGCCCCGATCACGGATTGTATTAGAAAAGGCAGATTTGATTGGACTGATAAAGCTAATGACGCTTTCGATAAAATTAAAACCTGTATGACCCAAGCCCTAGTTTTGAGACTCCCAGATTTTAATCTAGTATTTGAGGTTTCTTGTGATGCTTCGGGAGTTGGAATTGGAGGTGTATTAAATCAAGAAGGGCGACCTATTGCATACTTTAGTGAGAAATTAAATGAGGCAAAACGAAAATACTCAGTATATGATAAAGAATTTTATGCTATAGTTCAGACTTTAAGACATTGGAGACATTATCTTTTACCTAAAGAATTTGTTTTAAATTCTGATCACGAAGCCCTCAAATATTTAAATTCTCAAAGGAAACTTAAACCTCATCATGCTAAGTGGGTTGAGTTTATTCAAAGTTACACATTTGTGCTGAAGCATAAACCTGGTTCAGAAAATAAGGTAGCTGATGCATTAAGTAGAAAAATAAATCTTTTAACTACCTTATCTGTTTTAATCACTGGATTCGATGTTTTACCATCTTTATATTCAACATGTGAGGACTTTAAAGATATTTATTCTAAAATTTTAGAGAAATCATCTATGGCAATAAACGATTATATGATAAAAGAAGGTTATCTATTTTATAATCAGAAACTATGCATTCCTAAAACCTCATTAAGAGACTTTCTTATTTGGGAAATACATGCGGGAGGTTTAGCTGGCCACTTTGGAAGAGATAAGACTATATCAGCCGTAGAATATAAGTTTTATTGGCCTGGATTAAAACGACAAGTGGCTAGAATAGTGGAAGGCTGTAGGAACTGTTTAGTTTCCAAACTTAGGAACAAAATACTGGACTATATATGCCTTTACCCGTCTCATCAAGACCTTGGGAAGACATTTCAATGGATTTCGTGCTAGGATTACCTAAGACGACAAGGCGATTTGATTCAATCTTTGTAGTCGTCGATAGATTCACTAAGATGGCTAAGTTTGTTCCATGTTATAAGACCTCGGATGCATCTCATATTTCTAGACTTTTCTTTGACGAAATTGTCAAAATACATGAAGTACCTAAGACCATAGTATTTGATAGAGATGTTAAGTTCACATCACATTTTTGGAGAACTTTATGGCAATCATTAGGAACAAAACTGAAATTCTCCACAGCTTATCATCCACAAACTGATGGCCAAACTGAAGTTGTCAACCGAAGTTTAGGAAACTTATTAAGAAGTTTAGTTGGTGATAACGTTAAAAATTGGGACCTACTTTTACCAAGAATAGAATATGCTTATAATAGCTCCGTCAATAGGACAATTGGAATAAGCCCGTTCGAGGCCTATAACGGTTATAAGCCCCATAGTCCTATAGACTTAATTCCTTTACCTACACATACTCGTTCATCAGAATCAGCCATAGAATTTGCCGAACATATAAGAAATATTCATAAAAGTATAAAAGAAAAAATTAATCTAAGCAATGAAACATATAAAAAATTGGCTGATGCACATAAAAAGAACAAGGAGTTTTCTGTGGGAGATTTTGTCATGATACTTGTGAGGCCAGAGAAGTTTCCTCTAAGAACATTAAGAAAGTTGCATGCAAAGGGCATCAGACCTTTTAGAATCATAACTAAAATTAGCCTGAACTCGTACACTTTAGAATTGCCAGACGATTATGGAGTTAGCAACACTTTCAATATCTCAGACTTGGTGACTTACAAGGAGCCAGTTGAAATACCTAGTGAGCCGTTTGAGCCTGAATCTGCTCCCCTTATGAGTGAACCTCTACCCGAGTGTCTATCGGCCTGTTTTAAGAAATCGAGTGAGCAGATTGAAAAAATTATTGATGATAAAATTACTAACACTAGGAATAAACAATATCAGAAATATCTTGTACATTGGAAAGACAGGTTAAACGAAGATGACACTTGGATATCTCGAGAGGTGCTTCATCGTTTGAACCCTGGAGCACTTGAAGACTATGAGAGGGCCAGAGATTACTCATCAGAGCTGAGTTTTTCCCACCCCAAGGGAAATGATGAGGACATCATTTTCGAGAAGGATTTTCGACGTCCACGGACCAGGTCTTGCACTAAAAACCTATTATCATCTTTAGGAAGCCAACACAACTTTCGGATTCGAAATCGGAGTCTGAATGGCTTCCCGGGAGCAAAAACAAGGCCAAAATCACTATTCCCGCCGCCGGCCGCCGCAACCTCTGCAGTCACAGTGAACCGCCCGCCGCTGTTTCGAACCTCTCGTGCCCGAATTGGATACAGGTTTGCCCGAACAGCTGTGCCTGAGTCCAGCTAGGCGCCGACCCAAGCTACCCCCGGATGACCCGCGTCCTGTGACCTGCGCTGACCCGCGCCGACCCGCACCGACCTACACCGAACCACGTCGACCAGCACCGCCGCTGCCGCCGCAGTCGCCGCGCTTCCAGCCAACCGAAATTAGGAGTCTTTTTGTATCCCATGAATGAACTTAATTTTCATTATTTTTAGGTGACTTTTGGTTTACCCATGTGTCCTTTAGTATTCCCATGTTATGAGTCAAATGTCTTTTGTACCCTTATGGATTCCTATATAAGGGGGAGTCCTCTTCTGTTGTAAGATATTGAATAGTTAATGCAAGCTTTTGAGTGTTCTTTGCTTCCATTCTGAGTTTGTGAGTGCTCTGAGTGTCTTTGGCGTGTCGACTCGTCAAAACTCTGATACTGGGAGGAGGGACGCGAGGTCCAAGTGGTGAGACGCCACTCCAGTCTATCATCTTCCTTCACCGCTCAACCATCTTCAAGTGAAGGTTTTGTTTTTTTCTCATCTTCCTTTTTACGAGTAATTTCCATTCCTAGATTATTAATTTGTCTTCAATATATTTTCATTCTGCGAAGTGCAACTTTTACTATAAATTATATTTTAATTTCAACTGGTATTTAACCAATCTAAGTACTCCCTATTTCTGCGTGTTTGAAAGTGTGTAGCCGTAATCTATTTAGCGACTTCTTAGCCGCTATCAATCCTAAGTTTAGTTAGGATTCATTGGTTGGTGCCTTTGCGTTCAACCCTCATCGTATCTCGGTGTGTGTCCCTTTGGGTGATGGCCCTGCTCTTTGTTGTGCATCAGTCACGAATTTTCTAACTAAGCAAATTTCGTCTAGTCCTACATCAAATATGCTCGTGCAATCAAACATACATACAAAATAAAAAAATATCATAGTTGTATTATTATGCCTTTGATGGTAATGAATAATTTCTAAAGTTTCCTAAATTATAATGCATGTACACTTTTAATAAACATTATGATTGTTACATGTTATAATATATTATAATATAATTCTTTTATTTAAATAAAATTAAAAAATAATTACATAAACTATTATTTTCAAAAAAGTATATAACTCTAAATGAAAGTTTCTTCAATTTTGTTACTTTCCCTATAAATTAAATATTAAAATAGTTAATAAATATTTATAATAAAATATATATTTGTCATATTTATCACATATTAAAGTATACAATAAGATAGAGTTTTCTTAAATTTATAAATATATTGGCTAAAAAAAGATAATAGAGTCAAAGATGATTATTGTTTAATTGAGAGAAAGTTATTAAATTATAAGATCAAAATAGAAGAGAAAATAATAATAGAAAGAGATGAGAGATAATTTATTGAAGAAAAAAAGAAAAGAAAGGACATAAAGAGAATAGAGAGTTTCAATAAATGAATAAAAGAGTGAAAAAAGAGAATAAAGAAGAATAAATGAGTGAGAAATGGCAAGAATAATATAAGGAGATAGAGAACTAATGGGTTTCCACAGTGAACAGCGACGGTTCAATGATATTTACTTCTAAAGAAGGTTGCGTACATAATCAAATCCAAACATTCTAATTTTTAATAGAGTAATCGATATGGATCTATAAATCCAACTAAATAAAAGAAGATCACATGCTTGTTGCTCCGGTGATTTGTTCGCAAACTCAACAATGGTTAGCCAACTAAATTAATATGAATTTTAACAATTGGACAAAAATTTAAATCGAATCCGACCAGCTCAGCAACAAAGCTAGCAACCAACAACTCCATCTCCCTCGATGGGAGGGCGATCCCCACATCGATCCAACTATCCACCTCACTACTCTTCACTAGTGAAAACGCCACTGTCATCTCAATCAACAACATCTCCAGCATCGTTAACCTCCTCCACAAAAAATCCACCCTGTACAAACCCATCTGTGGTGACCCCACCACCACTAGCACCCTCACCTCGACATACTCTTTCATCGACTTCACCCAATTCTCAACCCCTTCAAATGCACATCTCCAAACCTCGTATCACTTCCCAAACTACTTCCACCACTACCGCCTCCTCCCTCTCTCGCCCACCAACTCCTGCATTTCAAAAAGCATATCCCAAAGAAGTCTATGAGGTAAGCAACTGGATAGCCAACCTCGGCCATGGTTGGCACCTTGTCATGAACCAGGACTACTACTTCCACCCATTCACCTCAATCTGTGCATGTGTGAGGCTTTCCTACATGAGCGAACCTGCGAGAGAGTAAGGCAAGCATCACATGATCGTGCACCGACCAAGGTCACAGATCTCATCTGGCCCCAAAACAAAGGTTGCTCGCACTACGATGGGCATATAGGAAATGTCCCACTCTACCAAGCTCTTCTTCATTTAAAGGTTCTCCATGTTTTTGCTGAAGAGGCCTCCAATTCTCTTAGCATCAAATATCACTGTGTTATTCAACCAGGGCTTGAGGGGAGCGGAGAGCGTCATGTTGTCTCCCAATTTTGAAATGGTTGTCCAATTGTTCAGGAAATGGGCGTACATCGAGCCATCGGTAGCTGCGTGGTGGAGAGTTGTGCCGACTGTGATGCCGTAGTTGGGAAAAAGAGTGACATAGATAGTTGGCAAAAAGGTTGAAACGGGCTGTAGCGTAGGGGTGGTGGAAGGAGAGCTCGTACAAATATTTTGAACTAGTGGCTGCAGTAACAACAACAGTATTATAGTCAGAGCAGTGGATGGAAGGTGGTTTTGATGGAAATATAATATTGAGAGAAATTTGAAAATGGCAACAGAAGTGTTAAGGAGAAGGAAGAAAGAAACTATGAACTTTTCATTCATGAAATGCATATTTACAAAGCAACACTTGCATCTATTTATAGCCAAAAGACATAACCAACTCCCTAAATAATTCCTCTTAATTCAAAAGTTTGTTTCCTAAAAACACTTAACAAATTAACAAAATATGTTAACCATACTTAAAATGTGCTAACAAATCCTTAAAAATTCCTAACAAGCACTTAAAAAGTGCTAACCAAATGCATCCTTAAAAAATGCTAATAAGCATTTAAAAAGTGCTATCCAAATGCTTAAAGTTTGCTAACATTGCTCCCCCTCAAACTTGAAGTATCTTCAACCCTAATTGATCTCGTAATTCTTCAAACTTCTTCACTCCAAGCAATTTAGTAAAAATATCAGCCACTTGTTCTTCAGTACTGCAATGTACCAAACTTATAGTCTCCTTGTTGACATGATCACGAAGAAAATGATACCTTGTCTCGATATGCTTGCTTCTCCCATGTTGAACTGGATTTTTTGCTAAATTGATGGCTAACATATTATCCATAAATATAGTTGTTGGCTCTTCTTGTTGATGTTGTAACTCCTGCAATAAATTTCGTAACCAAATTGCTTCACAAACTGTTGACGAAGCTGCAATATACTCTGTTTCACAAGATGAAAGAGCAATGATATCTTATTTAGTCGATCTCCACATAAACGCTGATGATCTTAAGAAGAAACAATAACAGTTGTACTCTTCCTTTCATCTATATTACCTCCCCAATCACTATCAGAGTAGCCACATAAATCTGTCCCACTTTGGTTAGTGAAATGCAAACCATAATCAAGTGTTCCTTTAATATATCTTAGTATTCTTTTTGCAACCATCAAATGTGTTTCCTTTGGATTTTTCATATATCGAATAATGAGTCCAAAAGAATATAGAATATCAGGTCTTGTGATAGTAAGGTAACGAAGACAACCTACAAGACTTTTAAATAAAGTAGAGTCAATATTATTTCCTTCTCCTTCTCTACATATTTTCATTCTCACATCAAGTGGTGTTGCTATTGATTTATAATCTTTCATTCTAAACTTCTTTAGAAGTTTAGTAGCATATCTTCTTTTAGAGATTTGGATTCTAGTTTTCATTTTCTTTACTTCCAAACCAAGGAAGTATGACGTTTCCCCATTATCTGTCATGTCAAATTCATGCTGCATAGTCTTTTGAATTCTTGAAACAATTCAAAAGAATTTCCTGTATAAAGCAAATCATCTACATAAAGACAAACTATAAGAATATTATTTTGAGTTGTCTTAATGTAAAGTGCATGCTCAAATAGATATTTTTGGAATCCTTATTATTGAAGATATCCATCAATCATGGTATTCCATTCTCTTGGTGCTTGTTTCAATCCATATAAAGCTTTTTTCAAATGATAAACTTTATGTGGATCACCCATAATTTTGTAACCTTCAGGTTGATCAATATAAACTTCTTCTTCTCAAACTCCATTCGAAAATATAGATTTAACATCAAGTTGACATACCTTCCATCCATGATGTGTTGCAAGTGCTAAAATCAACTTCATTGTATCAAATCGAGCAACTGGAGCAAATACCTCGTTGTAGTCTATACCATATTTTTGCTTAAAGCCTTTTGCCACAAGTCTTGTCTTGTATCTATCCACTGTTCCATCTGCTTTATGCTTTATCTTATAAACTCATTTAACTCCAATGGGTTTCTTTTAAGGAGGGAGTTCAACCCACTCTCATGTATTATTCTTTTCTGTAGATGTTATTTCTTCATCCATAGCATTTTGCTAATTTATATCTTGCACTACTTCATCAAAAGAAATAGATTCATAATCAGCAAATAACAGAATAAATTAGAATACTGAGAAGTTTGCTCATATATCGCATGTAAACTTTTCATCTTTTTGCTTGAGTCAATAGGATATGCTTTCTTTTGCATAATAGTTGATCTTGATGGAGAGCTCGTTGGAGAATTCAAATCATGAGTTTGTTGATTTTGAATTTCTTCTTCTTGCTCAAGTGTGATAGTTTTATCATCCTTCTCTTCCGTCCACTTCCAAGTATCTTCTTCTACAAACACAACATCACAACTAGTAAATACCTTTTTGGTTAAAGGATTATATAGCTTGTAGGCTTTTGACTCCTCACTGTACCCAATGAATATGTATTTTTTACCTTTATCATCTAATTTCTTCCTTATTGCATTAGGTACCTTTGCATATGCAATACAACCAAATATTCGAAAATGAGAAACAATTGGTGTATATCCACTCCAAGCTTCTTTTGGGGTCATATAATGCACAACTTTAGTAGGACATCAACAAATAATTTGAACATGCCACTGCTTCTGCCCAAAATTCTTTTGGCATATTCCTCTCCCTCATCATTGTCCTTGTCATATCAAAGATAATACGATTTCTTCTTTCAGCCACTCCATTTTGTTGTGGAGTATAACTTGTGGTAAGTTCATGTCAGATGCCTTCTTGCTTAGATAATTGAATAAATTCATTTGAAGTGCACTCACCACCTCTATCAGATCAAAGGCATTGAATGAATAGCCCACTCTCTTTTTTAACCTTGCATTTGAACTCTTTAAATATGGAGATAGCAGCAGATTTCTCCTTAATAAAATATGTCCATATTTTTCTACTAAAATCATCTATGAAAATAATAAAATACTTGTTACCTCTTTTTGATAATGGCACCAATGGACCACAAACATTTGTATGAATAACCTGCAATGGCCTTTTAGCTCTCTAATTGTTATTCTTCAGAAATGGTAGATGATGCTGCTTTCTAAGTACACAAGCTTCACATATATGTTTTGGATCATCCAATAAACGAAGGACTTTTACCATTCCTTCTTTTGCCAATAATTTCAAACCTCCAAAGTTAAGATGACCATACCTTAGATGCCGTTACAAAGAATCATTTGAAAGATGCCCAAGATAACAAACTTCACTTGTTGACTTTAATTGAAGAGGAAACATGCGATTTGTCGACATCTTCACTTTAGTAATATTTCTTTCTTCTAAATCTTGCAAAAGAAGATAACCATTCTCCATATGTATAATATATCCTTTCTTAATTAATTGCCCAAGGTTAAGGATATTACTTTTCATATCAGGAATAAAATATGCATCTGAAATAATAATTGAAAACCCATTCTCTTTGTAAAGTTTTATATTACCTTTGTCTTCAACTTTCAACTTTGATGAGTCTCCAATACTCACACTTGCTTGCACATTTTCAATTGTATCAAATAGATGCCTTTTTCCACACATATGATTACTTGCTCCTGAATCAAGAAACCATATATCTTCTCTTTCGTTGCCCTCGTTTTCAACCAATAAAGATATTGACTCTTCTTTTGATGTTTCAGCATAGTTTGATTGATTATTTTTATGCCAACAATCAGAAGCATAATGACCAAACTTATGACAATTGCAACATTCAATATTTCTACCTTGTCCTCGACCTCGAGAAGCATTATTTCTTCCATGCCCCTGTTCAGTGTAAGATTGATTAAATTTTTGTTGACATCTTTTTTGGAAACGACCTCTTCCAAGTCCTCGATATCAACCTCGTCCTCTTCCTATTGAATTTGAATTCTCTTTCTTCAATCCATTGTCTTCTTTCAAATTCAATTTTGACTCTAATGCTTGATCAATAGGTGTAACTTCAGCTTTTTTCTTTAGTCTTTGCTCATGCACCCCTTTCCATAACCAAATTGCTTCACAAACTGTCGATAAAGCTGCAATATACTCTGCTTCACAAGATGAAAGAGTAATGACATCTTGTTTAGTCGATCTCCACATAAATGTTGATGAACCTAAGAAGAAACAATAACAAGTTGTACTCTTCCCTTCATCTATATCACCTCTCCAATCACTATCAGAGTAGCAACATAAATTTGTCCCACTTTGGTTAGTGAAATGTTGGGACAAGCCTTCATGAAAGGGGTGTATCTGGAGCCATCGACAGTTGCGTTGTGGAGAGTGGTGCAAATGGTGATGCCATAGTTGGAAAAAAGAGTGACTTGAACAGAGAGAATCCCCTTTTCGGGAAGCAAGGGAAGGAGAGTGGAAACAAGCTGCGGCACAAGCTGTTAGGAGGAGAGCTCGTAAAAGTTATCAAAACTAGTGGCTACGATAATGGTGATGTTATCAAAGTCGGTGCTATGGATGGAAGGAGGTTTGTTAGTGGACGCTGTGAGTGAGCCAATGAACCGATAGGTTAGGCGGAGGGCGATGGAATGGGATTGCTTAAATTTGGGGAGTCCGGAGTTAAGGAGTGTGTTTTCGTAATGGGGAGTTTCGTAGAAAAAGAGGCTTTGCACCAGAGAAAAATGGTGGAAAAGAATGACGAAGAAGCAGAGTGCAACGTAATGGAGCACGTTTCTACAAACATTCCAGCTACTGGTGAGACTCTACATTTCACCACCACCTGAGCTCATGGAGAGGAGACATTCCAGAGCTCTGCTCATGCAAGCAAGCTACCATTGTCGACCCATTTATGCTGCGGCTTTCTTTTTATTTTTTTTTTATGAAATGTGGGAGTACGTGTGAATTATATATATATATATATATATACGGGCCAATGGCTGGCATATATTTGAATAAGCATCCATGATGCTATAATAATTGTTTCTATGTACGATGTTGTTATTAGTTGTTTAATAGTAGGGCCTATTGACTTGATCGGCTTATTTATAATTACGAGTGTTTTTTTAAAAGAAGATTTATGTTAAGAAACATTAAGTTTTCATGAAAAATGTTTTGGAAAATAAAATTTAAAAGCATTTAAAAAATAACCAATTTGAAATATTTTCCATAAACTAGACTTAAAAATATAATAATAAGAAAATTATTGTTATTTGCCTGCTTGAATTATGCAATAGAACAAGTTAAACATTTTTTAAAATAAATTATTAGCAAAGAGATTTGCTACATTGAATTTAATATCGTCATTAATAAAAAACTTAATAAAATAAGAAATGACATTATTAATTTATGGTGAGGATGGAAAAATAATTTTAAAACCTTAATAATATAATGATCATGATATATATCAATAAATTTAAACTTTTGAATTATTGATGCTCATATAACATCATATTGTGAGCTCAAATTGGTTTTGATCTCCTTAATACTTAAAATACATTTAAAAAATATTTGATTATTTATTATTTTAATGTTCAATATAAACACTATAGCTCAAACAAGATAATATATATAACAAAGCACATTATTAACTTTAAACTTTTCATCCATAATTTTTAACAACCAATTGTATTGTTTATTCCCTCATGAAAAAGATAATAGATATAACATAACACACTATTAACATTATGCTAAAGATAGAGTGATGCAAATAAAATAAGAAAAAAAGGATATATTGTAATATAAGTACTATGTAATATAGTACTTGACTATTCAAAACTTATTAATACATTGTTTATTTTTTAATTTAATAAAATGAGTTTAATTAGAATAGCAACACCAACATTTAGTTGAATTCCAAAAAAATTCTTTTTTTCATGGTATATATCGAGAACAAGTTCATGTCAAAAAACATGATCCACTTATAAAATTGAACCACAATCTAAGACCTACCATATTAAATTGAGAGATACAAAATTTACGAGGAGGTTTATTTGGAAATTTTAAAATTTTTTCAAGAATGTACGATCACTACTGCACCTCATTATTCAAACCACAAAATCTTTCAAACATGTCGTTGCAACATACAGCACAACTACTTCTATCCAACTAATGCCTCGAGTGGTTACGAAAATCCCTATAATGAAAAATGAACAAAGTTGTTGTGCAATGTTGGACAAACCACTCATGACTTTTCTGCACGGTGAATGTCTGAATTGTTGGATTAAGGAGCACCGTCTGATAGCACATTTTCTCCATCGAACGATAACCGACATATTTTATCTTTGAAAACATTTAATTCTTTCAACCGTCAGATCGCGCCTTTTTGTGATCGCATGGTTCGTATTTCTTCCACTGCCCAAGCTAAACCCTGCTATTAGATCGCGATTATAATCTAACAAATGAGATCAATTTCATATTTATAAAAACGTTGATTACATTGCATACATCTGATTGCTCAGTTTTGCGATCAAATGATGTCGGAGCATTCGGATCGAATGGAACCTGTGCAATAGCTTTTCTAGGCATTTTTTAGTCATTTCAGAGTTATTTATTTATTTTTTCCTAATTAAAATATTGCAAAAGATGCAAAAATTCTAACGACTAAATTGGGTGTTTTGTAAGTGCTTTTAACCATTACAAATTGCATATAAATAAAAGATTTTTGTACGAAAATAAGAATAAAAATTTTTATATGATCTTAAGAAAAAATATTAAAGTTGTTAGAAGCTCATTCCCTTTGTCATTTTCATACGTTACTACGCCATTCAACCGTAAAACTTCTAAATTCACTAATTAGCTAAGTTGCTAATTTTCTTTATATTTAATTAATTTAATTAAGATACTTGAATCTCTTTAATGATTTTATCTACCATAAGATTTGGTTATATTTATTTAGATTTTATGTCATTGAATATTTTTCTTTTTTTCCTTTTATTTCATTGTAAGGAATTAGTAGCATGTTCTTTTTATTTCATTATATAACCGTAGTAGTCTGTCTCAATTGCCTCTTTATTATAAATGTTTATCCTAATCCTTTTTTGACAAAATGCTTATATTGTGTTGTATTTTCTTGATTTTTTCTTGGGTGGATTTATGCCATTTTTAAAAGCCAAACAACTTAAAAATCAATTGTGTATATTTTTAATTACTATTGATTTTTCAATTACAAGACTTTTATAAAACTTAATATATTTTTGAAATAGAATTAAATATCATAGAAAATCACTTTTATATAGTTTTTAAACTTTACTTAAATTACTATAAATATTTTATGTAAATATTATGTAATAAATCAAACATCGATTCATAGAAATTCACTTACTCTTATTGAACCTCACTTCAAAAATCTTATTAAAATTAGTTATCTTTCATGAGAAAAAGGAGGCTATAAAACAATATGTGCAACATAAGAACTTCTCAAGAGATGACCTATGCTAATAGCACACTAATCCAAGCATGCTTAACTTTGAGTTTCAGTGGGATTGAGTACTATAATGATGGTGTGGTCCCATATGAATGCAAAAGGTAAAAAATTATAGTTGCATGATTATTGTTTTGAAAAAAACAAACTATTTAAAAAGTATCTAAATTAATAAATAAATACACTTCTAAAATATGTTTGTATACGCTTATTGTTTCTGTCATACTATGTTGTAATATTATAATATCTATATATAATTGATAAAAAAACTAATAAACTATTATTTTTTATAATTTTGATATTAATACTTATAAATTTCTTCAAATATATTATTATTCTTACAAATAAAAAATTAAAATGCATCACAAATATAAATAATAAAATATATATTTGTCATAAATATTATTTATTAAATTATACAACATAAGGTTTTTTAAAATATTGATAATTAATGAGTAGAAATTGAGATAATGAAGATAAAGATAATTATTTTGTATGAAAGAGAGAGAAAGATATAGATTGATAAGAGTAAAATAAAAAAGAAAATAATAATAGAGAGAGATGAGAGACAAATAAATAAATAGCAAAAGAAAAGAGAGAACATAGAAAACATTGAAAAAACTAACAAAAAATGAAAGAGAAAGTAAGAAAGGATA
The DNA here is from genome assembly GCA_023846275.1 of Vanilla planifolia. Classification (NCBI taxonomy): domain Eukaryota; kingdom Viridiplantae; phylum Streptophyta; class Magnoliopsida; order Asparagales; family Orchidaceae; genus Vanilla; species Vanilla planifolia. The sequence goes on from JAIUJO010000180.1 coordinate 210,170, forward strand.
GTAGAGAAAGTAGCAATAAAAATCATCAAGATATATAGAATAAAAAAGCAAATAAGATAATGATAATAGGAGAGAAGAAAATAAGATAATTTAAAAGATATTAAGATAAAGAGAAAAAAGTGAGCTAAATAGTTCAATTATAGTTAAATCTAAATAATTTCAACTTATAATATTTATAAAATATAATAAGTTAATTATATATATTATTTAAAAATATAAAAAATCTAAAAATATATTTTAGGTTTATTATTATTTTAAAATATTAAAAATATTTAAAAAAATTTTAACTAATAATAAAATTTTATTATTATATCAAATATACTATAATACAATATTTTTTAAAAAATTAATCATATAGAATATATATGCTATTTTTAACATAAAGAGATTCTTATTAATAATAATTGATATATGTTATTTTGCTTAATAATAAACTAAAATAAATAAATATTTTATTATATAAATTATTGTGACATATTTTTTTATGTTATGTTAATAAATACTACAAAATTATTTTTTAAAATTAATCACTAATATATAATAATTTATTTATTTTTTAAAATAATAATATTATAAAAATTAATTATCATTCATTAGAAAAATAAATAATATGAACAAATATGAGCAACAACATAAATTTTCAAGAGGTCACCAATCCCAACATTATGCTTATCTAAGCATCCGCAACTTTAGAGTTCTAATAATATCGACTGCTATAATACTGGTGTGGTTACACATGCATGCAAAATACAAAATATCAAATTTATGTGATTATTTCTTTCAATATATTACACCACTTTTAAAATTTTCTAAATTATTAGACTTGCAAACGTTTAAATAAAGTTTATGCTTTTTATGTATATTACAATATATTATGATATCAATATCTTGTTTACATGAAATAAATAAAACATTACATAAACTATCATTTTTTATTACATTGACATTAATACATAATAATTTATTCTATTATAATTATCATTCTCATAAATACAAAATTAAATATAAATAATAAAATATACATTTATAAAAATATTATATATTAGATTATATTGCATAAAAAAAATGTTTTAAATATTATTAATTGATGAGCTCAAAAGGTGATAATGGGGATGAAGATAACTATTTTCTAAAAGTGAGAGAAAGTTATGGATTAATAAAAAAAATAAACAAAAAATGATAATAGAGAAAGATGAGAGATGATTTAATGAAGAGAATAAGTAAAAAGAGAACATCAAAGAGATGAAGAGAATAAATAAAAAAAGTTAAAGAGAGAATTGACAAAGAAGAGATGGATAGTGTGAGAGAGAGAGGCAAATAAGAGTATAAAAATACAAAAGTTATTTTAGTTATATTATTATTTAAGAAAATTAAAATATTTAAAGAATATTTTGACTATTTATTTAATATTTTTTAAAATACTTAAAATTAAAAATTTAATTAAATAATAAAAAATATAATTATTTTAATATATGGTCTTCATAAGATGTAATATAGATATTGAAAATAAATAATATTTATCATAATTATTTAATTTTATATATTTATTATTTTTAATGTCATATTAATATTTTTAAAAAATTCTATACTTAATATATATATAATTTGATAAACACAAATTAATTCTAATTTTTTTTATTTTTCAAAAGCTATTTTTTTCAATATTAAACTATATTAAAGTTATTATTTTATTATATAATATGATTTTTCATTCTTATTATTAGATAAAATTAAAAAGTATCATAAAATTATTATAAATAATTAATACAAAAGTTAATTTATAAATTATAATTTATAATTATTTAATTTTTATAAGTGAACATATTTTTAAAATCAATTAGCATTCTTTAGAAAAACAAATACCGTGAAAAGAATACGTGTAATAATACTCAAGAGAGATCACTCATCCAAAAACTACTCTCACTCAAGGAAGTTTAACATTGGAGTAATAATGACATCTAGTACTATATACTAATATGCTCACATATGTATAAAAAAATAATCGTAGTTATGTGATTATCATCATGAAAATAAAAAATCATAATGTATTATAATAATAATATTTTATTTATATAAAATTAATAAAATATTACATAAACTATTATTTTTTATAACATAGATATTAATATATATGATTTTGTTTCGTTAGGTTGCATTCTGATAAATAAAAAATTAAACTACATTAAAAATATAAATAATAAAATATAAATTAGTCATAAATATTATATATTCAACTATTATATACGAGAGATTTCTTCAAATTTTTTTAATTGATATTATTGAAATGAGATAATAAAGATAGAAATAAATATTTCGAAAGAGAAAGAAAAGTCATAGATTGATAAGTGCATGATAAAGAGAAAAATTATAATATAAAGATGAGAGATGATTTAATAAAGAGAAAAAAAAGAGAGGACATAAAAGAAATAGAGAGAATAAATAAAAAAAACTAAAAGAGAGAAAAATAAGAAAATAGAGAATGATACAAGATAAAAAGGTTAAAAAAATCAAAGAACATAAAAAATAAATAGACAAATAAGAGAATAATTATCAGAGAGAGAAGTATGTGGTAGAATATGTGAGACATTAATATAAAGGGAAAATATGATAAAAATAATTTAATAAAAATTAAATTCAAATAATTAAAATTACAATATTTATTAAATATAGAAAATAAATCATATGCAATATTAATTTATTTTAAAATATAAGAACTATTTGAGATTTATTTTATTTTTGAATATTAAAAATATTTAAAAACTTTTTTGACTATTAATTTAATATAAATTTATTCATACTTTAAAATAATAACATAAAGTAAGTAATAAATAATGTAATTACTTTAATATATTATCTTAATTTCACATAATATAGATTATTAATATAGAGAATATTTAAGATTAAAAAACATTTTAGTTTTTTTATTTTTTTAGCAAGATGTTACTTTATTTAAAAATTGTATACACACCATATATATACTATTATAAACTTAAATTAGTTCTAATTTATTATAATTGATATAAGTTATTTTTCTAAATATTAAAAAGAGTTAAAGTTATTATTTTATTGTATTATTTGATGTATCACATTTTTTTTGCATAAGATTAATAATAATGTTATAAAATTGTTATTAAATATTAATTACTAAAATAGTAATTACGAAATAATATTTTTAAATTACTTAATTCTTTAATATTAACATATTAACATTAATTATTACTCATTAGAAAAAGGTGAGCTATGAAAACAAATTTGCAACATGGCAATATCCCAAGAGGCCACCCATCCTGACAATACATTTACCTAAGAGTGCTTAACCATGGTGTTGTAATTAGATCTAGTGTTATAATATTTGTGTTGTCAAACATTCCTGCAAAAGACATTATCTTAGTTGTGTTATTATTGTCTTGATGATAATGAGTAATTTCTAAAATAATGTAAATTATCAAGTATATATGTACTATTTTTAAAAAATTATTTTTATCATATATGTGTTAATATATTCTAGCATCAATATTTTATTATATAAAAATAATTAAAAATAATTACATAAACTATTATTTTCAAAAATGTTAACATTAATATAGAACTCTTTATTTTAATTTGTTAATATTCTTATAAAAAAATAATTTACATAAAAAATATAAATAATAAAAATATAATTATCGTTAATATTACATATGTAAAAATGTAATATGAGACATTTCATACATATTGTTAATTTATGGACATAAAAAAGGATAATGAAGAAAGAAATTAATTATTTTCTAAGAAAGAGAGTTACAAATTCATAAGTGTGAAATAAAGAGAAAAATAATAATAGACATAGATGAGAGAATATTTAATAAAAAAGAAAACACAAGAAAAACATAAAGGAGATGTAGAGAAAAAATAGAAAAGTGGAAGAGAGAAAAATGAGAAATTAAGGAAGGATAGAGGAGAGAGAGAGTTGAAGAAGAATATTAGGTCATAAAAGTTTAAGAGTCTAAAAAGAGAATGATAATAAGAGAGAGGAAAAGAAAGAGAATATGAGAGATATAGAGATAAAGAGAAAAAAATGAGAGAAATAATTAAATGAAAGTTAAATATCAAAAATAAAACTTACAATAATTATAAAATATAACAGTTTAATCTTATATAATATTTAATAGTAATAAAAAAATAAAAATATTTAATATTTATTATTACTTTAGAATATTAAAAATATTTAAAAAAATATTTTGACTATTAATTTAATATTATTTTTTATCTAAAATATTCTATAATATAATATTTCTATATTTAAAAAATTAAATACACAACATGTATATGCTATTCTAAATATAAATTAACTCTAATTTATTATAATCGACAATAAATATTTTGCTAAATATTTAACAAAATTAAAGTTATTATGTTATTATATCAAATGATGTGCTATATTTATTATTATATAAAATTAATAACAATTTTATAAAGTTATTTTTAAAAAACTAATTATTATAATCGTAATTATGAACTATCATTCGAGATAATTATTTTACTTTATAATGTTATAACAATTAATTATCATTCATTAAAAAATGAATGCTATAAAAAAATATGTGCAACACGAGGACATTTAAAAAGGTCACTAATCACCATACTACTTTCGCTAAAGCATGCTTATCTTTGTAGTTCTATCAAGATTCAATGTTAAAATGCTCATGCGGTCAAACATGCATACAAAAGAAAAAAATATCATAGTTCTGTGATTATTTTTTTTTATGGTAAAGAATAATTTCTATGATTTCCTAAATTATAATTTTTATACACTTTTAACAAAATTTATGATTGTTATATATCATAATATATTATAATAAAATTCTTTTATTTAAATGAAATTAACAAATAATTGCACAAACTATTATTTTCAAAAAAGTAAATAACTCTAAATGAAAGTTTCTTCAACTATGTGACCTTTTTTAAAGACTAAAAATTAAATTACTTAACAAATATTTATAATAAAATATATATTTGTCTTATATATTACATATTAAACTATACAACATGATAAAGTTTTTTTAAAAATTATAAATTGATTTGCTAAAAAAATATAATAAAGTTAGAGATAATTATTATGTAAGAGAGAAAAATTTATGGATATATAAGATCAAAATAGAAGAGAAAATAGAAATAAAAAGAAATGAGAGATGATTTATTGAAGAAGAATAAAAAAGTTAGAACATACATGAAATAGTGAGAATCAATAAATGAATAAAAAATGAGAGAATTGAGAAAAATAAAAGAATGAGAGATGTAATGAATAATATAAAGAATGAAAACAAAAATAAAATAGTAATAATATAAGAGAGAAGGAAGTGTGAGAATATGTTAAAGAGAAATATGTAAGAAAAATAATTAAATAAAAAATTATCAAATGGAATCTAATTGGGTTTTCTAGAGTGAACTACGACACTTCATTGGTATTTACTTATGAACAAGGTTGCCTACATTATCAAATCCAAACATTCCAATTTTTAATGGAGGAACCGATTACGGCTCTATAAATCAAACAATATAAAAGCAAATCGCCCTCTTGTCGCTATGGTAGTTTTTTGGATTTGTTTGCAAACACGACATTGGCTAACAACATAAATTAATCAGACTTTTAATATTTGGACAAAAAACTTGAATCTCATCTGTCCAGCTTAGAAACAAAGCTTGCAACAAAACACTCCATCTCCCTCCTCGATTGGGCGATCCCCACCTCGATCCAAGAATCACCTCCCACTGCCTGCCAGCAAAAACGTCTGTCTTCTCAATCGACAGCAACACCACCTTCATCGGCCTCCCCCACTCGAAATCCACTTCGTACAAACTTAGCATCGGCGACCCTGCAACTGCTAGCGCCCTCGCCTCGGCACACTCCTTCATCGACCTCACCCAACACTCAGCCTCCTTAAACGCTCCTATCTCCAAAAATCGTATCACTTCCAAGATGCCCCTCTCTCGCCCACCAACTCCTACTTCTGCATCTCTACGAAGCATATCCCTTAGCAGTTGTAAAAATAAGCATCCGAGATAGTCAGCCGCAGCCGATATCCCGCCATGAATCAGAAGCAGCACTCCTTCCCCCCCGTTCGCCTCTAAACGTGCATGCACAAGACTCACACATGTGAGCCCACAGACGAGCGCATACAGCGAGCATCGCGTGACCATGCGCCGACCAAGCTGTAGGATCTCAACCAGCACCAAAACGAAAGTCGCTCGCACAACGTTGGGCATGCAGGAAAGTTCCTATACCACTGAGCCCGTCTCGATTTTGAGGTCCTCTATGTCTTTAATGAAGAGGCCTCCCATTCCTCTTGTGACGGATATCAGTGTGCGATCGAAACAGAACTGGGGGAGATGGGGAGAGCGATGGTTTCACTTAATTTGGAAATGGTGGCCCAACTCTTCAAGAAATCGGTGTAGTTGGAGCCGTCGACAAATGTGTAGTAAAGAGTGGTGCTGATGGCAATGCCATAGTTGGGAAAAAGAGTGACCTGAATAGAGAGAATTACCTTTTCAGGAAGCAAGGGAAGGAGAGGGTGGAAACGGGCTGCGGTGCGAGGGTAGTTGGTGAAGAGCTCGTAGAAGTTGTCGAAACTTGTGGCTGCAGTAACGACAATGGTATTGAAGTCCGAGCTGCGGATGGAAGGACATTTTGTAGTGGTCACTGTGAGCGAGCCAACAAGCGTGTAGAAGAGGCGGAGGGAGATGGAAAGGGATTGCTTATGTTTGGGGGGCTCGTATTCGAGGAGTTGGGGTTTTGTTATGTGGAGTCATAGTAGAGGAGGCACTACACCAAAGGAAAATGGAGAAAGCAAATGTCAAAGGAGCAGAATGCAACGTAATCGAGGCACGTTCCCCCATACTTTCCAATTACTAGAGACACTCTCCATTTCTCCACCACCTTGAGCTCATGGATAGGAGACATCCTAGAGCTCTGCTCATGCAAGCAAGCAATCATTGTCCACACATTTATATTGCAACTTTCTTTTGATTTTTTATATGAAAAATGTGTGCATGCATGTGAACTATATATATATATATATATATATATATATATATACACGAGCCAATGGCCGGCAGGTATGTTAATAGGTGCCCATGATGCTATGATAATTGTTTCTCTGTAAGATGCTGTTATTAGTTGTTTTGTAGAATGGGCTATTGCTGAGCTCAGTTTATTGATAACTAAGAGTATTTTAAAAGAATATTTATGAGAAGAAAAATTAAATTTTCGTGATAAAGGTTTAAAAATTTTAAAATTTAAAAGCATTTTAACAAAAGCAACTTGAAATATGTTTGCTCAAACGGGGCTTAAAAATATAGTAATAAGAAAATTATTATTGTTTGCTTGCTTGAATTATGTAATAGAATAAGTTAAACATGTTTTAAAATAAATTGTTAGCAAAGAGATTTTCTACGATGAATTTAATAGAGTTATTAATAAAAAACTTAATAAAATAAGAAAAGACAGTATAAATTTATCGTGATCATATAAAAAAATTTTAAAACCTTAATAATATAATCATCATGATATATATACATAATTTTAAACTTTTAAATTATTGATGCTCATGTAACATCATATTGAGAGCTCATATGGGTGTTGCATTGCGTTGATCTCCTTAGTACTTGAAATATATATTAAGAATATTTATTTATTGAATATTTAATATTTAATAAAAATAATTTAAGTTTAAACAAGATATAGACATTACAAATCATACGAAGAAACATAAAATTTTGATGCATAATTTTGAATGACCAAATGTAGAGTTTATTCCCTTATGAAAAAAATAACAGATATAACAAAGCACACTATTAACATTATACTAAAGATAGGGCGATGTCAACAAAAAAAGAAAAACAAAGGACATATTGTAATGTAATTACTGTGTAATATAGTGCTTAACTATGCAAAACTTATTAATACGTTATTTATTATTTTTAGTTGAGAAAATGAGAATAATTATAACATCAAAATCAACATTAAGTTCAATTCCATAATGTTTTTTGAAGTGTATATTAAGAACAAAGGTCATGTCAAAAAATGTGATCCAGATATAAAATTGAACCATAATCCAAGATCTACCATATTAATCTCACAATTGTGAAATTCATCGAAAAGTTTATTTGGCAATTTAAAATTTTTTATTGGACTACGTAATATGAGACATTTCTTATATACTATTAATTTATAGACATAAAAAAGGATAATGAAGAAAGAAAATAAGTATTTTGTAAGAGAAAGAAAATTATGAATTAATAACAGTAAAATAAACAAAAAAATAATAATAGAGATTGGTGATAATTTATTTAATAAAGAAGTGAACACAAGAAAACATAGAGGACAAATAGAGAAAAAATAGAAATGTGGAACGAAGAGAAATGCAAAATTAAGAAAGGATAGAGGAGAGGAAGTGGCAAACAAGAATATTATGATATAAATAACATGGAGACCAAAAACAGAATGATAATAGTAGAGAGAAAAAAGTGAGAATATTAGAAATATTGAGATAAAGAGAAACAAATTATAAAAACAATTAAATGAAAGTTAAATCACAATAATAGAACTTATAATATTTATAAAATATAATAAGTTAATTTTATAAAATACTTAATAATAAAAAAAAATAATAAAACTATTTGAGATTTTATTATTACTTTAGAATATTAAAAGTATTTAAAAATATTTTGATTATTGAATTAATATTAATTTTGATCTCTAATATTTAATAATATAATATTTCTATATTTAAAAAAAATTAAATACACAACATATATACGCTATTATAAACATAAATTAATTCTAATTTATTATAATTGATATAAGTTTTTTTTGCTAAATATTAGACAAAATTAAAGTTATTATTTTATTATATCAAATGATGTATTTTATTTATTATTATATAATATTGATAATAATTTTGTAAAATGGTTTTTTAGAACATAATTATTATAATGTTAATTATGAACTATCATTTGTCATAATCATTTACATTATAATGTTATAAAAGTTAATTGTCATTCGTTAAAAAAAGAATGTTATGAAACAATATATGCAACACTAAGACGTTTGAAAGGCCACTCATCACAATACTACTTTAACTCAAGCATGCTCGTCTTTGGAGTTCTCACAAGATCTAATGCAAAAATGCTCGTGTGGACAAACATGCATACAAAAGAAAAAGTATCATAGTCGTGTGATTATTTTTTTGATGATAATGAATAATTTCATAAATTTTCTAAATTTTAATGCATACACACTTTTAATTAAATTTGTGATTTTTATTTGTTATAATATATTATAATATAATTCTTTATTTAGAAAAATTAATAAAAATAATTACATAAACAATTGTTTTCAAAAAAATAGTTAACTCTAAATGAAAGTTTCCTTAATTATATGAATATTTTATAAAATAAAATTTAAACTACTTGATAAATATTTATAATAAAATATATATTTTCCATATATAATACATATTAAACTTTACAACATGATAAATTTTTCTTAAATTTTATAAATTTATTGGCTAAAAAATGTTAATAGAGTTGGAGAAGATTATTCCTCAAGAGAGGGAAAGTCATGGATTTGTAAAATCAAAATAAAGGGGAAAATAATAATAGAAAGAAATTAGAGATAATTTATCGAAGAAGAAAAAAGAGAATATTATGAAAATAGATAGAATCAATAAATGAGTAAAAGAGTTTTATGAGAAAGTAGAGAATAATAAAAGAATCAGAGATGTCATGAATAATATAAAGAGATAAAGAATGATAACAAAAAAAATAGTAATAATATAAGAAAGAAGAAAGTGAGAGAATGTGTTAAAGAGAAATAAGTGAGAAAAATAATTTAATAAAAATTTACCCAACAAAAACTAATGGGTTTTTTGTGGTGAACCATGACAATTTCATGGTATTTACTTCTGAATAAGGTTATGAACATAATCAAATCCAAACATTCAAATTTTTAATAGAGTAATCGATTATGGCTCTACAAATCCAACAAAATAAAAGCAAATCGCCCGCGTGTAGCTCACTTAGCTTGGGAGATTTGTTTGCAATCATAGTAACGGCTAGCCAAGTAAATTAATCAGATTATTAACATTTGAATAGAAAACTTCAATTGGATCAGGGCAATTCAACAACAAAGCAAGCAACTAACAACTAAATCTCTTACATTGGGAGGGCAATCCCCACCTTGATCCCACCATCCACCTCCCTGCTATCTACTAGCAAAAATGCCCTTGTCTTCCCAATCGACACCAACTCCACTTTCGTCGGCCTCGCCCACCCAAAACCCATCTCTTACAAACCCAACTTTGGCGGCCCTACCACTGCAAGCACCATCATCTTGACATAGTCCTTCATCAACCTTACCCAATTCTTGACCTCCTCAAATGCCCCTATCTCCAAACCTCGTATCACTTCCCAAACCGCTTCCACTATCATAGTTTTTGCTCCTCTCTCATCCACCAACTTCTCATTCTGCATCTCCATGAAGCATATCTTCAGTAGTTGCTGTAGTAAGTAGTCAAGATAACCAAATGTAACAGCGATCATCACCCCGTCATGAATCTGAACAACTCCTTCCCCTAATTACCTTAAACTCATGCAAGCACGAGGCTCGCCCAAGTGAGCCCATGGGTGACTGCGTAGGGCAAGCATCGCGAGACCGTGCGCTAAACAAGACGATGGATCACATCCAACCCCAAAACAAAAATCGTCCTCACCACATTGGGCATGCACGAAAGGTCCCATACCATCGAGTTCTTCTTGATTTTAAGGTCCTCCATGTCTTTGATGAAGACGCCTTCCATTCCCCTGGCTTTGAATATTAGCACACAATCGAAACAGAGCTAAGGGATAAGGGAGAGCATTGTGTTGTCGATTAATTTCGAAATGGTGGCCCAAGTTTTCATGAAATGGCTATAGCCAGAGCAGTCGACAACTGTGTAGTGGGGAGTGGTGCCAATGGTGATGCCATTGTTTGGAAAAAGAGTGACCTGAATATAGAGAATTTCCTTTTTGAGAAGCAAGGGAAGGAGAGGGTGGAAATGGGTTGTGGCACAAGGGTGGTGGTAGGAGAGCTCATAGAATTTGTCGGAACTAGTAGCTGTGGTAATGACAACGGTATCAAAGTCGAAGCAGTGGATGGAACAAGGTTTGGTATTGGATGCTGTGAGTGAGTGAGCGAGCGGGTAGAAGAGGTAGAGGGTGATGTTGTTAGCCAACTTTAAGTGTTTGTTACATATTCTAAATGTTTGTTAATATTTTTAGGTGTTTAAATGCTTAAATAATTTTAAATTTTAAATTAAGAACAAAAAGGGGGGATTAGTTGCTTTTGTTGCTTATAAAAGGTGAAATTGATGCTTTGTAGTTATGTATCAATGAAATAAAAGTTGATCGCTTTTGTCTTGCTGTGATTTAGGGTTTTCACTGCCATTTTCAAATTTCTCCCAATACTATCGATTGCAAGTTTGTAGTTTGCAATTTGAGATCTATTTTGTTTCAATTTATTTCCATCAAAGTGGTATCAAAGCATGAAGAAGAAGAAGATCGAACACTGTAGTGTCGAACGGGGAAGAGCAGAAGCATTTTTTCAAAGGGTCTTTCTATTTAAAGTGTCTGAAATTATGCAAAAAATCATTCCTAGATTGACGAATGATAATTATTATAAATGGTGCATTAAATTTAAAACACTTCTTGGCTCGTAAGACCTTTAAGATTTTGTTATCAATGGCTCTGATGAATCAAATACTACTGAAGTAGAGAAGAAACAGTTGAAAGAAATCCAAAAAGTAAACAAAAAGGCATTGTTCTTGATATATCAAGGGCTTGATGAAACAACTTTTGAGAAAGTTGTAGAAGCAACTACTAGCAAAGAAGTTTAGGATAAACTCAACACAACATTCAAAGGTATTGAACATGTGAAGCGTGTAGATGTTCAAATCCTTAGAGGTGATTTTGTTCAGTCAAAGATGAATGAATATGAGCCTATCTCAGACTTGATTGCTATTGTGAATTTGACGGAAAGAAATGAAGAACAAATTGATAATGTACATGTGATCGAAAAGGTACTTCGTTCTTTAACTCCTATGTTTGGGCATATGGTAACAACAATTGAAAAATCTAAAGATATATGTAGATTATCTATTGAAGAGTTAATGGGTTCTTTACAAGTGCATGAGTAATGACTAAAGAAAAGGGCTGAAGTTGCACCTATTGATCAGGAATTAGAATCAAAAACTGAATTTAAAAGAAGACAATACCTTGAAGTAAGAGATACAAAATTCAAGGGGAGGACGATGTGATTCATATCGAGGACGTGAAGAGGTTGTTTCCAAAAAATATCTCAATAGAAATTTAATTAATCTTAGACTGAGCACGGGCATAGAACTAATAATGCTTCTCGAGGTAAAGGACGGGGAAGAAATCTTGAATGTTACAATTGTCATAAGTTTGGTCATTATCGTTCTGATTGTTGGCAAAAGAATAACCAATCAAACTATGTTCAAATATCACAAGAAGAGTCAATGTCATTACTTGCCGAAAAAGAAGGTAACGAAAAAAGATTTATGCAAAGAAAAATTAAATTTTCATGAAAAACATTTAAGAAAATAAAATTTAAAAGCATCCAAAAAAGGAAATTTGAAATATGTTGCACAAATAGGGCTTAAAGATACAACAATAAAAAAATTATTATCATTTGCTTGCTTGAATTATGTAATAGAGCAAATTAAACAAGTTTAAAATAAATTGTTAGCAAAGAGATTTGCTAGGATTAATTTAATATAGTTGTTAATAAGTATCTTAATAAAAAAATCAAGGACAATATAAATTGATCGTGATGATATAAAAATAATTTTAAAATCATAATAATATAATTATTATGATATATATCCATAAGTTTAAACTTTTGATTTGTTGATGCTCATATAACATCATATTGAGAGGTCATATGGGTGTTCTATGGTATTGATCTCTTAATACTTAAAATACATTTCAAAAATAATTATTTATTGATTAATTTAAAATTTAAGAAAAATACTATAAGCTCAAACAAGATAATAGATATAACAAAGCACACTATTAACTTTAAAATTTTCATGCATAATTTTGAATGATTAAATGTTGTGTTTATTCCCTCATGAAAAGATAATAAATATAGCACAACATGTTATTCGCATTATGCTAAAGATAGAGCAATGGCAATAAAGAAAAGAGAAACAAAGGACATATTTTAATGTAAACATTATGTAATATAGTACTTAACTATGCAAAAGTTATTAATATGTTGTTTATTTTTTTTAGCTGGCAAAAGGAGATTAATTGTAACATCAACACCAAGATTAAGTTGAATTCTACAAAATTATTTTTTGTTTGGAGTATAATGGGGACAAAGGTCATGTCAAAAGACTTGATCCACATATAAAATTGAACCAGAATCTGAGAACTACCATAACTACCATATTAACTTCACAATTGTGAAATTGACCAGAAGGTTTATTTGGCAATTTTAAAAATTTTTTTAGTGGCATCACCCTATGTTTAACATACTTTTATGAAAATACTTATAGAGAGAAATGAAAAGTGTTGGAGAGCAATACAAAAAAAATCAAACTTTTCTGCATGACGAATAGCTGAATTGCAAGACAAAGGTGCACCATTCGATTGCACATTTTTGCGATCGTACAGTAATCGTTGCACTTCCATCATTCAAACCACAAAATATTTCAGCCATGTGATCGCAAAAAACAACACAGCAACAACTATCCAACAAGCACGTCCCGTGATTATGAAAATACCTATAATGGAAAACAAACAAAGCCATTAAGGAATATGGGACAAAGCAGTAAAAATTTTTCGGCCCGCTAATTGTCTGAAATGGGGAATTAAGATGCACAATCCATTCGCTCATTTTTCCAATCCAACGATCACTGCCATATTTTATCTTTCAAATCGTTAATTCTTTCAACCATCTAATAGTATCTTGTCGGCGATCATGCTGTTCGTATTTCTTCCTTTGCTCAAGCTAAATCCTGCTGTTAGATCATGATTCTGATCTAACGAATTAGATCAATTTCATATTTACAAAAAAAATAGATTTGATTAAGTACGTCCGAGATTGCTTAGTTTGGTGATCAAACTGTGCCAGAGCATTCATATTGAACGACAACTGCACAATGGCTTTTCTAGAAATTTTTTGGAGGCTTTGGAGAGTTATTTACTTATTTTTCCCCTAATTAAAATATTGCAAAAGCAGTAAAAATTCTAATTGGTTAATTGTGTATTCTATAAGTTCTATTATTTATTACAAATATCATATATATGATTTTTGTACGAAAATAAGAACGAAAATCTTTATACGTTCCTAAGAAAAAATATTACAGCCACTAGCAGCTAGTTTCCCTCCCGTTTTCATACGCTGCTGTGTCATTCACCTGTCAAACATTTGAAATTCCTTTCCTTCTCTAATTAGCTAAGTTGCTAATTTTCTTAACATTGAATTCATTTAATTAAGATACTTGTACACTTTAATGATTTTATCAACCATAAGATTTGGATAGATTTAGAATTTATGTCACTAAATATTTTTCTTTTTTCCAATTATTTTGTTGCAAGAAATCAGTAGCATGTTCAGTTTATTTTATTGTAAAACCATAAAAGTCTGTTTCATTTGCCTCTTTATTGTGAGTGTTTAGCCTACTTCTTTATTGATGAAAGACTAATAACGTGTTGTGTTTTCTTAACTTTTTCTTGGGGTGGAGTTATGCCTATTTTATTAGCAAAACCACAAAAAAAATCGATTGTGTATATTTTTAATTACTATTGACTTTTCAATTACATGACTTTTGTAAAATTTAATATGGTTTTGGAACAAAATTAAAATTTAAACAAAATAAATTGTATATATTTATTAAAGTTCATTAAAAATTACTATAAATATTTAATGAAAATAATTTATAATAAATAAAACTTTGATTCACAGTAATTCACCTCACACTTGTTGAACCTCACTTCAAAAATCTTATAAAAACTAATTATCTTTCATGAGAAAAAGGTGTATTATAAAAAATTATGTGCAACACGAGGACTTCTCAAAAGGTGATCTATCCCAATAGTACTCTAACCCAAGCATGCTCAACTTCTGAGTTTTAATGGGATCAAGTGCTATAATACTGTTGTGGTCACAAATTCATGCAAAAGACAAAAAATTATAGTTAAATGATTATTGTTTTGAAAATAACAAACCATTTAAAAAAGCATCCAAATTAACAAATAAATGCACTTCTAAATTTCATATATATGCTTATCATGTATTTCATACTATATTGTAATATTAATATATATTTATATAAAATAAATAAAAAAAGTTAAATAAACTATTATTTTTTATAACGTTGATATTAATACATGCAAATTTCTTCCAATATATTATCATTCTTATAAATAAAAAATTAAAATACACATTATATAACATTGGCACTAATATATAATAATTTCTTCTATTATGTTATCATTCTTATAAATACATAATTAAAATATACAATAAATATAAATAATAAAACATAAATTTATAAAAATTATTATATATTAGACTACTATACAAAAAATCTGTTATTAATTTATGACCTCAAAAGGAGATAATGAGGATGGAGATAACTATTTTCTAAAAGAGAAAAAGTTAAAGATTAATAAGAGAAAAATAAACAAAAAAATCATAATAGAGAGAGATGAGAGATTATTTAACAAAGAGAATAAGAAAAAAAGAACATAAAAGAGATAGAGAGAATACACAAAAAACGTTAAAGAGAACGAATTGACAAAAAAGAGATGGATAGTAGAGAGAGATAAATAAAAGTATCACGAGATAAAAAAGAAATGAAGAAACAAATAATAAAATAATAATAAATGATAGAAAAACATTTAAGAGAATTTGAAAGACATTGAGATAAAGAGAAAAAGTGGGAGAAAAAATTAAATAAAAGTAAAACCTAAATAATTAAAATTATAATATTTTTAAATATTATAAGCAAACCATATATAATATTTCATTATAAACAATATAAAAGTTATTTTAGGTCTATTATTGTTTTAGAATATTACAAAATTTTAAAAAATATTTTGAATATTTATTTACTATTAATTTTTGGTTCATCAAATTAGAAAATTTAATTAAATAATAAATATTATAATTATTCTAATATATGGCCTTTATATGATGTAATACAGATATTAAAAATAAATAACATTAATATTTTTTATCAAATCTTATAGTCAATATAAATATATTTTTATAATCATAAATTAATTCTTATTTATTATTTTTTTCAAAAGTTATTTGCTTTAATATTATACTATATTAAAGTTATTATTTTATTATATCATATGATTTGTCACACTTATTATTACATGAATTTAATAAAAATATTATAAAGTTATTTTTAAATTAAAAAAATGAAATTTGTGAATGATAATATATATTTATTTAATTTGTAAAAATTTACAAATTTTTACAATCAATTATCATTACTCAGAAAAACCAATGCTATAAAGACAATATATGTAACAATACTCTCAAGAGGTCACCCATCTCAAAACCACTCTCATTTAAGTAGGCTTAACATTGGAGTAGTAATGAGATCTAGTGCTATAATACTAATATGGTCATATATGTATAAAAAAATAATAATAGTTATGTGATTATCATCTTGAAAATAAAGAATTGTAACGTATTATAATAATAATGTTTTATTTATATAAAATTAATACAAAATTACATAAATGATTATTTTTTATAACATAGTTTTTAATATATATGATTTTCTTTTGTTAGGGTGCATTCTTATAATTAAAAAATAAAATGAAATAAAAAATATAAATAGCAAAATATATATTTTTCATAAATATTATAAATTAAGCTTGAAATATGTGGGATTTCTTAAATTGTTTTAATTGATATTCTTAAAAAGTGATAATATAGATAAAAATAACTATTTTAAAAGAGAGAAAAAAAAGTCCCAAATTGATAAGCGCAAGATAAAGAGGAAAATAATGATATAGAGATGAGAGAAAATTTAATAAAGAGAAAAAAAGAAAAGAAATAAATGAGATAAAGAGAATAAATAAAAAAATGAAAGACAGTAATAAGAAAGTAGAGAAGAATAGGAGACAAAAAGGGTAAGAAAAATATAAGAACATAGACAAATAAGAGAACAATAATCAGATAAAGAAATAAGCGAGAGAATTTGTCAGACAATAATATCAAGGGAATAAAGTGATAAAAAAATTTAATAAAAGTTAAATTTAAATAATTAAACTTATAATATTTATTAAATATAAAAATTTAATCATATGCAATATTAATTTATTTTAAAATAAATTATTTGAGATTTATGTTTATTTTCTAATATTACGAATATTTAAATAACTATTTTGACTATTAATTTAATATAAATTATTCATATTTTAAAATTAAAAAAAATTAAATAATAAATAATATAATTCCTCAAATATATTATGTTTATTTTACATAACATAATCATAAATTTAAAGAATATTTAAGATTAATGAAATAATTTTAGTTTTCTCATTTTTTATAACATAATATTACTTTATTTAAAAAGTTCATATAAAACATATATATACAATTATAAACTTAAATTAAATATAATCTATTATAATTGATATATGTTATTTTGCTAACTATTAAAAAAATTAAAGTTATTAATTTATTATATCATGTGATGTATCACATTTTTTTAATACATAAAATTAATAATAATATTATAATTTTTTTTAAATATTAATTACTAAAATAGTGATTATAAACAATATTTTTAATAACTTTATTTTTTTTAATATTAACATATTAAAATTAACTGTTACTCATTAGAAATAAGACAGTTATGAAAAAAAATTTGCAACACGACAACTGCTCAAGAGGCCACCCACGCTGATAATACACATGCCTAAGAATGCTTAACTTTAGAGTTCTAAATAGATCCAGTGCTATAATGTTTGTGTTGTCACACATGCATGCAAAAGATAAATTATCATAGTTGTATGATTTTTGTCTTAATAATAATGAATCATTTCTAAAATAATCTAAATTATCAGGATATGTACAATTTTTTAAAAATTATGTTTATCATATATATTTTATATATTCTAATATTATATTTTGTTATATGAAATTAACAAAAAAAATTTACATAAAAAATTATTTTCAAAAATGTTTATATTAATACATAAATTTTTCTTTCAATATGTTATCATTCTTAAAAAAATTAAATTACATAAAAAATAATAAATAAAAAATATATAATTATCATTAATATTATATAGTAAACTATGTAATATGACACATTTAATAGATATTAATAAAAAATAATAAATAAAAAATATAAAATTATCATTAATATTATATAGTAAACTATGTAATATGACACATTTAATAGATATTATTAATTCATGGAAAAAAAAGGATGATGAAGAAAGAAAATAATTATTTTGTAAGAGTGAAAGTTACAAATTGATTAGAGTAAAATTAAGGGAAAATAATAATAATAATAGATGAAAGATTATTTAATAAAGAAGAAAATACAAGAAAAACATTAAGGAGATGGAGAGAAAAAAATAGAAAAGCTTAACATTGGAGTAGTAATGAGATCTATTGTAATAATGCTAATATGGTCACATATATTTAAAAAAATAATCATATTTGTGTGAATATCATCTTAAAAATAATTAATCATGACATATTATAAAAATAAAATTTTATTTAAAAAAAATTAATTAAAAATTACATAAACTCTTATTTTTTTATTACATAGATAAAAATATATATGATTTTCTTTTGTTAGGTTGTCATTCTTATTTTTAAAAAATTAAATTATATAATACTATAAACAATAAAATATATTATTTTTTCATAAATATTATATATTAAACTATGATATACAAGGGATTTCTTAAATTTTTTTAAACGATATACTTAAAAATAAATAATAGAGTTAGAGATAAGTACTTTAAATGTGAGAAAAAGTCACAGATTGCTAAGTGTAAGATAAAGAGAAAAAAATAACACAAAGATAAGAGATGATTTAATGAAGAGAAAAAGAAAAGAGAGAATATAATGGAGATAGAAAGAATAATTAAATAAGTGAAAGAGAGAAATAAGAAAGTAAAGAAGAATAGAAGATAAAGAGGTTTAGAAAAAAAAAAGAACATAGAGACTAAAGCCACAAATAAGATAATGATAATCTAAGAGAAAAGAAAGTTAGAGAATATGTTAGACATTAAGATAATGGGAACAAAGTGATAATAATAATTAATAATAGTTAACTTTTAATAATTGAACTTATAATATTTATTAAAAGTAAAACATTAATCATATATAATATTTTTAAATTTAAAATATAAAAACTATTTGGGATTTTTTTATTATGGAATATTACAAATGTTTAAAAGCTATTTTGACTCTTAATTTAATATAAATTTATTCATACTTTAAAAAAATAATTAAATAATAAATAATATAATTACTTTGATATATTATCTTTATTTTACATAATATAGATCATAAATATAAAGAATATTTAAGATTAATTAAATAATTTTAGTTTTCTTATTTTTTATAACATAATGTTATTATATTTAGAAAATCCATACACACCATATATATACTATTATAAACTTAAATTTATTTTAATTTACATAAGTTATAAATGTATTCTATTAAATATTAATTACAAAAATGACAATTATAAAAAATTATTTTTTATGACTTAATTTTTTAATATTAACATGTTTTTAAAATTAATTGTTATACATTGGAAAAAGGATAGCTATAAAAACCAATTTACAACACTAGAACTTCTCAAGAGGCGACCCATCATGATATTAATCTTGCCTAAGAATGATTGACTTTAAAGTTCTAATTGCTTCTAGTGTTATAATGTTTGTGTTATAGCACATGCTTGTAGAAACAAATTGTCATAGTTGTATGATTATTGTATTGATGATAATATATAATTTCTAAAATAATCTAAATAATCAAATACATGTACTATTTTAAAAAAAATTATCTTTAACATATATGTGTTAATATATGCTAATGTTAATATTTTATTATATAAAATTAATAAAAAATAATTACATAAACTATTATTTTAAAAAATGTTAACATTAATACATAAGTTTTTATTTTAATTTGTTAGCATTTTTATTAAGAAAATAGATCTCATGAAAAATATAAATAATAAAATATATAATTATCATTAATATTATATATTAAACTATGTAATATAAGGCATTTCATATATATTATTAATTTTTAGACACAAAAAAGATAATGAAGAAAGAAAATAATTATTTTGCAAGAGAGAGAAAGTTACGAATTGATAAGAGTAAAATAAATAAAAAGAAATAATAATAGACATAGATAAGAGAATATTTAATAAAGAAGAGAACACAAGAAAAACATAAACTAGATAGAGAGAAAACATGGAAAAACAAAAGCTAGAGAAATGAGAAATTAAGAAAGGATATAGGAGAGAGAAAAGCAAAGAAGAGTATTACGATATAAATAATTTAGTAACAAAAAAGAGAACACTATAGGAGAGAGAAAAAAGTAAGAGAATATGAGAGATATCAAGAAAAAGAGAAAAAATTAAGAAACAATTAAATGAAAAATTAGTCTCAATAATAAAACTTATAATATTTATAAAATATAATAAGTTAATTTATATAAATATAATAATATTAAAATATAAAAATATAGGAGATTTATTATTACTTTAGAATATTAAAAATATTAATACAATATATTGACTATTAATTTAATAATACTTTTGATCTCTAATATTCTTTAATATAATATTTTTATATTTAAAAAATTAAATACACAACATATATATGCTATTATAAACATAAATTAATTCTAATTTATTATAATTGACATAAATTATTTTGCTAAATATTTAATAAAATTAAATTTATTATTTTATTATTTCAAACCATGTAATATATTTATTATTATATTAAATTGATAATAATTTTATATTTTTTTCAAAAAAACTAAATATTATAAAGGATAATTATGAATTGTCATTTATTGTAATTTTTTACTTTATAATGCTATAAAAATTAATTGTCATTCGTTTCAAAAAGGATGCTATAAGAAAATATGTGTAACACCAGGACATTTAAAAAGGTCACTCGTCACAATGCTACTCTCGCTCAAGCATGCTTATCTTTGTAACCGTAACGAGATCCATGCCAAAATTCTTGTGTAGTCAAACATGCATACAAAATAAAAAATATTGTGGTTGTGTGATTATGCCTTTGATGGTAATGAATAATTTCTAAAATTTTCTAAATTATAATGCATGTACACTTTTAATAAATATTATGATTATTATATGTTATAATATATTACAATATAATTCTTTCATTTAAATAAAATGAATAAATAATTACATAAACTATTATTTTCAAAAAAAGTAGATAACTCTAAATGAAAATTTATTCAATTATGTTAATAAATATTTATAATAAAATATATATTTGTCATATATATTACATATTAAAGTATACAATAAGATGTATTTTTCTTAAATATTATAAATATATTTGCTAAAAAAATGATAATAGAGTCAAAGATAAAGAATGAAGACAAAAATTAAATATTAATAATATGAGAGTGAAGGATGTGAGAGAATGTGTTAAATAGAAATAAGTGAGAAAAATAATTTAATAAAAATTTACCCAATGAAAACTAATGGGTTTTCTATAGTGAACTACGACAGTTCAATGGTATTTACATCTAAAAAAGGTTGCGTACATAATCAAATCCAAACATTCTAATTTTTAATAGAGTAATCGATATGGATCTGTGAAACCAACAAAATAAAAGAAGATCGCCTGCTTGTAGCTCTGGTGATTAGTTCGCAAACTCAACAATGGCAAGTGAAAATGCCACTTCATCTCAGTCAACATCAACTACAGCTTCGTCAGCCTCCTCCACCAAAAATCCACCCCGTACAAACCCATCTTTGGTGGCCTCAACACCACCAGCACACTCACCTCGACGTATTCCTTCATTGACCTCACCCAATTCTCAACCCCGTAATGCCCGTCTCCAAACCTCGTATCACTTACGATACTACTTCCACCACCGCCGCCTCCTCCATCTCCCGCCCACCAACTCCTCCTTCATTTCCACAAAGCATATCCCCAAGCAGTTTCATAGGTAAGCAACGGGGATAGCTGACGTCGGCCATGGTCGGCACCTCGTCATGAACCCGAACTAATACTTCCACCCATTCACCTCAATCTGCGCATGTGTGAGGCTCTCTCACGTGAGCTGACCCATGAGAGCTTCAGGCAAGCATCACATGATCATGCGCCGGCCAAGCTGGCAGAACTCATCGGGCCCAAAAACGAAGGTTGCTCACACCACGTTGGGCATACAGGAAAGGTCCCATGTCACCGAGCTCATTTTGATTTAAAGGTTCTCCATGTTTTTGATGAAGAGGCCTCCCATTCTCCTAGCATCGAATATCACCGTGTTATTGAAACAGGGCTTGTGGAAAAGGAAGAGCCTCTCGTTGTCTCCTAATTTTGAAATGGTTAACCAAGTGTTCATGAAATGGGTGTACATCGAGCCGTAGGTAGCTGCGTGGTGGAGGTGGTGCCCACGGCAATGCTGTAGTTGCAAAAAAGAGTGACTTGGACGGAGAGAATTTCCTCTTTGAGAAGCAAAGGAAAGAGAGGGTGGAAACGAGTTGCGGCATGGGGTTGATGGGAGGAGAGTTCGTAGAAGTTTTTCAAACTAGTGTTTGTTGTAATAGCAACGGTACTATTGTCGAAGCAGTGGATGGAAGGTGGTTTCACAGTGGATGCTATGAGTGAGCTGACGAGCAGGTAGAAGAGGTGATGGGTAATGCAAAGGGATTGCTTATGTTTGGGGAGCTCAGAGTTGAGCAGTTGGGTTTTGGTTATAGGGAGTTAGTAGAAGAAGAGGCACTACACAAAAGGAAAATGGAGGAATAGGATGTCGAAGGAGACTGCAACGTAATGGAGGTTCATTTTCATCAGCAAAATTTATTTATTTGTAAGCACTTTTTAAGTTTTTTAGCACTTTTTATGTATTTGTTAGCACTTTTTAAGTATGGTTAGCATATTTTATGTGTTTTCTTAGTTTGTTAAGCATTTTTAGGAATAAACTTTTACATTAGGTGGAAATATTTAAGGGATTGGTTTTTTTTCTTGGCTATAAATTGATGTAATTGGTTCTTCATGATTATGAATTCATGAATGAAAAGTTCATAGATTTTGTCTTCCCATACTTAAGCTTTTTGCTGGCATTTTCAAATTTCCTCCTACACTTTTATTTCCATCAAAGTGGTATCAGAGCTTGAAGAAGAAGATCAAACACTGCAACATCAAAGGAAGAAGAATAAAGGCAATTTTTAAAAGGATGTTTTTATTTAAGATGTCTAAAATTATGAAACAAATCATTCCTATATTGATGAATGACAACTATGTTAATTAGTGCATCCAATTTAAAGCCCTTCTTGACTTACAAAACCTTTGGGAGATTGTTATTAATGACTTTAATGAATCAGATGCTACTAAAACAAAGAAGAAATGGCTGACATAAAATAAAAAAAAAGACAAAAAGGCATTGTTCTTGATATATCAAGGGCTTGATGAAGCCACTTTTAAGAACGTTGCAGAAGAGATTACAACCAAAGAAGTTTGGAATAAACTCAACTCAACACAATCTTCAAAGGTGTTGAACGTGTGAAGCGTGTACGTCTTCAAATCCTTAGAGGTGATTATGAGAAATCAAAGATGAATGAAATTGAGACTATCTCAAATTATTTCTCACGATTGATTGCTATTGTGAATTTCATGAAAAGAAATGGAGAACAAATTGACGATGTGCGTGTCATCGAAAGGTCTTCGTTCTTTAACTCCTATGTTTGAGTATGTAGTAAAATAAATTAAGAATCTAAAGATATTTATAGTTTATCTATTGAAGAGCTAATGGGTTCTTCACAAGTGCATAAGCAACGACTAATGAAAAAGGCTAAAGTTGCACCTATTGATCAAGCATTAGAAACAAAACTAAATTTGAAAGAAGACAATACCTTGAAGAAAGAGAATTCAACTTCAAGGCGAAGAGGACGAGGTCCATATAGAGGACATGAAAAACGTCATTTCCAAAATAGATCTCAAAAAAAATTTAATCAGCCTTACACTCAACATGGGCATAGAAGAAATAATGCTTCTTGAGGTTAAGGATAAGGTAGAAATATTGAATGTTACAAGTGTCATAAATTTTGTCATTAAGCTTCTGATTGTTGGCATAAATATAATCAATTAAATTATGTTGAAACATCACAAGAAGAGTCAATATCTTTATTGGTTGAAAAAGAAGCTAAAAAAAGAGAAGATGTATGGTTTCTTTATTCAAGATCAAGCAACCATATGTGTGGAAAAAGACATATATTTGATTAAATTGAAAATGTGCAAGCAAGTGTGAGTCTTGTAGACTCATCAAAGTTGAAAGTTGACGGCAAATGTAATATAAAAATTTACAAAGACAATGACTTTCCAATTAATATTTTAGATGCATATTTTATTCTTGATATGAAAAGAAATATTCTTAGTCTGGGCAATTAATTGAGGAAGGATATATTATACATATAGAGAATGATTATCTTCTTTTGCATGATTCAAAAGGAAGAAATATTACTAAAGTGAAGATGTCGACAAATCGTATGTTTCCTCTTCAATTAAAGTCAACAAATGAAATTTGTTATCTTGTGCATATTTCAAATGATTCTTTGAAATGGCATCTAAGGTATGGTCACTTTAACTTTGGAGGTTTGAAATTAATTACAAAAGAAAGAATGGTAAAAGGTCTTTCTTTATTGGATGATCCAAATAATATATGTGAAGCTTGTATACTTAGAAAGCAACATCGTCTACCATTTCAAAAGAATAATACTTGGAGAGCTAAAAGACCATTGTAACTTATTCATGGAGATATTTGTAGTCTATTGGTGTCATTATCAAATGGAGGTAACAAATATTTTATTACTTTCATAGATGATTTTAGTAGAAAAATATGGACATATTTTATTAAGAAGAAATCTATTATTATCTCCATATTTAAAGAGTTCAAATGCAAGGTTAAAAAAGTGAGTGGGCTATTCATTCAATGTCTTAGATCTGATAGAGGTGTTGAGTGCACTTCAAATGAATTTATTCAATTATATAAGCTAGAAGGCTTCTCACATGAACTTACCAAAAGTTATACTCCACAACAAAATGGAGTGGCTAAAAGAAGAAATCATAATATCCCTGATATGACAAGGACAATGATGAGAGAGAGGAATATGTCAAAAGAATTTTATGCAAAAGTAATTGCATGTTCAACTTATTTGTTGAATCGATGTCCTACTAAAGTTGTGCAAAGTATGACTCCATAAGAAGCTTGGAGTGGATATACACCAAATGTTTCTCATTTTTGAATATTGGGTTGTATTGCATATGCACAGGTACCTAATGCAATAAGGAAGAAATTAGATGACAAAAGTGAAAAATACATATTTGTTGGATACAGTGAGGTGTCAAAAGGTTATAAACTCTGTAATCCTTTAATCATAAAGGTGTTTATTAGCCATGATATTGTGTTTGTAGAAGGAAATACTTGGAAGTGGAAGAAAGAGAAGGATGATAAAACAATCACACTTGGGCAAGAAGAAGAAATTCAAAATCAACAAACACATGATTTGAATTCTCCAATTCGCTCTCCCTCAAGAATAACTATTATATAAAAAACAATACATCCTATTGACTCAAGCAGAAAGATAAAAAGTTACAAGAGATATATAAGCAAATTTCTATGTATTCTAACTTATTCTATTATTTTGCTGATAATGAACCTTTTTTTGATGAAGTAGTGTAGGATATAAATTGGTAAAAATCTATGGCTGAAGAAACAACATCTATAAAAAAGGATAATACACAGGAGTTGGTTGATCTTCCTCCCCAAAAGAAAACCATTGGAGTGAAATGGGTTTGCAAGATCAAGCATAAAGTAGATGGAACAGTAAATAGATACAAGGCAAGACTTATGACAAAAGTCTTTAAACAAAAATATGGTATAAGCTATAACAAGGTGTTTGCTCCAGTTGCTCAATTTGATATGATGAAGTTGATTTTAGCACTTGCAACACATCATGGATGGAAGGTATGTCAACTTGATGTTAAATCTGTATTTTTGAATTGAGTTTTAAAAGAAGTTTTTATCGATCAACCTAAATGTTACAAAATTGTGAGTAACCCACATAAAGTCTATCATTTCAAAAATGCTTTATATGGATTAAAATAAGTACCATGAACATGGAATACTAAGATTGATGGATATCTTCAATAACATGGATTCCAAAATAGTCCATTTGAGCATGCACTTTACATTAAGATAATTCAAAATGATATTCTTATAGTTTGTCTTTATGTAGATCATGTGCTTTATATCAAAAATTCTTTTGAATTGTTTCAAGAATTCAAAAGAACTGTGCAACATGAATTTGACATGACAGATAATGGTGAAATGTCATACTTTCTTGGTTTGAAAGTGAATAAATGGAATCCAAATATCTCAAAGAAGATATGCTACTAAACCTCTAAAGAAGTTTAGAATGGAAGAAGGTAAATCAGTCGCAACACCACTTGATATGAGAATGAAAATAAGTAGAGAATGAGAAGGAGAAAGCGTTGACTCTACTTTGTTTAAAAGTCTTGTAGGTAGTCTTCGTTATCTCACTATAACAAGACCTGATATTTTATATTCTGCTGGATTCATTAGTCGATATATGAAAAATGCAAAGGAATCACATTGGATTGTTGCAAAAAGAAAACTAAGGTATCTTAAAGGAACACTTGATTATGGTTTGTATTTTACTAACCAAAATGGGACAGATTTATGTAGCTACTCTAATAGTGACTGGGGAGATGATATAGATGAAAGAAAGAGTACAACTGAGTATTATTTCATCTTAGGTTCAATAGTATTTATGTGGAGATCAACTAAACAAGATGTCATTGCTCTTTCATCTTGTGAAACAGAGTATATTACATCTCATCAATAGTTTGTGAAGTAATTTGGTTATAAAGTTTATTGCAAGAGTTACATCATCAACAAGAAGAGGGAATAATTATATTTATTAATAATATGTCAGCCATCAAATTAGTAAAAAATCTAGTTCAACATGAGAGAAGTAAGCATATCGGGACAACGTATCATTTTCTTCATGATCATGTCAACAAAGAGACTCTAAGCCTTGTACATTATAGTACTGAAGAACAAGTGGCTCATATTTTTACTAAATCACTTGGAGTGAAGAAGTTTGAAGAATTACGAAATCAATTAGGGTTGAAGATACTTCAAGTTTAAAGGGGAGTAATGTTAGCAAATTTTAAGTATCTGTTAGCACTTTTTAAGTATTTGTTATGACTTTCTAAGTATTTGTTAACACTTTTCAATTATAGTTAGTATATTTTAAGTGTTTTGTTGGTTTGTTAAGTATTTTTAGGAATAAACTTTCATATTAAGTGGAAATACATAAGGGATTGGTTTTTTTCTTGGTTATATAATGATGTAAATGGTTCTTCGTGATTATGAATTCATGAATGAAAATTTCATAGCTTTTGCGTTCCCCTGCTTATGCTTTTTGTTGCCATTTTTGAATTTCTCCCTACACTTTTATTTCCATCAATTTTCTCGTAATTTCCAACTGCTGACAAGACTCTGCATTTCGCCACCACCTTGATCTCACGGAGAGGAGATATCTTGGAGCTCTACTCATCCAAGCTTGCTACTATTGCCCTCACATTTTTGCTGTGGCTTTCTTTTAATTTTTTAATTGAAAAATGTGTTTGTGTGTGAATTCTAAATATATATATATAGGCTCATGGTTGGCATGTACGTTATAGATACACATGATGCTATGATAATTGTTTCTATTTAAGATGTTATTAGGTACACATAATTTATAAGAAGTTATTTTGCAAAATATTTATAAGAAGTTATTTTTTAAAATATTTATTGAAATTAAAGATATTATTCTATTATATCAAATGATGTGCTCTACTTATTATTATATAAAATTGATAACAATTTATAAAGGCATTTTTTAAAAAATAATTAATATAATGATAATTATGAACTATCATTTATCATAATTGTTTTACATTATAATGTTATAAAAATTAATTGTATTCATTAAAAAAACGAATGCTTTGAAAAAATATGTGCAACACTTGGACCTTTAAAAAGGTCACTTATCATAACACTACTTTCAATTAAACATGCATATCTTTGGAGTTCTAACGTGTTCCAATGCTAAAATGCACATGTGGTCGAACATGTATACAAAAGAAAAAATATCGTAGTTGTGTGATTATTGTTTTGATGGTAATAAATAATTTCTAAAATTTCTTAAATTATAATGTATATTGACTTTTAATAAAATTTATGATTGTTATATATCATAATATATTATAATATAATTCTTTTATTTAAATTTGATTAATAAATAATTATATAAACTATAATTTTCAAAAAAAGTAGATAACACTAATAGAAAGTTTCTTCAATTAGTGACCTTTTTTATAAATTAAAAATTAAATTACTTAATAAATATTTATAATAAAATATATATTTGTGATATATATTACATATTAAACTATACAACATGATAGATTTTCTTAAATATTAGAAATTAATTGGCTGAAAAAAGGTAACAGAGTTATAGATGATTGTTCTGTAAGAGAGAAAATCATGAATTTATAAGACCAAAATAGTAGAAAAAATAATAATAAAGAGAGATAAGAGATTATTTATTGAAAAAGAATAAAAAGAGAGAACATAAATAAAATAGTGAGAATCCATAAATGAATAAAAGAGTAAAAAATGAAAAAGTGTATAAGAATAAACGAATGAGAGTTGTCATAAATAAAATAAAGAGATAGAGATTGAAGACAAAAATAAAATGGTAATAAAATAAGAGAGAATAAAGTGAGAGAATATGTTAAAGAGAAATTAGTAAGAAAAATAATTTAATAAAAATTTATTCAATGGAAACTAATGGATTTTCCATAATGAATCACGATGATTCCATGGTACTTACTTCTGAACAAGGTTGCATGCATTATCAAATCCAAACATTCCAATTTTTAAAGGAGTAATCGATTACAGCTCCATAAATCCAACAAAATAAAACCAAATTGCTCACTCGAAGCTGGGTAGCTCGTGTGGTTTATTCTCAAACACAGCATCAGCTAGCAAAGTAAATTAATCAAACTTATAAGATTTGGACAGTAAACTTCAATCTGATCTGACCAGCCCAGCAAAGAAGTTCACAACCAATAACTCCATCTCCCTCGCTAGGAGGGTGATCCCCACCTTGATCCAGTTAACAAACTTTAAGGATGGTTAGCACTTTTCAAGTGCTTGTTAGCATTTTTTTTAAGGAGTTGTTAGCACTTTTTAAGCATGGTTAGTATATTTTAAGTATTTTGAGGATTTTTAGGGATTAGAATCAAACTTTTGAATTATGAGAAAAGATTTGGGAGATTAGATGTTTTTCTTGGCTATAAATAGATGTAATTGGTTCATTGTGATTATGCAATTTTATGAATGAAAAAATTCTTAGCTATTCTCTTCCTCTTTCTTAAGTCTTTCGTTGTCATTTCCAAATTTTTCCCTGCTCTTTTATTTCCATCAAAGTGGTATCAGAGCTAAGGAAGTAGATCGAATGCCGCAGCGTCGAAGGGAGAAGAGCAAAGTTTTTTTTTATTGTTGTTTAGACATCTGCTTCAAAAGGAAGAAGCGGAAGTGTTAGGCCACAGTAGAAGATAGAATGCCACAACAGAAGGTAGAAGGCCACGGTAGGCCACGACAGAAGGTAGACGTAGAGGAGCCAGTCTACGGTAGGCCACGGTAGACGGAAGAATCAAAGCTTGTTTGCGGCAGCAAGGTTTCGGTTTTTTGTTTCTGTTTCGAATACTGCACTCAAAGGAAGCAGTAGAGCAACGAAGAAGTTATTTTTCACGTCTCTTATGCGAAGAGGGATAGGTTACGTAAGTGACTTGGCCACAGCAGTGCTCGCATTACCGTAAAACCAAGGAAGGTGAAGCAATTCGAAAAAGCTATGAAAAGAAACCGAGAACGGCAAAGTGTGAAAGTTGTTTTTCCTAGAGAGACAAAGAGGACAGTAAGAACATCAATTCTGGCAATGCTGAAGGACCTTGGAGGGAGATTTGGTGGTACAGCTGCAGAGAACTACCATTACAATGCAAGAAAGATAGGTAGAACCGAGAAGGCAGGAGATGTTGTGAATCTTCTAAATTTTGTTGGTCCGAGAAGCCTTGCAGAGCTGAGAGGAGCAAGAGTTGATGGAATCAAGAATATTGATTCAATTTCCTCTCCGAAGCCTGAAAGCAAGAAGTGCTTGAAGGAAGCAGAGCTTCCAGTTTATGATGTTTCCGTTTCGTTTGAAGGTCCAAAGACACTTAGTCTTCTGAAGCAACAAAGAGGTACTGAGCCTCAAAATGGAGCAATCTTGGTTGCCAGCAATGATAGAAAAGAAGAGAATGAAGTGAACTTGCATTCAAGGAGGGATGCACACAAAGGAAAGCATTCAAGGAGAGATGCACACAAAGGAAATTTTGAAAACTATGATCGGATTGGAGTTGATCAACCAAAGGTCAAAATATGTACTAAAGAGGAAGCTTTGAATCATGTAGATGGTGACAGAATAACTCATGGCCATCATGCCATTGGAGATGAAATAGAAGCTGGTGCAAAAGAGGAAGAACCTTGGTATTCTAATCCGACAGTTGGTGGATGTGAGGCCAAAGCGGGTGTGGATTACAAGAGGAAGAATGACATCACGGGATGCATGGATGTCAACCCCGATGAACATGATGAAGAAGATGACTTCGCCAAAAGGATCAGTCTCATTTACTCTTAAGATTCAACTTGTGTTACAATTTCAGAAGTTCAATTAGGGTTGAAGATACTTCAAGTTTGAGGAAAAGTAATGTTAGCAAACTTTAAGGATGGTTAGCACTTTTCAAGTGCTTGTTAGTATTTTTTAAGGAGTTGTTAACACTTTTTAAGCATGGTTAGCATATTTTAAGTATTTTTAGGATTTTTAAAGATAAGAAACAAACTTTTGAATTATGAGAAAAGATTTGAGAGATTAGATATTTTTCTTGGCTATAAATAGATGTAATTGGTTCATTGTGATTATGTAATTTTATGAATGAAAAAATTCTTAGCTATTCTCTTCCTCTTCCTTACGTCTTTTGTTGTCATTTCCAAATTTCTCCCTACTCTTTTATTTCCATCAGATCCAACCATCTCCTTGCCCCAATCCACCAGTGAGAACATCTGTCTTCTCAATCGATAGCAACTACACATTTGTCGGCCTCCCCCATCCACAATCCATCCTGTACAAACGTAACTTCGATGACCCTGCCACTACCAGCGACCTTGCTTCGGCATATTCCTTCATTGACCACACCCAACTCTCATCCTCCACAAACGCTACTGTCGCCAAACCTCATATCGCTTCTCATACCTCTTCTATCGTCACCACTGCTGCCCCTCTCTCGCCGACCAACTCCTCCTACATCTCTATGAAGCATATCCCCAAGTAATTACCTAAGTAAGCAGCCACGATGGCCGACCGCAGCCGCAGTTGACACCCCATCACGAACCTGAACTGCTCCTTCCCCTCAATCACGTCAACCCATGCATGCATAAGACTCACCAACGTGAGCCCACACGCGAGCGCGTACGGTGAGCATAGCGAAACCATGTGCAGACCTTGCCAGCGGATCTCATTTGGCCCCAAAATGAAGGTCGCTTGCACCACATTGGGCATGCAGGAAAGGTCCCATACCACTGAGCTCCTCTCAATTTTGAGGTCCTCTATGTCTTTGATGAAGAGGCTTCCCATTCCCCCGGTGTTGGATATCAGCGCGTGGTCGAAAAAGGGCTGGGTGAAATGGAAGAGTGCCATGTTGTCACCTAATTTGGAAATGGCGGCCCAAGTCTTCATGAAAATGGGTGTAGTTCGAGAGGTTGACAGCTGCGTGGAGGAGAGTGGTGCAAATGGTGATGCCATAGTTGGGAAAAAGAGTGACCTGAATAGAGAGAATTGCCTTTTCGGGAAGCAAGGGAAGGAGAGGGTGGAAACGGGCTGCGATGCAGGGTGTTAAGAGGAGAGCTCATAGAAGTTGTCGAAACAAGTGGCGACCATAACGGCGATGTTATGAGAGTCGGATCTACCGATGGAAGGAAGTTTGGTAGTGGGCGCTATGGTTTTGCCGACGAGCGGGTAGATTAGGCAGAGGGCGATGGAAAAGGATTGCTCAAGTTTGGGGAGCCCGGAGTCGAGGAGTTTTGTTTTCATAATGGGTGTTCATAGAAGAGGCGCTGCACTAGAAGAAAATGGTGGAAGAGGGTGTCGAAGAAGCAGAGTGCATCGTAATGGAGCACATTTCCCCAAACTGTCCAGCTGCTGGTGAGACTCCGCATTTCTCCACCACCTTGAGCTCATGGAGAGGACAGATTCCAGATCTCTGCTCGTGCAAGCAAGCAACCATTGCCCACCCATTTATGCGGCGGCTTTCTTTTTATTTTTTTTATGAAATGTGTGCGTGCGTGTGAATTATATATATATATATATATATATATATATATATGATGCCAGCAATGGGACCGTATACATATATATATATGATGTTATTAGTTGTTTCGTAGCAGGGGCTATTGACGTGCTTGATTTATTTATAATTACGAGTATTTTTTTAAAAGAAGATTTATGTTAAGAAACAGCAAGTTTTTAAGAAAAATATTTTAAAAAATAAAATTTAAAAGCATTTGAAGAAAAGCAATTTGAAATGTGTTGCACAAACTGAGCTTAAAAATATAATAATAAGAAAACTATTGTTGTTTACTTGCTTGAATAATGTAATGGAACTAGTTAAACATGTTTAAAATAAATTATTAGCAAAGAGATTTGATACGTTGAAATTAACATAGTTATTAATAAAAAACTTAATAAAATAAGAAAGGATATTATAAATTTATTTTGATGATATAAACATAATTTAAAAATCTTAATAATATAATTATCATGATATGTATCTATAAGTTTAAACTTTTGAATTATTGATGCTCATATAACATCATATTAAGAGCTCATATGGATTTTCATCTCCTTAATACTTCAAATATATTTCAAAACTATTTGTTTATTTATTAATTTAATATTTAATAAAAATACTATAGCTCAAATAAGATAATAGATATAACAAAGCACACTATTAACTTTAAACTTTTCATGCATAATTTTTAATAACAAAATTCAAAGTTTATTCCCTCATGAAAAAGATAATAAATATAACATAGCATACTACTAACATTATGTTAAAGATAGAGTGATGCAAATAAAAAAAAAGAAAAAAAGGACATATTGTATTATAAGAACTATGTAATATAGTACTTAACTATTAAAAACTTATTAATACATTGTTTATTTTTTTAGTTGAGAAAATGAGTTTAATTATAACATCAACACCAACATTGAGTTGAATTTTGAAAAATTCTTTTTTTCATGGTATATATCGGGAACAAAGTTCATGTCAAAAAACGTGATCCACTTATGAAATTGAACCACAGTCCGAGATCTACCATATCAATTTGAGAGTTACAAAATTTACTAGGAGATTTATTTGGAAAATTTAAAAATTTTTAATTGGCATCGCCTTATC
Source organism: Vanilla planifolia (assembly GCA_023846275.1). Classification (NCBI taxonomy): domain Eukaryota; kingdom Viridiplantae; phylum Streptophyta; class Magnoliopsida; order Asparagales; family Orchidaceae; genus Vanilla; species Vanilla planifolia. Next base: position 244,061 of record JAIUJO010000180.1, read on the forward strand.
CTTAGCATAATGTTACAAAAATACATATAAAGAGGGGAACAATGCAGAAGAGCAATTTAGCACCAAAAAATTCGAACTTTTCTACTTGACGAATTGCTGAATTGTGGGATTAAGGTCCACTGTCTGATTGCACATTTTCACGATCATACGATCACTGTTACACTTCATCATTCAAACCATAAAATCTTTCAACCATGTCATTGCAACATACAACACAGCAACGACAATCCAACTAATGCCTTCAGTGGTTACGAAAATCCTTATAATAAAAAAACGAACAAAGTCATTATGCAATATCGGGCAAAGCACTCAAGATTTTTTTGCACGGTGAATGTCTAAATTTTTTGATTAAGGTGCACCATCTGATTGCACATTTTCTCCATCGAACCATCAACATCATATATTATCTTTCAAAACATTCAATTCTTTCAACCATCTGATTGCACCTTTTTGTGATCGCATGGTTTGTATTTCTGCCACTGCCCATGCTAAATCTTGCTATTAAGTCGCGATTATGATCTAACAGACCAATCAATTTCACATTGATAAAAACATAGATTTCGTTGCTTACGTTCAATTGCTCCGTTTCACTATCAAACAATGCCAGAGCATTCCGATTGAACGGAACCAGCGCAATAGCTTTTTTAGGCATTGTTTTAGCCATTTGAGAATTATTTATTTATATTTTCTAACGAAAATATTGCAAAAGATACAAAAATTCTAATGACTAAATTGGGTGTTTGGCAAGTGCTTTTAACTTTTACAAATTGCATATAAATAGAAGATTTTTGTACAAAAATAACATTAAAATTTTTTATATGATCTTAAGAAAAAAATATTAAAGCTGTTAGCAACTCTTTTCCTTTGTCCTTTTCATATGCTGCTGCACCATTTACCCATCAAACTTCTGAAATTCTCTAATCAACTACTTGTTATTTTTCTTTATTTTTAATTAATTTAATAAAGATACTTGTATCTCTTTAATGATTTTATCAACTAGAAGATTTGGCTATATTTATTTAGATTTTATGTCAATGAATATTTTTCTTTTTTTCTATTTTTTTCGTTGCAAGGAATTAGTAGCATTTTCTGTTTGTTTCATTATATAACCGTAGTAGTCTGTCTCAGTTGTCTCTTTGTTATGAGTGTTTAGCCTACTCCTCTTTCGATGAAAGGTTTATATAGTGTTGTATTTTCTTGATTTTTTCTTGGGTAGATTTATGCCATTTTTAAAAGCCAAACAACTTAAAAATCGATTGTGTATATTTTTAATTACTATTGATTTTTCAATTCCATGACTTTTACAAACTTTAATATGTTTTTGAAATAGAATTAAATATCATTGAAAATCACTTTTATATAGTTGTTAAACTTTATTAAAATTATTACAAATATTTTATGTAAATATTTTGTAATAAATCAAACTTCGATTCACAGAAATTCACTTCACTCATATTAAACCTCACTTCAAAAATCTTATTAAAATTAATTATCTTTCATGAGAAAAAAGAGTGTTATGAAAACATATGTGCAACATGAGGACTTCTCAAGAGATGACTCATGTAAATAGCACTCTAACCCAAGCATGCTTAACTTATGAGTTTTGGTAGAATTGAGTGCTATAATGATGGTGTGGTCCCAAATGCATGAAGAAGGTAAAAAGTTACAATTACATGATTATTGTTTTGAAAAAACAAACTATTTAAAAAAGTATCTAAATTAACAAATAAATACACTTTTAAAATTTGTTGTATGTGCTTATTCTTTCTATCATTCTATATTGTAATATTAATATATCATTTATATAAAATAAATAAAAAAAAGATAAATAAACTATTATTTTTTAGAATGTTCATATTAATAGTTATAAATTTCTTCTAATATATTATCATTCTTACAAATAAAAAAATTAAAATGCAAAATAAATATAAATAATAAAATATATATTTATTGTAAGTATTATTTATTAAATTATACAACACAATATTTTTTTAAATATTGATAATTAATGAGGAGAGAAAGAGATAATGAAGATAAGGATAATTATCCTTTTTGAAAGAGATATAAAGATATGATTTGATAGGAGTAAATTAAAAAAGAAAATAATAATAGAAAGAGATGTGTGGTGATTAAATAAAGAGCAAAAGAAAAGAGAGAACGTAGAAAAGATTGAAAAAACTAATAAAAAATGAAAGAGAAAGTAAAGAAAGATTGTAGAGAAGAAGGCAATAAAAATTGTTGGGATATATGGAATAAAAATACAAATAAGTTTATGATAATAGAAGGGACGAAAATGAGAAAACTTAAAAGATATTAAAATAAAGAGAAAAAAGGGAACTAAATAGTTAAATTAAAACTGAATCTAAATAATTTAAACTTATAATATTTATAAAATATAATAAGTTAATCATATATAATATTTAATAATATAAAATGTAAATAAATATTTTGGGTTTATTATTATTTTAAAATATTACAAATATTTTAAAAAATTTTACTAATAATAAATATTATTATTATATCAAATACACTATAATATAATATTTTTATTTTTAAAAACAAATCATATAAAACATATACACTATTTTCAAACATAAGGAGATTCTTATTAATAATAATTAATATAAATTATTTTCTTAATAAAAAACTAAAATAAATAAATATTTTATTATATTAGATGAACTGTTATATTTATTATTATATAATATTTATAATAATTTTATAAAGTGGTTTTTTAAAAACATAATTATTATAATGTTAATTATGAACTATCATTTATTATAATTTTTTTAATTTACAATGTTATAAAACTTAATTGTCATTCGTTAAAAACAAGAATGCTATGAAACAATATATGCAACACTAAGACATTTGAAAGGGCCACTCATCACAAACTACTCTCACTCAAGCATTCTTATCCTTGCATTTCTAACGAGATCTAATGCGAAAATACTCGTGTGGTCAAACATGCATACAAAATAAAATGTATCATAGTTGAGTGATTATTTTTTTATGACAATGAATAATTTCATAAATTTTCTAAATTTTAATGCATATACACTTTTAATGAAATTTGTGACCGTTATTCGTCATAATATATTCTATTATAATCCTTTATTTAAATAAAATTAACAAATAATACTTAAACTAATGTTTTTATAAAAATAGATAACTTTAAATGAAAGTTTCCTTAATTATATTAACCTTTTTATAAATTAAAAAATAAAGCAACAGGATAAATATTTATAATAAAATATATATTTCACATATATAATACATATTAAACTATACAACACCATAAATTTTTCTTAAATTTTATAAATTGATTGGCTGAAAAATGATAATAGAATCAGAGATGATTATTCTTAAAGAGAGAGAAAGTCATGGATTTATAAAATTAAAATAGAGGGGAAAATAATAATAGAGAGAGATGAGAGATAATTTATTGAAGAAGAAAAGAAAAGAAAGAATATAAAGAAAATAGAGAGAATCAATAAATAAGTGAGAGTTTTATGAGAAAGTAGAGAATAATAAAAGAGCGAGAGATGTCATGAATAATATAAAGATATAGAGAATGAAAACAAAAAAAATAGTAATAATATGAGAAAGAAGAAAGAGAGAATGTTTTAAAGAAAAATAAGTGAGAAGAATAATTTAATAAAAATTTACCAAATAAAAACTAATGGGTTTTCTATAGTGAACCGCGATGATTCGATGGCATTTACTTCTGAACAAGGTTGCGCTCATAATCAAATCCAAACATTCAAATTTTTTATAGAGTAATTGATTATGGCTCCATAAATCTAACAAAATAAAAGTAAATCACCTGCTTGTAGTCACATAACTCAGGAGATTTTTTTGCAATGACAGTAAGGGCTAGCTAAGTAAATCAATCAAACTATTAACATTTGTATAAAAAAATTTAATTTGATCATGCCAGCTTAGCAACAAAGCAAGCAACCAACAACTAAATCTCCCTTAATAAAAGGCCAATCCTTACCTCGATCCCATCATCCACCTCCCTTTGTCTGCCAGCAAAAATGCCCTTTTCTTCTCAATCGACACAAACTCCACCTTCATCGGCCTCGCCCACCCAAAACCCATCCTGTACAAACCCAACTTTGGCAACCCTACCACTGTAAGCACCCTCATCTCGACGTACTCCTTCATCAACCTTACCCAATTCTCAAACTCCTCAAATGCCTCTATCTCCAAACCTCATATTACTTCCCAAACCGCTTCCACTATCACAACTACTGCTCCTCTCTCATCCAGCAACTCCTCCTTTCGCTTCTCCACGAAGCATATCTTCAGTAGTTGTTGAAGTAGTCGGGATAGCCAACTACAACTGCAGTCATCACCCCATCATGAATTTGAACCACTCCTTCCCCTAATTAGGTTAAACCCATGCACGCATGAGGCTCGCCCATTGGAGCCCACGCATGAGTGTGTACGACAAGCATTGCGATACCGTGCACTGACCAAGATGATGGACATCCAACCCCCAAACAAAGGTCACCCGCACCACATTAGGCATGGAGGAAAGGTACCTTACCATCGAGCTCTTGATTTTGAGGTCATTCATGTCTTTGATGAAGAGGCCACCCATTCCTCTGGCTTCGAATATCAGCGCACAGTCAAAACAGGGTTGACAAAGAAGGGAGAGCGTCGTGTTGTCGATTAATTTGGAAATAGTGGCCCAAGTCTTCATGAAATAGTTGTAGCTGGAGCAGTCGACAGCTACGTAGTGGTCGATGGTGATGCCATAGTATGGAAAAAGAGTGAACATAATATAGGGAATTTCCTTTTCTAAAAGCAAGCGAAGGAGATGGTGGAAATGGGTTGCCGCACATGGGTGGTGCTAGGAGAGCTCATAGAAGTTGTCGAAACTAGTGGCTGTGGTAATGGCAACGGTATCAGAGTCGAAGCAGCGGATGGAAGGAGGTTTGGTATTGGACGCTGTGAGTGAGTGGGCGAGCTGCTAAAAGAGGCAGAGGGTGATGGTGTTAGCAAACTTTAAGTGTTTGTCACATATTATAAAAGTTTGTTAATATTTTTAGGTGTTTAAATGTTTAAATAATTTTGAATTTTAAATTAGGAACAAAAAGGGGGGATTATTTTCTTTAGTTGCTTATAAAAGGTGAAATTGATGCTTTGTAGTTATGTATGAATGAAATAAAAATTGATCACTTTTGTCTTGCTATAATTTAGGGTTTCTATAATCATTTTCGAATTTCTCTCCATACACTTGAATGCAAGTTTGCTGTTTGCAATTATAGATCTTTTTTGTTTCAATTTATTTCCATCATCTTAAAAATAATTAATCATGACATATTATAAAAATAATATTTTATTTAAATAAAATTAATTAAAAATTACATAAAATCTTATTTTTAATAACATAAATATTAATATATATGATTTTCTTTTGTTAGGTCATCATTCTTGTTATCAAAAAGTTAAATTATATAAAATTATAAATACTAAAATATATATTTTTCATAAATATTATATATTAAACTAAGATAAACAAGGGATTTTTTAAATTTTTAAAATTTTTTAATTGATATTCCTTAAAAATAGATAATAGAGTTAGAGATAAGTATTTTAATGAGAGAAAAAAATCACTGATTGATAAGTGCAAGATACATATAGAAGATTGAGAAAATAAATAAATAAGTAAAAAAGGGAGAAATAAGAAAGTAAAGAAGGATAGAGGACAAAGAAGTTTAGAAAAAAATAAGAACATAGAGAATAAAATGACAAATAAGAGAATGATAATCAAAGAGAAAAGAAAATGAGAGAATATGTCAGACATTAAGATAATGGAAAAAAGTTATAAAAATAATTTAATAAAAATTAAATTTTAATAATTTAGCTTATAATATTTATTAAATATAAAAAATTAATCATACATAATAATTATTTAATTTAAAAAATAAAAACTATATGAGTTTTATTTTTATTATGGAATATTACAAAATCCGTACACACGATATATATATTATTATGAACTTAAATCTATTTTAATTTATTGTAATTTACATAAGTTATTTTGCTAAATATTAAGCAAAATTAAAGTATTATTTTATTATATCATATGATATATCAAATTTTAATTACATATAATGGATAATAATTATATAAAGATTTTATTAAAGATTGACTACTAAAATGTTAATTATAAACAATATTATTTTATAACTTAATTTCTTAATATTAACATGGTTCTAAAATTAATTTTTACTCGTTCGAAAAAGGAGAGCTATAAAATCCAATTTATAACAGCAGAACTTCTCAATAGGCAACCCATCTTGATAATAATCTTGCCTAAAAAAGCTTAACTTTAATGTTCTAATTACTTCTAGTGTTATAATGTTTGTGTTATCGCACATTCATGCAAAAAGAATTATCATAGTTGTGTGATTATTGCATTGATGACAAAGAATCATTTCTAAAATAATCTAAATAATCAAATACATGTACTATTTAAGAAAAAATTATCTTTACCATATATGTGTTAATATATGCTAATGTTAATATTTTATTATATAAAATTAAGAAAAAAAATTACATAAAATATTATTTTGCGAAAATGTTAACATTAATACATAAGTTTTTATTTTAATTTGTTTTCCTTTTTATTAAAAAAATAAATTACATGAAAAATATAAATAATAAAATATATAATTATCATTAATATTACATATTAAAATATGTAAACTAAGACATTTAATATATATTATTAATTTTTAGACACAAAATAGATAATGAAGAAAGAAAATAATTAATTTGTAGGAGACAGAAAGTGACAGCTTTACCTTTTCTTTATTTTATTTTTTGTTGAAAGAGTTCTTTGAGACGAGTCTAACGATGTTTACATTGTAATTTTTTGAGTTCTAAGGAATAAATTATGAATTTTAAAGATTTAGATAGATTTGTAATATGAGGATTTATTTGTAATTTTGTAAATGTTTGCATAGTTCAAATTCATTTTAGCAGAAGGTATGTTTGTAATTTTAAAGTTGTTGGCTGCGATGGGAATATATGCAATTTTAAGAATTTTGGCGCAGGTTTATTTCTCCGGGCGGAGGATATTTGTGCAAATAAGAAATGTGGAAGGAGTGCTATGCAAAATGTGTTTCACGAACCGAGGGCATATAGGTTTCGACCGCAGTTATAAAAGCGGAAACCCGGGTGCATTTGAAAAGCACAGTTGCGAACACCGACTGTGGGGAGGTTGTCGAAGTGCGAGGGTGAGATTTCCAACTACTGCCGCCATGCTCGGCGAGGTTCCTGCATGCTACAGTAACGGTCGGCAAGGATTTCAGAAAACTCTGGCATGCGACGGTGACGGCTGGCGTAGATTTTCATAAGGTAAGAAATAATTTCTTTATCGTCGGTGTTGTGTAAAGCTTTCTGGTGAGTGGCGGAGACCGAGAAAGCGGAAGGTGAGCTGGATTCGACCGATTGAGCATGTGAAATGGCCGATTCAGTGCCAGCGAAAGTGTTCGGTTTCGCCAGACTTACAAGAGAGAGAGAAAAAAATAATAATAAAATAAATATAGCCGAAACCTGTCCAAGCTTTTGAACCAGGTCAAGCGGTTATGCTGGGCTCACCGGGCACGGGGCGGTCCAATGTCGACGGAACCCAACAGTTCATTAACGAATTTGGAATTTTAAAAATGAGTTTTGGAAAAATGTTTGGGAAATACTTTTAGAAAGTAGAATTTTTAACTGTTTGGGAACAATTTTTAGAAAACAACTATTGGCTAAGAGGTATAATTTAACTTGATTATGTTGTCATTATCGGCTTGTTGGACATCAAGAAGTATAAGAAGTGGGCAATACAAATTGTACAGCAAATCTAGGTAGATAAATTCTTAACCTTATGAAGTAGCATAATATTATATGTTTTTACATGCTTTTCTTACTGTTATAGTATTTTGATTGTTGCATATGTTATTTATGGCATAAAAAGGAAGAAACACCATGATATGGATTACTTATGCGTTTGCATGAAAACTGAAAAGGAAGAAATATCATGGTATGATAATGAAATAAAAAGGAAGAAATAATACGAAAAGAAAGGTCTTTTGATATGACATAATTGTTTGGAATTATGATTGAAAATGGTAATAAAAAAATTGATTCCAAGAGAACATTATCCTCACTACTAGGCTCAGCATGTGTTGCAGGGTATTGATCGTTGGATCAGATATCTGCCTAGTGTTATATGTTATGTGCTATGACTCCATGATGATTTACATCAGGCGTAGCATGTGTTGCAGGGTATGGTAGCATACCTGCCTGGTGGCACTAGGCTCAGCATGTGTTGCAGGGTATCGATCTTCGGATCAGATATCTGCCTAGTGTTATGTTTTTGGTTAGATGCTGGTTGGAGGTCATTTATTGATGATGATTAGATCCAGAGGACAATGTGTCAAAGGGAATTGGGCTCGGTAACAACACACTATATAAGGAACTGACATTTCTTTATGGTTTTTATTTGGCATTACCATATATATATATGACATCTTGTGTGATTATAATTTTATGCATATGATTGATCTTCACTGCTCATTCTATTTTGATATCTCTTGTTCATACTTGGTTAGTTGTTATGATTTATCTACTGAGATGTGTAAAATCTCATTTAGTGCTTACATCACAGGTCATCAAACCAATGCATCGAGAGATGGGAATGGTGCTACTATAGAAGAGTCATTTTCAAGAGATGTGTGAGAGAGGGAAAGTTTTGGTGTGATTACATATTTAAAAACATGCATTTATATATATACTTTGGATTTTGGAGTTGGTGTTTGTCTTACCGTCAGGTCCATACCTTGGGTTTTGTTTATTGTCCTCACTTAGATATTTTATATCGCGACTCTAATGATAACTTTGTTATATAATGGTACTTGATGTAGGTGGGGGCTTGATAGAAAGTTACGAATTGATAAGAGTAAAATAAAGAGAAAAAATAATAATAGACATAGATAAGAGAATATTTAATAAAGAAGAGAACACAAGAAAACATAAAAGGGATGTAGAGAAAAAATAAAAAAACAGAAGGTAGAGAAATGAGAAATTAAGAAAGCATAGAGGAGAGAGAAAAGAAAAGAAGAGTATTACGATATAAATAATATAGAGACAAAAATAGAATATTAATAGGAGAGAGAAAAAAGTAAGAGAATATGAGAGATATGAAGAAAAAAAGAAAAAATTGAGAAACAATTAAATAAAAGTTTAGTCTCAATAATAAAACTTGTAATATTTATAAAACATAATAAGTTAATTTATATAAATATAATAATATTAAAATATAAAAATATAGGAGATTTATTATTACTTTAGAATATTAAAAATATTAATACAATATATTGACTATTAATTTAATAATACTTTTGATCTTTAATATTCTATAATATAATTTTTTTATATTTAAAAAATTAAATACATGACATATATATGCTATTATAAACATAAATTAATTCTAATTTATTATAATTGATATAAATTATTTTGCTAAATATTTGATAAAATTAAAGTGATTATTTTATTTTTTCAAACCATGTAATATATTTATTATTATATTAAATTGATAATATTTTTATAATTTTTTCAAAAAACTAAATATTATAATGGATAATTATGAATTGTCATTTATCATATTTTTTTTACTTTATAATGCTATAAATATTAATTGTCATTCTTTTCAAAAAAGATGCTATGAGAAAATATGTGTAACACCACGACGTTTAAAAATGTCACTCGTCACAATGATACTCTTGCTCAAGCATGCTTATCTTTGCAATTATAATGAGATCCAATGCTAAAATGGTCGTGTAGTCAAACATGCCTACAAAATAAAAAATATCGTAGTTGTGTGATTATGTCTTTGATAGTAATGAATAATTTCTAAAATTTGCCAAATTATAACGCATATACACTTTTAATAAATATTATGATTGTTATATGTTACAATATCTTATAATATAATTCTTTTATTTAAAAAAAATTAATAAATAATTACACAAACTATTATTTTCAAAAAAGTAGATAACTTTAAATGAAAGTTGCTTCAATTATGTTACCTTTCCTACAAATTAAAAATTAAAATGGTTAATAAATACTTATAATAAAATATACATTTGTAATATATATTACATATTAAAGTATACAATGAGATAGGTTTTTCTTAAATATTATAAATAGATTGGTTGAAAAAAAGATAGTAGAGTCGAAGATGATTATTGTGTAAATGAGAGAAAGTTATTGAATTATAAGATCAAAATAGAGGAGAAAATAACTATTGAAAGAGATGAGAGATGATTTATTGAAGAAGAAAAGAAAAAAGAGAACATAAAGAGAATAGAAAGAATCAATAAATGAATAAAAGAGTGAAAAATGAGAAAGCAAAGAAGAATACAAATGAGTGCGAGATGGCATGAGTAATATAAGGAGATAAAGAATGAAGACAAAAATAAAATATTAATAATATGGAGAGAAAAATGTGAGAGAATGTGTTAAAGAGAAATAAGTAAGAAAAATAATTTAATAAAAATTTACCCAATGAAAACTAATGGGTTTTTCAAAGCGATCTGCGACGGTTCAATGGTATTTAGTTCTAAAGAAGGTTGCATACATAATCAAATCCAAACATTCTAATTTTTAATAGAGCAATCGATATGGATCCGTGAATCCAACTAAATAAAACAAGAGCGCCTGCTTGTAGCTTCGGTGATTAGTTCGCAAACTCAACAATGGCTAGCCAACTAAATTAACATGAATCTTAACATTTGGACAAAAAACTTAAATCAGATCTGACCAGCTCAGCAACAAAGCTAGCAACAACCTACTCCATCTCCCATGTTGTGAGGGCAATCCCCACATCGATCCAACTATCCACCTGATGTAGGACAAAAAGGGGGTATGGCGACACGAAAAGATACGGGATTGTGTGTGTAGATAGAAAAGGAAAGGGAAATGGTAAAAGCTTTAGATTTTGGGATTTTGGTGGAGGGGTAGGAAGATGGATAGTAGAACCAGTGTCGGGGGTAACTTACTGGTGTGGCATCTCACCACTTGGGCCTCGCACCCCTCCTCCCAGTACCAGAGCTTCAGCGAATCAGCACGCCAAAACTGGAGTGGCGTCTCACCACTTGGACCTCACGTCCCTCCTCCCAGTATCAGAGCTTTGACAAGTCGGCACGCCAAAGACACTCAGAGCACTCACGCTCAGAATGGAAGCAAACAAACTCAAAAGCTTGTATTAACTATTCCATCTGCTTTTTACAGCAGAAGAGGACTTCCCCTTATATAGGAATCCATAAGGGTACAAAAGACATTTGACTCATAACATGGGAATACTAAAGGACATATGGGTAAACCAAAAGTCACCTAAAAATAATGAAAATTAAGTTCATTCATGGGAATACAAAAAGACTCCTAATTTCAAACGGCTGGAGGCGCGGCGACGGCTGCGGCGGCGGCGCGGGTCGGCGCGGGTTGGCGCGGGTCGGCGTGGGTTGGCGCTGGTGGGCGCAGGCGTGGGTCGGCGCGGGTTGGCGCGGGTCTGCGTGGGTTAGCGCGGGCGCGGGTCGGTGCGAGTTGGTGCGGGTCGGCGCGGGTTGGCGCGGGTTGGCGGGTTGGTGTGGGTGGACGAGCCCGAGCGGGACTCCGGCGCGGGTCTGGCTCATCGGTCGAACCCGGGTCTGGTTCGGCGGCGGCTCCGGCGGCGGACGGCGCGGCAGGCGGCAGCCGTAGGCGGCGGAAGGAGCCGGCGGCAGGAAATTTGTTTTTCGCGCTGTTTTGGCTCCTGGGAGTCCGTTTGAACTCCGAATTCGATTCCGAAAGATGTTCCGGAATCCATGTTTCGGCGCATACATCACTACATCATTTTTTACCTCATAATATTTCAAAAAATATTTTGAAAATTTAAATAAAAATTGATCCCCTGTTGTTCGTGCAACACCAAGCTTTGATGTCCGCATCATTCTCCCGATGCGGGAAAAACTCAACTCCGTTGAGTTGAAGGATTCTTTCTCAGCTGCGGGAATATGAAATTTTGTATCTTCTTCGTCACTTCTTTCTATTTGAATCTCTTCGCATATGTGGTCTTCCTCCTCAGTAATTTCTTCTTCTTCATTAAGGACATCTAAAATAATGTGCTCCTCTGCTTGCATTTCTTCTTGTTCATAATAAGCAAGACATAGTTCAACTGGGGCAACATACTCTTCAAGATCTAGAGCTTCTTTTTCTCGATGCACAATTGATGGATCGACTTGAATAGTAGATGTAGAATTTTGAAAAAGTGATTTATTTTGAATTTGGCTTATAGGCTCACAAATAGTTTGAGGAAGTTTAGCAAAAGCTTGGTTTGTAGGTATTTGAGTAAGTGGAGAAGAAAAAAGTGGAATAGGATTTGTAGACTTTCTACACAGTTGTTCTAAGCGATTGAATCTACTATTTGATGTTTCGGCAAATATTTGTAAGGTTTGTTGCAATAGTCGCATTTGGGTGAATAAGTCTTTCATCTTGGTTTCCATGATATTAAAAAAAAAAACTAGATCGTCGCAACAATAAAACGTCGCGAAACCTTCTCTGATACCAAATGATGTAGGACAAAAAGGGGGGTATGGCGACACGAAAAGATACGGGATTGTGTGTGTAGATAGAAAAGGAAAGGGAAATGGTAAAAGCTTTAGATTTTGGGATTTTGGTGGAGGGGTAGGAAGATGGATAGTAGAACCAGTGTCGGGGATAACTTACTGGTGTGGCATCTCACCACTTGGGCCTCGCACCCCTCCTCCCAGTACCAGAGCTTCAGCGAATCAACACGCCAAAACTGGAGTGGCGTCTCACCACTTGGACCTCACGTCCCTCCTCCCAGTATCAGAGCTTTGACGAGTCGACACGCCAAAGACACTCAGAGCACTCACGCTCAGAATGGAAGCAAACAAACTCAAAAGCTTGTATTAACTATTCCATCTGCTTTTTACAACAGAAGAGGACTTCCCCTTATATAAGAATTCATAAGGGTACAAAAGACATTTGACTCATAACATGGGAATACTAAAGGAAATATGGGTAAACTAAAAGTCACCCAAAAATAATGAAAATTAAGTTCATTCATGGGAATACAAAAAGACTCCTAATTTCAAATGGTTGGAGGCGCGACGACAGCTGCGGCGGCGGCGCGGGTCGGCGTGGGTTGGCGCGGGTCGGCGTTGGTTGGCGCTAGTGGGCGCAGGCGCGGGTCGGCGCGGGTTGGCGCGGGTCGGCGTGGGTTGGCGCTGGTGGGCGCGGGCGCGGGTCGGCGCGGGTTGGCGCGGGTCGGCGCGGGTTGGCGGGTTGGTGTGGGTTGACGAGCCCGGGCGGGACTCGGGCGCGGGTCTGGCTCGTCGGTCGAACTCGGGTCTGGTTCGGCGGCGGCTCCGGCGGCGGACGGCGCGGCAGGTGGCAGCCGTTGGCGGCGGAAGGAGCCGACAGCAGGAAATTTGTTTTTCGCGCTGTTTTGGCTCCTGGGAGTCCGTTTGAACTCCGAATTCGATTCCGAAAGATGTTCCGGAATCCATGTTTCGGCGCATACGTCACTGCATCATTTTTTACCTCATAATATTTCAAAAAATATTTTGAAAATTTAAATAAAAATTGATCCCCCGTTGTTCGTGCAACGCCAAGCTTTGATGTCCGCATCACCACCTCACTACTGTCCATTAGTGAAAACGCCACTGTCATCTCAATCAACATAAACTGCAGCTTCGTCAACCTCCTCCACCCAAAATCTATTAGCAAACTTTAAGCTTTTGGTTAGCACTTTTTAAGGATTTGTTAGCACTTTTTGGTATGGTTAACATATTTTAAGTATTTTGTTTATTTGTTAAGTATTTTTAGGAAACAAACTTTCGAATTAAGAGAAATTATTTAGGGAATTGGTTATGTTTTTTGTCTATAAATAGAATTAAGTGTTTCTTTGTAAATATGTATTCATGAATGAAAAGTTCATAGTTTCTTTCTTTCCTCTCCTTAAGCTTTCTACTACCATTTTAAAATTTCTCCCAATATTTTAATTCCAACAAAGTGGTATCAGAGCTTGAAGAAGAAGATCAAATGCTGCAGCGTTAAAGGGAGAAGAGTAGTGATATTTTTTTCATTGAAAATTTCTGGAATTATGCAACAGATCATTCCCAGACTGACGAACGACAATTATGATAATTGGTGCATTCAATTTAAAGCCCTTCTTGGCTCGCAAGACCTTTGGGAGATTGTTATTGATGGCTTTGATGAATAAGATGCTATTGAAGTGGAGAAGAAACTATTGAAAGAAAATAAAAAAAAGACAAAAAGGCATTGTGCTTGATATGTCAAGGACTTCATGAAGCCACTTTTGAGAAAGTTGAAAAAGTGACTACAAGCAAAGAAGTTTAGAATAAACTCAACACAATCATCAAAGGTGTTAAACGTGTGAAGCGTGTACGTCTTCAAATCCTTAGGGGTGATTTTGAGCAAGCAAAGATGAATGAAAATAAAACTATCTTAGATTATGTTTCACGCTTGATTGCTATTGTGAATTTGATGTGGAGAAGTGGAGAACAAATTAATGATGTACGTGTCATTGAAAAGGTACTTCATTCTTTAACTCCTATGGTTGAGTATATGGTAACAGCAATTGAAGAATCTAAAGATATATGTAGTTTATCTAATGAAGAACTAATGGGTTCTATACAAGTGCATGAGCAACGACTAAAGAAAAGGACTGAAGTTGTACCTATTGATCAAGCATTAGAATCAAAATTGAATTTGAAAGAATACAATACCTTGAAGATAGAGAATTCAAATTCAAGAGGAGAGGACGAGGTTCATATCAAGGACGTGAAAGAGGTCGTTTCCAAAACAGATCTCAACAGAAATTTAATCAAACTTATACTAAACATAGGCATAGAACAAATAATGCTTCTCGAGGTCGAGGACAGGGTAGAAATATTGAATGTTACAATTGTCATAAGTTTTGTCATTATGCTTCTGATTGTTGGCATAAAAATAATAAATCAAACTATGCTAAAACATCAAAAGAAGAGTCAATATCTTTATTGGCTGAAAACGAGGGCAACGAAAGAGAAGATATATGGTTTCTTGATTCCGAGCAAGCAATCATATGTTTGGAAAAAGACATCTATTTGATACAATTGAAAATATGCAAGCAAGTTGAAGGCAAAGGTAATATAAAACATTACTAAGAGAATGGGTTTCAAATTATTATTTCAGATACATATTTTATTCTTGATATGAAAAGTAATATTCTTAGTCTTGGGTAATCATTGAGAAAGAATATATCATATATATGGAGAATGGTTATCTTCTTTTGTAAGATTCAAAAGGAAGAAATATTACTAAAAGCGAAGATGTCGACAAATCGTATGTTTCCTCTTCAATTAAAGTCAACAAATGAAGTTTGTTATCTTGGGCATCATTCAAATGATTATTTGAAATGACATCTAAGGTATGGTCACCTTAACTTTGGAGATTTCAAATTATTAACAAAAGAAGGAATGGTGAAAGGTCTTCCTTTATTGAATGATCCAAATCATATATGTGAAGCATGTACACTTGGAAAGCAACATCGTCTACCATTTCAAAAGAATAAAACTTGGAGAGCTAAAAGACCATTGCAGCTTATTCATACAGATATTTGTGGTCCATTGGTGCCATTATCAAATAGAGGTAACAAGTATTTTATTACTTTCATAGATGATTTAAGTAGAAAAATGTGGGCATATTTTGTGAAGGAGAAATCTACTGTTAAATCCGTATTTAAAGAGTTCAAATGTAAGGTTGAAAAAAAGAGTGGGCCATTCATTCAATGCCTTAGATCTTATAAAAGTGGTAAGTACACTTCAAAAGAATTTATTCAATTATGTAAGCAAGAAGGCCAACGACATCAACTTACCACAAGTTATACTCCACGACAAAATGGAGTGGCTGAAAGAAGAAATCGTACTATCCTTAATATGATAAGGACAATGATGAGAGGGACGAATATGCCAAAAGAATTTTAGACAGAAGCAATTGCATGTTCAACTTATTTGTTGAATCGATGTCCTACTAAAGCTGTGCGTTACATGACTCCACAAGAAGCTTGGAGTGGATATACACCAAGTGTTTCTCATTTTTGAATATTTGGTTGTATTGCATATGCACAGGTACCTAATACAATAAAGAAGAAATTAGATGATAAAGGTGAAAAATACATATTCGTTGGGTACAGCGAGGAGTCAAAAGCCTACAAACTCTATAATCCTTTAACCAAAAAGGTGTTTATTAGTCGTGATGTTGTGTTTGGAAAAGAAGATATTTGAAAGTGGAAGGAAGAGAAGGATGATAAAACTATCATACTTTGGCAAGAAGAAGAAATTCAAAATCAACAAACTCTTGATTTGAATTCTCTAACAAGCTCTCCCTCAAGAACAACTATTATATAAACGACAGCACATCCTATTGACTCAAGCAAAAATATGAAATTTCTACAAGAGATATACGAGTAAACTTCTCAGTATTCTAACATATTTTGTTATTTTGCTGATAATGAACCTATTTCTTTTTATGAAGCAGTGCAGGATATAAATTGGGAAAAAATTATGGATGAAGAAATAGCATTTATAGAAAAGAATAATACATGGGAGTTGGTTGATCTCCCTCCTTAAAAGAAACCCATAGGAGTGAAATGGGTTTACAAGATCAAGCATAAAGCAGATGGAACAGTGGATAGATATATGGCAAGACTTGTGGCAAAAGGCTTTAAGCAAAAATATGATATAGACAACAACGAGGTATTTGCTCCAGTTGCTCAATTTCATACAATGAAGTTGATTTTAGCACTTGTAGCACATCATGGAAGGAAGGTATGTCAACTTAATGTTAAAACTACATTTTTGAATGGAGTTTTAGAAGTAGTTTATATTGATTAACCTGAAGGTCACAAAATTGTGAGTGATCCACATAAAGTCTATCATTTGAAAAAGGCTTTATATGGATTGAAACAAGCACCAAGAGCATGGAATACCAAGATTGATGGATATCTTCAACAACAAGGATTCCAAAAATATCCATTTGAGTATGCACTTTACATTAAGACAACTCAAAATGATATTCTTATAGTTTGTCTTTATATAGATGATTTGCTTTATATACGAAATTCTTTTGAATTATTTCAAGAATTCAAAAGAACTATGCAGCATGAATTTGACATGATAGATAATGGTGAAATGTCATGCTTCCTTTGTTTGGAAGTAAAGTAAATGACAAATAGAATCCAAATCTCTCAAAGAAGATGTGCTACTAAACTTCTAAAGAAGTCTAGAATGGAAGATTGTGAATCAGTGATAAGACCACTTGATGTGAGATTGAAAATAAGTAGAGAAGGAGAAGGAAAAGACATTAACTCTATTTTGTTTAAAAGTCTTGATAGTAGTCTTCGTTACCTCACTATCACAAGACCTAATATTCTGTGTTCAGTTGGACTCATTAGTCGACGTTGGAAAAACCAAATGAAAGACATTGGATGGTTGCAAAAAGAATACTATGGTATATTCAAGAAACACTTGATTATGGTTTGTATTTCATTAAGCAAAGTAGGACAGATTTGTGTGGCTATTTTGATAGTGATAGGAGAGGTGATCTAGATGAAAGAAATAGTATAACTGGTTATTGTTTCTTCTTAGGATCATGAAAATTTATGAGGAGATCAACTAAACAAGATGTCATTGCTCTTTCATCTTGTGAAGCAGAAGGTAGAAATGTCTTACTTCCTTGGTTTGGAAGTAAAGCAAATGACAATTGGAATTCAAATCTCTCAAAGTAAATATGCTACTGAACTTCTAAAGAAGTTTAGAATTAAAGATTATAAATCAGTGGTAACACCACTTGATGTGAGAGTGAAAATAAGTAAAGGAGAGGGAAACAGTATTGACTCTACTTTATTTAAAAATCTTGTAGGTCATCTTCGTTACCTCACTATCACAAGACATGATATTCTATATTCTATTGGACTCATTTGTCGATATATGGAAAATCCAAAGGAAACACATTGAATGGTTGCAAAAAGAATATTAAGATATATTAAAAGAATACTTGATTATGGTTAGCTTTTCACTAACCAAAGTGGGATAGATTTATGTGGCTACTCTGATAGTGATTGGGGAGGTGATATAGATGAAAGGAAGAGTACAACTAGTTATTGTTTCTTCTTTAGGATCGTCAGCATTTATGTGGAGATCGATTAAACAAGATGTCATTGCTCTTTCATCTTAAGAAGCAGAGTATATTGCAGCTTCATCAACGGTTTGTGAAGCAATTTGGTTACAGAATTTATTGCAGGAGTTACATTATCAACAAAAAGAGCCAACAACTATATTTATAGACAATATGCCAGTCATCAAATTAGCAAAAAATCTAGTTCAACATGGGAGAAGCAAGCATAACGAGACAAGGTATCATTTTCTTAGTGATCATGTCAACAAGGAGACTATAAGTCTGTACATTGCAGTACTAAAGAACAAGTGGCTGATATTTTCACTAAATCACTTGGATTGAAGAAGTTTCAAGAATTACGAAATCAATTAGTGTTGAAGACACTCCAAGTTTGAGAGGAGTAATGTTAGCAAACTTTAAGCATTTGGTTAGCACTTTTTAAGTACTTGTTAGCAATTTTTAAGGATTTGTTAGCACTATTTTAGTATGATTAACATATTTTAAGTATTTTGTTAATTTGTTAAGTATTTTTAGGAAACAAACTTTCGAATTAAGAGGAATTATTTAGGGTATTGCTTATGTTTTTTGACTCTAAATAGACGTGTTGCTTTGTAAATATGTATTCATGAATGAAAAGTTCATAGTTTCTTTCTTCCCTCTCCTTAGGCTTTTTGTTGTCATTTTCAAAGTTCTCCCAATATTTTATTTCCATCAAAATCCACCCCATACAAAACCATCTTCGACGACCCCACCACCACCAACACACTCACCTCGACGTACTCCTTCATCGATCTCACCCAATTCTCAACCCCATCAAATGCCCCTGTCTCCAAACCTCATATCACTTCCTATAACGCTTCCACCACCGTCGCCTCCTCGTTCTCTCACCCACCAACTCCTCCTTCTACATTTCCACAAAGCATATCCTCAAGCAGTTTCTGAGGTAAGCAACTTGGATAGCAGACCACGGCCATGTTCGGCACCTCATTATGAACCTGAACTGCTACTTCCAACCATTCACCTCAATCTGCCCATGTGTGAGGCTCTCGCATGTGAGCTGACCCACAAGCGCGTAAGGAGAGCATCACATGATCGTGCACCGGCCAAGTTGACAGATCTCATCTGGCCCCAAAATGAAGGTTGCTCACTCCAAGTTGGGCATACAAGAAATGTCCCATACTACCGAGCTCCTCTTTATTTAAAGGTTCTCCATTTTTTTTATGAAGAGGCCTCCCATTCTCCTAGCATCGAATATCAGCGTGCTATTGAAATAGAGCTTGAGGAGAAGGGAGTGCATCGTGTTGTCTCGTAATTTTGAAATGGTTGCCCCAGTGTTCATGAAATGGGTGTACATCGAGCCGTCAGAAGCTGGGTGGTGGAGCATGGTGCCGACGGCAATGCTGTAGTTGCGAAAAAGAGTGACCTAAATAGAGAGAATTTCCTTTTCGAGAAGCAAGGGAAAAAGAGGGTGGAAATGGGCTGTGGCGTTTGGGTGGTGGGAAGAGAGCTTGTAGAAGTTTTTCAAACTAGTGGCTGCGGTAACCACAACGGTATTATAGTCGGAGTAGTTGATGGAAGGTGGTTTCGTAGTGGACGCTGTGAGTTTGCTGATGAGCAGGTAGAAGAGGTGATGGGAAATGCAAAGGGATTGCTTAAGTTTGTGGCGCTCCGAGTTAAGGAGTTGGGTTTGGTTATGTGGAGTTAGTAGAAGAAGAAGCACTGTACAAGAGGAAAATGGAGGAATAGGATGTCAAAGGAGACTGCGACGTAATGGAGGTGCATTTTGTCGTAATTTCCAGCTACTAACGAGACTCTGCATTTCTTATTAGAGAGTGATTCTAATTCTATTTTAGAAATATTATTGCAGCAGTTTTTTTAGTTACCCGATCAGTTTTCTTTTATGATTAGTGGGTATAGTTACGTATGAATGAGATATTTAAAACGTTTTGAAATTCGGTTTGTTGAGGGAGTAAAACAAAATTTGTAGTTTTTTGTGTTTTGCTGGTAACGCAACCAGTAGTTCCTTCTTCTTCTTTGTGCGATTTTTGCCACCAAACCCTAACAGCTGGTATCAGAGCAAGGTTTTGAGTTTTTTTTTAATTGGTGTTTCGACATCTGCTATAGAAGGAAGAAGCAGAGAAACGTAGTGAATCTTCAAGTCTCTTGAGCAAAGAGAGACAAGCAATGGTAGCATCTACGTAAACATAAACGTGGGCAAAGGAAAAGTTACTGTCAACACTGGTAAGGGAACCAGCATCAATGTCAGCCACGGCAGTGTTAGCGTGAACGTAAAACCCAAAGAGAAAGGAAGCAAAGTGAATTTGATTGTGCAAGGAAGCAGTGGCAGATGCAGCGACAAATAGTGTGTCTTCACCGACAATTTTAGTCTTCAACAGCGAAAATTATGAGTTTTGGAGCATCAAAATAAAAACCTTGTTTGAGTCACAAGGTTTGCGGGATCTAGTAGAAAAAGGAATCCCTGATTCAGACAGCAACCTGTAAGATATTCTAAAGAAGGATGCAAAGGCCCTGTACATCATCCAGAAAGCATTACATGAGACGATTTTCTCTAAAATAGTAGCAACCAACTCAGTAAATGAAACTTGGATTACTTTGAAAAGAGCATTTTAAGGGAGTTCAAGGGTGATTGCAATCAAACTGTAGGGACTGCACAGAGATTTTGAAACCCTCTTCATGAAGCAAGGTGAGACAATTCAAGATTTTCTATCAAGAACATCAATTATCGTTAATCAAATTCATGCCTATGGAGCGAAAATTTCGAAGCAGAATGTGGTGGAAAAATTCTGAGAAGTCTTATGCCGAAGTTCGATCATGTGGTGGCTGCAATTGAGGAGTCGAAAGACCTTACGACATACACCTTTGATGAACTCATGGGATCACTGCAAACGCATGAGTCTTGCCTCAACAAAATCGAGGAGAAGGATGACACGAGAGCTTTCTACACAAAAGGAGAGATCTCGGGTGGCAGATCGTACACCAGTACATGAGGAAATGACAGAGGATATTAGTGTTATCGTGGCAGAGGTGGTGGGTACGAAGGTGGCCGAGGTGGTGGTTACAATTGCAATCGAGGCAATGGCCGAGGCAGTGGAAGTACAAGCCAGTGTGGAAGAAGAGGAAGAGGAAGAAAAAGGTCAGCCAAAAATAGACAACAAATTGATGGACAATCGAAAAAAAGACGTGGAATTTTTCTATTGTCACAAATTTGGTCACATGTAGGCGGAATGCTACAAAAAGCAAAGAGATGAACCAAAGAAAGATGTAGAATACTATTACTGTCACAAGTATAGGCACACGCAGGCTGATTGTCAATAAGAAGCAAAGAGATGAAGGGCAGGATAGTTTTGGAGAAGAAAAGAATGATCAGTAAAAACTGTTTATGGCTAGAACCGAGAAGAATTTAGATATCAGCAAAATATGGTTTTTGGATAGTGGCTATTCCAATCACATGATAGGCTTCAAACACCTGTTCAATCAACTAGACGAGACCCACAAATTGAAGGTTAAGTTGGGAGATGATAAGGTAATTCATGTAGAAGGTAAAGGAACAGTAGCAATTGAAACCAATCAACACAACATAAGGTTCTTGTATGATGTTTATTTCATTCCCCAACTAACACAGAACTTATTAAGTATTGGTCAGTTGATTGAGAGTTGATATTCTGTCACTTTTAAAGAGAAGAAGTACAAAATTACTAACAATGCCACAAAACAGATCATGGCTGTAGTAGAGATGACAACAAACAAACTTTTTCCTTTCGAGATTTCAAGTGTAGAGGAGAAGGTGATGGCTGCCAAATTATCAAACCCAAGTGAGATTTGGCATCTCAGGTGTGGGCATCTGAATGTTAATGGACTCAAGTTACTTAGTCAAAAGCAAATGGTATTTGGTTTACTAGAAATTAAGGAAATTGGGCTATGTGAAGGTTGTATTTATGGCAAACAAACCAAATTTTTGTTTTCCAAACACCATGCAATAAGAGCAACCCAAGTGCTTGAATTAGTTCACACAGATTTGTGTGGTCCAATAGAGACTGAGTCCCTAGGGGGTAGCAAGTATTTCTTGTTGTTTATTGATGATTTCAGTTGAAGGTCATGGGTGTTCTTTTTTAGAAACAAAAGTGAGGCTTTTGAATAGTATAAAAAGTATAAGGTCATGGTTGAAAAACAAACTAGCATGGAATTGAAGGTGCTCAGGTCAGATAGAGGGGGAGAGTACCAATCAAAAGAGTTCAAGCAATATTATGAGAAGGAAGGCATTCAATAGCAACTAACTACTCCATATACTCCATAGCAGAATGGGGTTGCCGAAAGGAAGAATAGAACAATGGTGGAATTGGCTAGAACCATGCTCAAATCAAAGGAGCTACCAAATAAATTTTGGGCTAAAACTGTTGCAACTGAAGTGTACATTCTGAACCAATCACCAACCAAAGCAGTGCTAAACCAACGAAACCCCTATTGAAGCATGGTTTGAGAGGAAACCAAGTGTGGGACATCTTAGAGTCTTCGACTGCATTGCATATACCTTGCTCAGTTCACACAACACAAGTAAACTAGACAAAAAATCAGAAAAGTGCATATTCATTGGGTATTATATACAGTCCAAAGGCTATAGGTTGTACAATCCAGCAAATGGAAAGATTGTGGATAGTAGAAACGTGCTGTTTGATGAGAATGTAAGCTTGAATTTGTCAGATAAAACACAAGCTACAATAACAGAAGTTCCAATCCAGGAAGAGTTTGAAATTGATGAAGATGAGCAATAGATTTTAGGTTCTAGCAGCAGCTCAATACCTAGAATTTGATCCTTTGATTCTGATTTTCCTACAATGAAGGTAAAAACAATACAAGAATTATATGAAACAACTCGAGTGTTATATGTTACAGACCCAACAACGTTTGAAGAGGTTGCAGAGAACAAAAAATGGCAGCAAACAATAAAGGAGCTATTAGTAATATACCAGAGTAAAACATTGCAGTTAATTGAACCTCCTTAAGGACAAAACATAATTGGAGTAAAATGGGTGCATAAGATGAAGTTTGGAGCTGATGGAAGTATTCAAAAGCACAAAGCTAGGTTAATTGCAAATGGTTATTCTAAAAAATTTGGAGTTGATTATGAAGAAACATTTTTTCCAGTTGTAAGGTTTTAGACCATTCGGTTACTGTTAGCACTAGCAGCTCTACTAAAGCAACATGTGTACCAGTTTGATGTCAAATCCACATTCCTTAATGGTGACTTAATGGAGGAAGTGTATGTTGAACAACCTAAAAGTTCCAAGATTGTTGGGAAAGAAGATTGGGTATACAAATTGAATAAAGCCCTATATGGACTAAACAGGCTCCAAGGGCTTGGTATAGCATAATTGATTCCCATTTTTTGAAAACTAGATTTGAGAGAAGCAAAAATGAGTCGAATTTCTATGTGAAAAGAAAGGGAACTAAAGCTCCACTGGTGGTGTGCTTGTATGTGGATGACATGATATACATGGAGACTAGTCAGGAGCTGATTCTACTGTTCAAATAGTGCTTGCTGCAGTAGTTTGAAATGACTGACCTTGGCAAGATGCATTACTTTCTTAGGCTGGACATAGAACAAGAGAAAGAGAACATATTCATTTAACAAAGGATGTATGTAAGAGATCTCTTAGAGAAATTTGGATTAAAAGGTTATAATTCTGTTCCAACACCAATGAACCCAAAATGAAGAAAAAAAATAAAATGGTAATAATATGAGAGAGAATAAAGTGAGAGAATATGTTAAAGAGAAATAAGAAAGAAATATAATTTAATAAAAATTTAATCAATGAAAACTAATGGGTTTTTCATGATGAATCGCAACGATTCAATAGTACTTACTTCTGAACAAGGTTGTGTACATTATCAAATCCAAACAATTCAATTTTAAAAAGAGAAATCAATTACAGCTCCATAAATCCTACAAAATAAAAGCAAATCACTCGCTTGAGCTGGGTAGCTCGTATGGTTTGTTCGCAAACACAGCATTGGCTAGCCAACTAAATTAATCAAACTTTTAAGATTTGGATAGAAAGCTTCAATCTGATCCAACCAACCCAGCAAAAAAAGTTAACCAACAACTCCATCTCCCTTGCTGAGAGGGTGATCCCTACCTTAATCTGACCATCTCCTCCCTACTATACGCTAGTGAGAATGCCTATGTTCTCAATCGATGGCAACTCCACCTTCGTTGACCTCCCTCATTTGTAATCCAGCCCGTACAAACTAACTTTGGTGACCCCACCACCGCCAGCGACCTCACCTCGTCATACTCCTTCATCGACCACACCCAATTCTCAACCTCCGCAAATGCTACTATCTCTAAACCTCATATCACTTCCCATACCTCAACCACCACCACTGCTGCTGTCCATCTCTCGTCGACCAACTCCTCCTACATCTCTACTGATGGAAAATAAAGTGTTGGGAGAAATTTGAAAAAGGTAGTAGAAAGCTTAAGTAAGGGGAAGACAAAAGCTATGAACTTTTTATTCATAAAATTCATTATCACAAAGAACCAATTACATCAATTTATAGCCAAGAAAAATAATCAATCCCATATATATTTCCATCTAATGTGAAAGTTTGTTCCTAAAAATACTAAACAAACTAACAAAATACTTAAAATATGCTAACCATACTTAAAAAGTGCTAACAAATCTTTAAAGTACAAATAAACCCTTAAAAATGCTCACAAACACTTAAAAAGTACTAACAAACACTTAAAAAGTGCAAACACTTAATATTTACTAACATTACTCCCACTCGAACTTGAAGTATCTTCAACCCTAATTGATTTGGTAATTCTTCAAACTTCCTAACTTCAAGAAATTTAGTGAAAATATCAGCCACTTGTTCTTCAGAACTGCAATATACCGGACTTATAATCTCTTTGTTGACATGATCATGAAGTAAATGATACATTGTCTCGATATGCTTGCTTCTCCTAGGTTTGCTTCTCCTATGTTGAACTAGATTTTTTACTAATTTGATGGTCAACATATTGTCAATAAATATAATTGTTGGCTCTACTTGTTGATGATCTAACTCCTACAATAAATTTCGTAACCAAATTACTTCACAAACTATTGATGAAGCTGTAATATATTCTGCTTCATAAGATGAAAGAGCAATGACATCTTGTTTAGTTGATCTCCACATAAATCTTGTTAAACCTAAGAAGAAAGAATAACCAGTTGTACTCTTCCTTTCATTTATATCACCTCCCAAGTTACTGTCAGAGTAGCTACATAAATCTGTCCCATTTTAGTTGGTGAAATACAAACTATAATTAAGTGATCCTTTAATATACCTTAGTATTTCTTTTGCAACCATCTAATGTGTTTCATTTGGATTTTCCATATATCGAATAATAAGTCCAACAGAATATACAATATTAGGTCTTGTGATAGTGAGGTAACAAAGACTACCTACAAGACTTTTAAATACAGTAGAGTCAATAAGGTTTTCTTCTCCTTCTCTACTTATTTTCATTCTCACATCAAGTGGTGTAACCACTGATTTACAATCTTCTATTCTAAACTTCTTTAGAAGTCTAGTAGTATATCTTCTTTGAGAGATTTGGATTCCAATTATCATTTGCTTTACTACTGAACCAAGAAAGTATCACATTTTGTCATTATCTATCATGTCAGATTCATGCCATATAGTTCTTTTGAATTCTTGAAATAATTCAAGTGAATTTGTTGTATAAAGCAAATCATCTACATAAAGACAAATCATAAGAATATTATTTTAATTTGTCTTAATCTAAAGTGCATGCTCAAATGGACATTTTTGGAATCCTTGTTGAAGATATCCATCAATTTTAGTATTCCATGTCCTTGGTGCTTATTTCAATCCATATAGAGGCTTTTTCAAACGATAGATTTTATGTGAATCACTCATAATTTTGTACCCTTTAGGTTGATCAATATAAACTTCTTTTTCTAAAACTTCATTTAAAAATATAGATTTAACATCAAGTTGACATACCTTCCATCCATGATCTACTAAAAGTGCTAAAATCAACTTCATTGTATCAAATCGAGCAACTAGAGCAAATACCTCGTTGTAGTCTATACCATATTTTTGCTTAAAGCCTTTGCCACAAGTCTTGTCTTGTATCTGTCCACTGTTCTGTCTACTTATGCTTGATCTTGTAAATGCATTTAACTCTTATAGGTTTTTTTTAGGAGGGAGATTAACTAACTCCTATTTATTATTCTTTTCTATAGATATTATTTCTTCATCCATAGCCTTTTGCCAATTTATATCCTACACTACTTCATCAAAAGAAACATAATCATTATTAGCAAAATAATAAAATAAGTTAGAATACTCAGAAGTTTGCTCATATATCTCTTATAGACTTTTCATCTTTTTGTTTGAGTCAATAGGATATGCTGTCTTTTGCATAACAGTTGTTCTTGAGGGAGAGCTTATTGGAGAATTCAAATCATGTATTTATTGATTTTGAATTTCTTCTTCTTGTCCAAGTATGATTGTTTTATCATCCTTCTTTTCCTTCCACTTCAAGGTCTCTTCTTCTACAAACACAACATCACGGCTAATAAACACCTTTTTGGTTAAAGGATTGTAGAGTTTGGAGGCTTTTGAATCCTTGTTGTACCCAATGAATATGTATTTTTCACCTTTATCATCTAATTTCTTCCTTATTGCATTAAGTAACTATGCATATACAATACAATCAAATATTCAAAAATGAGAAACACTTGGTGTATATCTACTCCAAGCTTCTTGTGGATTCATATAACGCACAGCTTTAAAAAGACATCGATTCAACAAATAAGTTGAACATGCAACTACTTCTGCCCAAAATTCTTTTGGCATATTTCTCTTTCTCATCATTGTCTTTTTCATATCAATGATAGTATGATTTCTTCTTTCAACCACTCCATTTTGTTGTAGAGTATAACTTGTGGTAAGTTGATGTCGTATGCCTTTTGCTTACATAATTGAATAAATTCATTTGAAGTGTACTCATTACCTCTATCAGATCTAAGGCATTGAATGAATAACCCACTTTATTTTCAACCTTGTATTTGAACACTTTAAACATGGAGATAGTAGTAGATTTCTCCTTAATAAATATGATCATATTTTTCTGCTAAAATTATCTACAAAAGTAATAAAATACTTACCTCCATTTGATAATGGCACCAATGGACCACAAATATCTATATGAATAAGTTGCAACGGTCTTTTAGCTCTCTAAGTTTATTCTTTTGAAATGGTAGACGATGTTGCTTTTCAAGTATACAAGCTTCACATATATGATTTGGATCATCTAATAAAAGAAGACCTTTCACCATTCCTTCTTTTTCCAATAATTTCAAACCTCTAAAGTTAAGGTAACCGTACCTTAGATGCCATTTTAAAGAATCATTTGAATGATGCCCAAGATAACAAACTTCACTTGTTGACTTTAATTGAAGAGGAAGCATGCGATTTGTCTACATCTTCATTTTAGTAATATTCCTTTCTTTTGAAACTTGCAAAAGAAGATAACTATTCTCCATATGTATAATTTGTCATTTCTCAGTCAATTGCCCAAGACTAAGAATATTACTTTTTATATCAAAAATAAAATATACATATGAAATAATAATTTGAAGCCCATTCTCTTTGTAAAGTTTTATATTACCTTTGCCTTCAACTTTCAACTTTGTTGAGCCTCCAAAACTTACATTTGCTTGCACATTTTCAATTGAATCAAATAGATGTCTTTTTCCACACATATGTTCCTCGGCTCTTGAATCAATAAACCATGCATCTTCTCTTTCGTTATCAATATTTTTTGCTAATAAAGATATTGACTCTTCTTGGGATGTTTTAGCATGATTTGATTATTTTTTATGCCAATAATCAGAAGCATAATGACCAAACTTATGACAATTGTAACATTTAATAATTCTACCATGTCCTTGACCTCGAGAAGCATTACATCTTTCATGCCCTTATTGAGTGTAAGATTGATTAAATTTCTATTGAGATCTTTTTTGAAAATGATCTCTTTCATGTCCTCGATATGAAGCTCATCCTCTTCCCCTTGAAGTTGATTTCTCTTTCTTCAAGGTATTGTCTTCTTTTAAATTTTGTTTTAATTCTAATGCTTGATCAATGGGTGCAACTTTAGCCCTTTTCTTTATTCATTGCTCATACATTTGTAAAGAACCCATTAGCTCTTTAATAGATAAACTTCATATATCTTTAGATTCTTCAATTACTATTACCACGTGCTCAAACATAGGAGTTAAAGAATGAAATATCTTTTCGATGACACGTACATCATGGATTTGTTCTCTATTTCACTTCATCAAATTCACAATAAGAATTAAGCATGAGACATAATCTGAGATAGTCTCATTTTCATTCATCTTTGATTGCTCAAAATCACCTTTAAGGATTTGAAGACGTGCATGCTTCACATGTTCAATACCTTTGATGATTGTGTTGCGTTTATTTCAAACTTTTGTACTTGTAGTTGCTTCTACAACTTTCTAAAAAGTGGTTTTATCAAGTCCTTGATATATTAAGAACAATGCCATTTAGTCTTTTTTTTATTTTCTTTCAACAGTTTTTTCTTCATTTCAATAGCATCTGATTCATCAAAGCCATCAATAACAATCTCCCAAAGATCTTGCCAGCCAAAAAGGGCTTTCAATTGAATGCACCAATTATCATAATTGTCGTTGGTCAATCTGCGAACGATCTGTTGCACGATTCCAGGCATTTTACCACTACTCTTCTCCCTTTGACGCTACAGTGTTTGATCTTCTTCTCCAAGCTCTGATACCACTTTGATGGAAAATAAAGTGCTGGGAGAAATTTGAAACGGCAGTAGAAAACTTAAGCAAGATGAAGACAAAAGCTATGAACTTTTTATTCATAAAATTTATTGTCATAAAGAATCAATTTCATCAATTTATAGCCAAGACAAATAACCAATACCTTAAATCTTTTTACCTAATGTGAAAGTTTGTTCCTAAAAGTACTTAACAAACAAACAAAACATTTAAAATATGATAACCATACTTAAAAAGTGCTAACAAATCCTTAAAGTGCTAACAAACACTTAAAAAGTGCTAATACTTAAAGTTTGTTAACATCTACAAAGCATATCCCCACGCATTTGCCGAAGTAAGCAGACAGGATGGCTGACCGCAGCCGCTGTCAACACCCTGTCACGAACTTGAATTGCACCTTCCCCTCATTCACCTAAACCCATGCATGCAGAAGATTCACCAATGTGAGCCCACACACGGACGTGTACGGCGAGCATTGCGAGACTGTGCGTAGGCCTTGTCGGCGGATGTCATTCGGCCCCAAAACGAAGGTCGCTTGCACCATATTGGGCATGCAGGAAAGGTCTCATACCATTGAGCGCCTCTCAATTTTGAGGTCCTCTGTGTCTTTGATGAAGAGGCCTTTGATTCCCCTAGTGTTGGATATCAGCACGCATTCGAAAAAAGGCTGGGGAAATGGAAAAGTGCTATGTTGTCTCCTAATTTGGAAATGGCAACACAAGTCTTCATGAAATGGGTGTAGCTGGAGCCCTCGGTAGCTACGTGGTGGAGAGTGGTGCAATTGGCGATGCCATAGTTGTGAAAAAGAGTGATCTGAACAGAGAGAATTGCCTTTTCGGGAAGGAAGGGAAGCAAAAGGGTGGAAACGGGCTGCGACGCAGGTTGTTAGGAGGAGAGCTTGTAGAAGTTGTTGAAACTAGAGGCTATGATAAAGGCAATGTTATTAGAGTCGGCGCTGTGGATGAAAGGAGGTTTGGTAGTGGACGCTGTAAGCGAGCCGACGAATGGGTAGAATAGGCGAAGGGCGATGGAAAGGGATTGCTTGAGTTTGGGGAGCCCGGAGTCTACTTTTGTTTTCGTAACGGGGAGTTCGTAGAAGAAGAGGTGCTACACCAGTGCAAAATGGTGGAAGAGGATGTCGAAGAAGCAGAGTGCAACGTAATGGAGCACGTTTCCCCAAACTTTCCAGTTGCTGGTGAGACACTGCATTTCTTCACCACCTTGAGCTCATGGAGAGGAGACATCCCACAGCTCTGCCTGTGCAAGCAAGGTATGATTGCCCACACATTTATGCTGCGGCTTTCTTTTTATTTTTTTATGAAATGTGTGCGTAGGTGTGAATTATATATATACTGGCCCCCTGGCATATATGTCAACAAGTACCCATGATCTATGATAATTATTTCTATGTACGATTTTGTTATTAGTTTTTTATTAGGAGGAGCTATTGGCGTGCTCGATTTATTTATAATTACGAGTGCTTTTTTAAAAGAAGATTTATGTGAAGAAACATTAAGTTTTTATGAAAAATATTTTAAAAAATAAAATTTAAAAGCACTTCAAAAAAAGCAATTGAAATATGTAGCAGAAACTGGGCTTAAAAATTGTAATAATAAGAAAACTATTGTTGTTTGCTAGCTTGTGAGGTATATAATAGAACAAGTTAAACATGTTTTAAAATAAATTATTAGCAAAGAGATTTTCTACGTTAAATTTAATATAGTTATTAATAAAAAAAACTTAATAAAATAAGAAAGGACATTATAAATTTATTATGATGATAAAAATAATTTTAAAATCTTGACAATGTAATTATCATTTTATATATCTATAAGTTTAGGCTTTTGAACTATTGTTGCTCATATAACATCATATTGAGAACTCATATGGGTTTTGATCTTCTTAATACTTAAAATACATTTCAAAAATATTTGTTCATTTTTTAATTTTATATTTAATAAAAATCCTATAGCTCAAACAAGATAATAGATATAACCAAGCACACGATTAACTTTAAACTTTTCATGCATAATTTTTAATAATCAAATGCTGAGTCTATTCCCTCATGAAAAACATAATATATATAAAATAGCACACTATTAATATTATGCTAAAAATAGAGTGATGCAAATAAAAAAAAGGACATATTGCAATATGAGTACTATGCAATATAGTACTTAACTATTCAAAACTTATTAATACATTATTTATTTTTTTAGTTGAGAAAATGAGTATAATTATAACATCAACACCAACATTGAGTTGAATTCCAAAAAATTCTTTTTTTCATGTATATATCAGGAACAAAGTTCATGTCAAAAAACGTGATCCAGTTATAAAATTGAACCATAATCTGAGATCTATCATATTAATATGAGAGTTACAAAATTTACTAGGAGGTTTATTTGGAAATTTTAAAATTTTTTAATTGGCATCACCCTATCTTTAGCATAATGTTACGAAAATACATATAAAGAGGCGAACAATGCAGGAGAGCAGTTTAGCACCAAGAAAATCAAACTTTTTTAGATGATGAATTACTGAATTGTGGGATTAAGGTGCACTGTCTGATTGCACATTTTCACGATCGTACGATCACTGCTGCACTTCATCATTTAAACCACAAAATCTTTCAACCATGTCAGTGCGACATACACACAGCAACGACTATCCAACTAATGCCTTCAGTGGTTACGAAAATCCCTATAATGAAAAAAGAACAAAGTTGTTATGCAATATCGGACAAAGCACTCAAGACTTTTCTGCACGATGAACGTCTCAATTGTTTGATTAAGGTGCACAGTCTGATTGCACATTTTCTCCATCAAACGATCACCGTCATATTTTATCTTTCAAAACATTTAATTCTTTGAACCATCTCATCGCGCCTTTATGTGATCGCATGGTTTGTATTTCTTCCACTGTTCAAGCTAAATACTGCTATTAGATCGCGATGATGGTCTAACAGACCAATCAATTTCATATTTATAAAAACATAGATTTTATTGCATACGTCCGATTGCTCAGTTTTGTGATCAAATGATGCGAGAGAATTTGGAACGAATGTGACCTCCTCAACAACTTTTTTAGCCATTTTTTTTCGTCATTTGAGAGTTATTTATTTATTTTTTCCTAATTAAATATTGTAAAAGATGCAAAAATTCTAAAGGCTAAATATGGTGTTTGGTAAGTGCTTTTAACTATTACAAATTGCATATAAATAGAAGACTTTTGTAGGAAAATAGGAATAAAATTTTTTATATGACATTAAGAAAAAATATTAAACCCGTTAGAAGCTCGTTTCCTTTATCATTTTCATACGTTGCTATGACATTCACTCATCAAACTTTTGAAATTCTCTAATCACCTAAGTTGTTAATTTTCTTTATATTTAATTAATTTAATTAAGATACTTGTATCTCTTTAATGATTTTATCAACCATATGATTTTGTCATATTTATTTAGATTTTATCGCACTAAATATTTTTCTTTTTTTTCCCATTTATTTCGTTGGAGGGAATTAGTAGCATGTTCAGTTTATTTCATAATATAACTGCAGTAGTCTGTCTCAATTGTCTCTTTGTTATGAGTGTTTAGCCTACTCCTCTTTTGACGAAAAGCTTATATTGTGTTGTATTTTCTTGATTTTACTTGGGTGAACTTATGCCAATTTTATAAGTCAAACAATTTAAAAATCGATTGTCCATATTTTTAATTAATATTAATTTTTTAATGACAAGATTTTTATAAAACTTAATATGTTTTCGAAATAGAATTAAAATTTATAAAAAATCACTTTAATATATTTGTTAAACTTTATTTAAAATTACGTAAATATTTTATGTAAATATTTTGTAATAAATCATACTTTGATTCATAGCAATTCACTTCACTCTTGTTGAATCTCACTTCAAAACTCTTATTAAAATTAATTATCTTTCATGAGGAAAAATAGTGCTGTAGAAACATATGTGCAACACGAGGACTTCTCAAGAGATGACTCATGCTCATAGCACTGTAACACAAGCATGCTTAACTTCTGAGTTTTTGTGGGATAGAGTGCTATAATGATGGGGTGGTCCCAAATGCATGCAAAAGGTAAAAAAATTTTAGTTGCATGATTATTTTTAAAAAAAAAAACTATTTTCAAAAGTATCTAAATTAACAAATAAATACACTTCTAAAATTTGTTGTATATGCTTTTTCTTTCTATCATTCTATATTGTAAAATTAATATATTATTTATATTAAAAAGATAAAAAAAAGTTAAATAAAGTTTTATTTTTTTTATAATGTACTTATAAATTTCTTCCAATATATTGTCATTCCTACAAATAAAAATTAAAATGCATAGTAAAAAAATGAAAGAGAAAGTAAAGAAGGATAGTAGAGAAAAAACAATAAAAATCATTAGGATATATAGAATAAAAGGACAAATAAGATAATGATAATAGAAGAGACAAAAATGAGAGAATTTAAAATATATTAAGATAAAGAGAAAAAAGTTAACTAAATAGTATAATTAAAATTAAATCTAAATAATTTAAACTTATAATATTTATAAAATATAATAAGTTAATTGAATATAATATTTAATAATATAAGAATATAAATAAATCTTATGGGTTTATTATTATTTTAAAATATTACAAATATTTTAAAAAGATTTTACTAATAATAAAATATTATTATTATATCAAATATATTATAATATAATATTTTTATTTTTAAAAAGATATCATACAAAGTATATATACTATTTTTAACATAACGAGATTCTTATTAATAATAATTAATGTAAATTATTTTGCTTAAAACTAAATCTAAATAATTTAAACTTATAATATTTATAAAATATAATAAGTTAATCGTATATAATATTTAATAATATAAAATATTAATAAATATTTTGGGTTTATTATTATTTTAAAATATTAAAAATATTTTAAAACATTTTACTAATAATAAATTTTATTATTATATCAAATACACTATAATGTAATATTTTTATTTTTAAGAACAAATCATATAAAACATATACACTATTTTCAAACATAAGGAGATTCTTATTAATAATAATTAATATAAATTATTTTTCTTAATGAAAAACTAAAATAAATAAATATTTTATTATATGAAATGATGTGTTATATTTATTATTTTATAATATTTATACTAATTTTATAAAGTGGTTTTTTAAAACATAATTATTTTAATGTTAATTATGAACTATCATTTATCATAATTTTTTATATTATAATGTTATAAAAGTTAATTGTCATTTGTTAAAAAATACAATTCTATGAAACAATATATGCAACACTAAGACGTTTGAAATGCCCACTCATCACAATACTACTCTCACTCAAGCATGCTTATCTAACGAGATCCAATGCGAAAATGCTCGTGTGATCAAACATGCATACAAAATAAAAAGTATCATAGTCGTGTGACTATTTTTTTATGATAATGAATAATTTCATAGATTTCCTAAATTTTAATGCATATACACTTTTAATAAAATTTGTGATTGTTATTTATCATAATATAGTATATTATAACTCTTTATTTAAATAAAATTAATAAATAATTACTTAAACTATTGTTTTTATAAAAATAGATAACTCTGAATGAAAGTTTCCTTAATTATATTAACCTTTTTATAAATTAAAAATTAAACTACTTGATAAATATTTATAATAAAATATATTTTTGTCATATATAATACATAATAAACTATAAAACATGATAAATTTTTTTAAATTCTATAAATTGATTAAAAGAAGATAATAAAGTCAGAGATGATTATTCTTAAAGAGAGACAAAGTCATGGATTTATAAAATCAAAATAGATGCGAAAATAATAATAGTGAGAGATGAGAGATAATTTATTGAAGAAGAAAAGAAAAGAGAGAATATGAAGAAAATTGAGAGAATTATTAAATGAGTAAAAGAGTTTTATGACAAAGTAAAGAATAATAAAAGAGTGAGAGATGTTATGAATAATATAAAGAGATAGCGAATGACAACAAAACAAAAATAGCAATAATATGAGAAAGTAGAAACTGACAGAATGTGTTAAAGAGAAATAAGTGAGAAAAATAATTTAATAAAAATTTACCCAATAAAAACTAATGGGTTTTCAGTAGTGAACCGTTACGATTCAATGGTATTTATTTCTAAACAAGGTTGCGCACAATCAAATCCAAACAATCAAATTTTTAATTGAGTAATCGATTACAGCTCCATAAATCCAACAAAATAAAAGCAAATCGCCCGCTTGTAGCTCACGTAGCTCAAAAGATTTGTTTGGATTCACAGTAATGACTAGCCAAGTAAATTAATCAGACGGTTAACATTTGGATAGAAAACTTTAATTAGATTAGGCCAGCATAACAACTAACAACTAAATCTCCCTGAATTAGAGGGTCATCCCCACCTCAATACAACATCCACCTCCCTGTTGTCTGCCAGCAAAAATTCCCTTGTCTTCACAATCAACACCAACTCCACCTTCGTCGGCATCGTCCACCCAAAACCCATCCCGTACAAACCCAACTTTGGCGGGTCTACCACTATAAGCACCCTCATCTCGACGTACTCCTTCGTCAACCTTACCTAATTCTCAACCTCCTCAAATGCCCCAATCTCCAAACCTCGTATCACTTCCCAAACCACTTCCACTATCACAGCTACTGCTCCTCTCTCATCACCAACTCCTCCTACATCTCCACAAAGCATATCTTCAGTAGTTGCTGAAGTAGTCAGGATACCGACTACAACTGTGATCATCACCCCGTCACCAATCTGAACTACTCCTTCCCCTAATTAGCTTAAACCCATGCACGCATGAGGCTCGCCCATGTGAGGCCACTCGTGAGTGTGTACGATAAGCGTCGCGAGACCGTGCGCTGACCAAGATGATGGATCTCTTCAAACCCAAAAACAAAGGTCGCCCGCACCACATTAGGCTTGCAAGAAAGGTACCATATCATCGAGCTCCTCCAGATTTTGAGTTTCTCCATGTCTTTGATGAAGAGGCCCCCCATTCCCTGGCTTCGAATATCAGCGCATAGTCAAAACAGGGCTGGCAGAGAATGGAGGGCATGGTGTTGTCGATTAATTTGGAAATGGTGGCCCAAGTCTGCATGAAATGGCTGAAGCTGGAGTCGTCAACAGCCGCGTAGTGGAGAGTGGTGCCGATGGTGATGCATAGTTTGGAAAAAGTGTGACCTGAATCTAGAGAATTTCCTTTTCAGGAAGCAAGGGAAGGAGAGGGTGGAAATGGGTTGCAGCACATGGGTGGTGGTAGGAGAGCTCGTAGAAGTTATCGAAACTAGTGGCTGTGATAACAGCAACGGTATCAGTGTCAAAGCGGTGGATGGAAGGAGGTTTGGTATTGGACGCTATGAGTGAGCGGGCGAGCTGGTAGAAGAGGCAGAGGATGATGGTGTTAGCAAACTTTAAGTGTTTGTTATATATTGTAAATGTTTGTTAAGATTTCTTGGTGTTCAAATGTTTAAATAACTTTGAATTTTAAATTAGGAACAGAAAAGCGGGATTAGTTGCTTTTGTTCCTTATAAAAAGTGAAATTGATGCTTTGTAGTTATGTATGAATGAAATTTTATCACTTATGCCTTGCTATAATTTTGGGTTTTCAATGCCATTTTCAAATTTCTCCCAATACTCTCAAATACAAGTTTGCAATTTGAGATCTATTTTGTTTCAATTTATTTCTATCATCTTAAAAATAATTAATCATGACATATTATAAAAATAATATTTTATTTAAATAAAATTAATTAAAAATTACATAAACTCTCATATTTTATGACATAGATATTAATATATATGATTTTCTTTTGTTAGGTTGTCATTCTTATTATAAAAAAAATTAAATTATATAAACTATAAATAATAAAATATATATTTTTCATAAATATTATATATTAAACTGTGATATACTAGGGATTTCTTAAATTTTTTTAATTGATTTCCTTAAAAATAGATAATAGAGTTAGAGATAAGTATTTTAAAAGAGAGAAAAAGTCACAGATTGATAAGTATAAGATAAAAAGGAAAATAATAATACATAGATGAGAGATGATTTAATAAAAAAAAAAGTGGGAACATAAGGGAGACAGAGAGAATAAATAAATAAGTGAAAGAGCAAGAAACAAGAAAGTAAAAAAGGATAGAAGAAAAAGAGGTTTAGATAAAAAATAAGAATATTTAACCAAGTGACAAATAAGAGAATGATAATAAAAAAGAGAAAAAAGTGAGAGAATATGGTAGACATTAAGATAATGGGAAAAAAGTGATAAAAATAATTTAATAATAGTTAGTTTTTAATAATTGAGCTTATAATATTTATTGAATATCTGACATTAATCATATATAATATTTATTTAATTTAAAATATAAAAAATATTTGAGATTTATTTTTGTTATGGAATATTATAAAATCCATATCCACCATATATATACTATTATGAACTTAAATCTATTTTAATTTATTATAATTTATATAAGTTATTTTATAAAATATTAAACAAAATTAAAGTTATTATTTTATTATATCATATAATGTATCAAATTTTTATTACATA
Source organism: Vanilla planifolia (assembly GCA_023846275.1). Classification (NCBI taxonomy): domain Eukaryota; kingdom Viridiplantae; phylum Streptophyta; class Magnoliopsida; order Asparagales; family Orchidaceae; genus Vanilla; species Vanilla planifolia. Next base: position 281,795 of record JAIUJO010000180.1, read on the forward strand.
TAATTAATAATAATATTATAAAGGTTTTATTAAATATTAACTACTAAAATGGTAATTATAAAGAATATTTTTTTTATAAATTAATTTTTTAATATTAATATATATTTAAAATTAATTATTCCTCATTTGGAAAAAGAGAGCTATAATACTAATTTAAGACACCATAACTTCTCAAGAGGTGACCCATCCTGATAACAATCTTGCCTAAGAATGCTTAACTTTAAAATTCTAATTACTTCTAGTACTATAATGTTTGCGTTATTGCACAAGCATGCAAAAAAAATTATCATAATTGTATGATTATTGTATTGATGATAATGGATCTTTGTTAAAATAATCTAAATAATCAAATACATGTACTATTTTAAAAAAAATTATCTTTATTATATATGAGTTAATATATGCTAATGTTAATATTTTATTATATAAAATTAATAAAAAATAATTACATAAACTATTATTTTCAAAAATGTTAACATTAATACATAAGTTTTTATTTTAATTTGTAATCATTTTTATTAAAAAAATAAATTAAATGAAAAATATAAATAATAAAATATATAATTATCAGTAATGTTATATGTTAAACTACGTTATATAAGAAATTTCATATATATTATAAATTTTTAGACGCAAAAAAGTTAATGAAGAAAGAAAATAATTATTTTGCAAGAGACAGAAAGTTACGAATTGATAAGAGTAAAATAAAATGAAAAAAAATAATAGAAAGAGATAAGAGATTATTTAATAAGAGAACACAAGAAAAATATAAAAGAGACGGAGAGAAAAAATAGAAAAACAAGAAGGAGATATATGAGAAATTAAGAAAGGATAGTGGAGAGAGAAAACCAAAGAAGAGTATTACTATATAAATAATATAGTGACAAAAAATAGAGTATTAATAGGAGAGAGAAAAAAGTAATAGAATATGAGAGATATGAAGATAAAGAAAAAAAATTAAGAAACAATTAAATGAATGTTTAGTCTCAATAATAAAACTTATAGTATTTATAAAATATAATGAGTTAATTTATATAATATATAATAATAATAAAGTATCAAAAAATATTGGAGATTTATTTTACTTTAAATTATTAAAAATATTAATATAATATTTTGACTATTAATTTAATATTACTTTTGATCTCTAATATTCTATAATATAACTCTATATTTAAGAAATTAAATACGCAACATATATATATGATATTATAAACATAAATTAATTTTTAATTTATTATAATTGATATAAATTGTTTTGCTAAATATTTAATAAAGTTAAAGTTATTATTTTATTATTTCAAAAGATGTACTATATCTATTATTATATAAAATTGATAACAATTCTATATGGCTTTTTTAAAAACTTAATATTATAATGGTAATTATGAATAACCATCTATCAGAAATTTTTTACTTTATAATGCTATAAAAATTAAATGTCATTCGTTACAAAAGAAGAATCCTATAAGAAAATATGTGCAACACTAGGACGTTTAAAAAAGTCATTCATCACAATACTTCTCTCACTCAAGCATGCTAATCTTTGTAGTTGTAACAAGATCCAATGCTAAAATGCTGGTGTAGTCAAACATGCATACAAAATAAAAAAATATCATAGTTGTGTGATTATGTCTTTGATGTTAATGAATAATTTCAAAAATTTCCCAAATTATAATGCATGTACATTTTTAATAGATATTATGATTGCTATTGTTAGAGATTGATTCAAATCCTATTTTTAGAAATGTTATTTTGTGAGTCGGTTAGAAGTTACAGCAGTGACGGTTTACCGACACAATAAGGGGGGTTTAGTTATTTTAGTTGTGTATCATTTTAGTTTTCTATAATTAGTAGGTTAGTGGGTATAGTTACTTAGTGGAGTAGTGGGATCTGATTTAGGCAATGTGTAAGGTTATTAAAACATGTAAACATCGGTATTTTAGTAGAAGAGTGAATGAATTAAAAAACAGTTGTAGTTTTGTGTTTTACTGGTAACTCAACCAGCAAAGTGAATTCTGTTTTTTCATCCTTTCACCTCCAACGCATTGGTATCAAAGACAAGTTTGATTGTGTAAGGAAGCAATGTCAGATGCAACGATAAACACCACCAGCGTGTCCTTACAGACAATTTCCATCTTCAAAAGCGAAAATTACAAGTTTTGGAGCATCAAAATGAAAACCCTGTTTAAGTCACAAGGTTTGTGGGATGTAGTAGAAAAGGGTGCCTATGATCCAGCCACCAATCCACAAGTTACTCAGAAGAAGGATGCAAAGGCACTGTCCATCATTCAACAAGCAGTACATGAGAAAATTTTGTCTAAAATCACAACAACCAACTCAACAAATGAAGCTTGGACTACAATGAAAATAGCATTTCAAGGAAGTTCAAGGGTGATTGCAATCAAATTATAGGGACTACGTAGAGATTTTGAAACTCTCTTCATGATGCAAGGTGAGACAATTCATGAATTTCTATCAAGAACATCAGGTGTTGATAATCAGATTTGTGCCTATGGAGAGAAAATTTTAGAGCAGACTGTGGTGGCAAAGATTCTGAGAAGTCTGATGCCAAAGTTCGACCATGTGGTGGCTGCAATTGAGGAATCGAAAGACCTTACGACATACACCTTTGATAAACTCATGGGATCATTGCAAACTCATGAGTCTCACCTCAATAGAATCGAAGAGAAGGATGACATGAGAGCCTTCTACACAAAAGGAGAGACCTCTGGTGGCAGATCATAGAGCAGCACACGAGGAAGAGGAAGGGGAAGGTCAACTGAGAATAGACAATAAACTGATGGACAATCGAAAAAAGATGTAGAATGTTTCTACTATCACAAGTTTTGTCACATGCAGGCTAAATGCTACAAAAAACAATGAGATGAACCAAAAAAAGATGTAGAATGCTACTACTGTCACAAGTATGGGCACGTATAGGCTGATTATTACAAGAAGCAAAGAGATGAAGGGTAGGCTAGTTTTGTAGAAGAAAAGAATTGTAAACCGAATCTATTCATGGCTAAAACCAAGGAGAATATAGATGTCAACAAAATATTGTTTTTGGATAGCAGCTATTCTAACCACATGATAGGCTTCAAACACCTATTCAATCAACTAGATGAGACCCACAAATTGAAGGTTAAGTTGGGAGATGATAGGGTAATTCATGTAGAAGGTAAAAGAACAATATTAGTTCAATCTAGTTAGCACAACACGATGTTCTTGTATGATGTTTATTTCATTCCCCAACTAATACAAAACTTACTGAGTATTGGTCAGTTAATTGAAAGTGGATATTCTATCACTTTTGAAGAAAAGAACATAATTACTGACAAGGCTATACAATAGACCATGGCTGTAGTAGAGATGGCAACAAACAAACTATTTTTATTGGAGATTTCAAGTGTAGAAGAGAAGGTGATTGCTGCCAAATTGTTAAACCTGAGTGAGATTTGGCATCTCAGGTATGGGCATCTGAATGTTAATGGACTCAAGTTACTTAGCCAAAAGCAAATGATATTTGATTTACCAGAAATTAAGGAAATTGGGCTATGTGAAGGTTGTATTTATGGGAAACAAACCAAACTACTGTTTGCTAAAGACAATGCAATGAGAGCAACCCAAGTGTTTTAATTAGTTCACACAGATTTATGTGATCCAATGGAGACTGAGTCCCTACGAGTATTTCTTGTTGTTTATTAATGATTTCAGTCAAATGTCATGGGTGTTTTTTTGAGAAACAAAAGTGAGACTTTTGAACAGTTCAAAAAGTTTAAGGTCATGGCTAAAAAACAAACTCGTAAAGAATTGAAGATGCTCAGGCCAGATCAAAGGGGAGAGTACCAATCAAAAGAGTTCAAGCAATATTATGAGAAGGAAGGCATTCAAAATCAGCTAACTACACCATATACTCCAGAGAAGAATGGAGTCGCCAAAAGGAAGAATAGAATAGTGGTGGAATTGGCTAGAAGCATGCTTAAATCAAGGGGCTACCAAATCAACTGTGGGCTGAAACTGTTACAACTGTAGTGTACATTCTGAACCTATCACCAACCAAAGCAATGCTAAACCAAACCCCTTTTGAAGCATGGTTTGAAAGGAAACCAAGTGTGGGACACCTTAAAGTCTTTGGCTGCATTGCATAAATCTTGCTCAGTTCACAAAATAAAAGAAAATTGGAACAAAAATAAAAAAAGTGCATATTTAATGGGTACTATATACAATCTAAAGGCAACAGGTTATACAATCCAGTAAATGGAAAGATTGTGGTAAGTAGAAATGTACTATTTGATGAGAATGCAAGCTAGATTTGGTCAGAGAAAACACAAGCTGCAACAGTATGAGTTCCAATCTAGCAAAACTTTGAAACTGATGAAGATGAGCAACAGATTTTAGGTTCCAACAGCAGCTCAAAATCAACACCCAGAATTCGATTTTTTGATCCTGATTTTCCTACAAGGAAGGTAAGAACAATACAAGAATTATATGAAACAACTCAATTGTTGTATAATGTAGACCCAACAATATTTGAAGAGGCTACAGAGAAGAAAGAATGACAGCAAGCAATGAAGGAGCAGTTGGTAATAGAGCAGAATAAAACATAGCAATTAGTTGAACCTCCTCAAGGGCGAAACATAATTGGAGTAAAATGGGTGTATAAAACAAAGTTTGGAGCTGATGGGAGCATTCAAAAACATAAAGCCAGGTTAGTTGCAAAGGGTTATTTTCAAAAATTTGGAGTTGATTATGAAGAAACATTTTCACCCATTACAAGGTTTGAGACCATTCGGTTATTGTTAGCACTAACAGCTCAATTAAAGCAACATGTGTACCAGTTTGATGTCAAATCCGCATTCCTTAATGGTGACTTAATGGAGGAAGTGTATGTTGAACAACTTAAAGGTTTCAAGGTTATTGGGAAAGAAGATTGGGTATACAAATTGAATAAAGCCCTATATGGACTGAAACAGGCTCCAAGGGCTTGGTATAGCAGAATTGATTCTCATTTTCTGAAATTTGGATTTAGGAGAAGGAAAAATGAGCCGAATTTGTATGTGAAAAGAAAGGGAAGTAAAGGTCTACTAGTGGTGTGCTTGTATGTGGATGACATGATATACATGGGGACTAGTCAAGAGTTGATTCTACAGTTTAAACAGTGCATACTATAGTAGTTTGAAATGATTGACCTTGACAAGATGCATTACTTGGGCTGGAGGTAGAACAAGAGAAAGGGAACATATTCATTTCACAAAGGAAGTATGCAAGAGATCTCTTGGAGAAATTTGGATTAAAAGGTTGTAATTCTTTTCCAACTCCAACGAACCTAAATGAGAAATTGATGGTAGACGATGGGACTGAAGCAGTAGATCCTACTCATTTTAGAAGCCTCATTGGAGTTTTGATGTATCTAACTCACACTAGACCTTACATTCCATATCTAGTTGGAGTAGTTTCAAGATTCATGCAAAATCCAACAAAACAACACTTCGGAGTAGCAAAGAGAATTCTTTGATACATTGTTGGTACTTCTGCTCATGGATTTTGGTTTACAGCATCAGGTTCACCATCTTTGATCGGGTATAGTGATAGTGATTGGGCTAGGTGTGTTGAAGATAAAAGAAGCACATCTAAGCATACATTTATCTTTGGCAATAATGCAATCAGTTGCAATTCAAAGAAATAGGCCACTGTTGCACTATCGACATCAGATGCAGAATACAATGCAGTATGTGCAGCAGCATGTTAGGGAGTTTAGTTAAGGCGTTTACTGGCTGAGATGAATCAAGAGCAGAACCAAGCAACTGTTGTTTATTGTGATAACCAGTCAACCATTGCAATTGCCAAAATTCCTACACACCACAACATAACCAAGCATATAGACATTCGAATGCACTTTGTCAGGGAGCTCATTGAGAAGGAAGAAATTGAACTACAATATATTGGGACTGAAGATTAGACAGTAGATGTTCTGACAAAAGCTTTACCTAGAATCAAGTTCGAATACTTTCAAGACAAGTTGGGTGTAGTGAAGTTTAATTCAAAAGGGAGTGTTAGAGATTAATTCAAATCCTGTTTTTAGAAATGTTATTTTGTGAGTCAGTTAGAAGTTGCAGCAGTGATGGTCTATCAAAAGAATAGGGGGCATTTAGTTATTTTTAGTTATTTCAGTCATGTATCCTATTAGTTTCTTATAATTAGTAGGTTAGTGGGCATAGTTACTTATTGGAGTAGTAATTTAAATAATGTGTAAGGTTATTTGAACAAGTAAACATTTGTAATTTAGTAGAAGAGTGAATGAATTAGAAATAGTTACAGTTTTGTGTTTTATTGGTAGCACAACCAGCAAAGTGAATTATGTTTTCTCATCCTTTCATCTCCAACAGTTATATGTTATAATATATTATAATATAATTCGTTTATTTTAAAAAAAAATAATAAATAATTACATAAACTATTATTTTTAAAAAAGTGGAAAACTATAAATGAAAGTTTCTTCAATTATGTTACCTTTCCTATCAATAAAAAATTAAAATAGTTAATAAATATTTATGACAATATATATTTGTCATATATATTACATATTAAAGTATATAATAAGATAGATTTTTCTTAAATATTATAAATATATTGGCTGAAAAAAAGATAATAAAGTCGAAGATGATTATTACTTAAATGGGAGAAAATTATAGAATTATACGATCAAAATAGAGAAGAAAATAACTATAGAAAGAGACGAGAGATGATTTATTGAAGAAGAAAGAAAAAAGAGGACATAAAGAGAGTAGAAAGAATTAATAATGAATAAAAGAGTGAAAAATGAGAAAGTAGAGAAGAATAAATGAGTGCGAGATGACATGAATAATATAAGGAGATAAAAATAAAGACAAAAATAAAATATTAATAATATGAGAGAGAAATATGTGAGAGAATGTGTTAAAAAGAAATAAGTGAGAAAAATAATTTAATAAAAATTTACCCAATTAAATGTAATGGGTTTTCCATAGTGAACTACAACGGTTCAATAGTATTTACTTCTAAAGAAGGTTGCATACATAATCAAATCCAAACATTCTAATTTTTAATACAGTAATTGATATGGATCTGTGACTCCAACAAAATAAAAGAAGATCGTATGCTTGTAGCTCGGTTGATTCAACTAGCTCAACAACAAAGCTAGCCACCAACAACTCCATCTCCATCCTTGGGAGGGCGATCCCCACATCAATCCAACTATCACCTCACTACTGTCCACTAGTGAAAACGCCACTGTCATCTCAATCAACACCAACTGCAGCTTTGTCGACCTCCTCCTCCAAAAATCCATCCCGTACAAACCCATCTTTGGCGACCCCACTACCACCAGCACCCTCACCTTGACGCTCTCCTTCGTCGACCTCACCAAATTCTCAACCCCCTCAAATGCCCCTGTTTCCAAACCTCGTATCACTTCCCTTAACGCTTCCACCACCACCGCCTCCTCGTTCTCTTGCCCACTAACTCCTCCTTCTGCATTTCCACAAAGCATATCCACAAGTAGTTTTCGAGGTAAGAAACTGGGATAGCCGACCGCAGCCATGGTCGGCACCTTGTCATGAAGCCAAACTATTGCTTCCACTTATTCTCCTTAATCTCCGCATGTGTGAGGCTCTCCCACGTGAGCTGACCCACGAGCGCGTAAGGCGAGCAGGATATGATCGTGCGTCGGCCAAGCCGACGGATGTCATATGGCCCCAAAGCGAAGGTTGCTCACACCACGTTGGGCATACATGAAAGTTCCCATCCTACCGAGCTCCTCTTGATTTAAAGGTTCTCCATGTTTTTGATGAAGATGCATCCCATTCTCAGAGCATCGAATATCACCATGCTATTGAAACAGGGCTTGATGAGAAAGGAGAGCACCGTGTTGTCTCCAAATTTTGAAATGGTTGCCCAAGTGTCATGAAATGGGTGTACATCAAGCTGTGGATAGTTGCGTGGTAGAGAGTGGTGCCGACGGCGATGCCATAGATGGGAAAAAGAGTGACCTGGACAGAGAGAATTTCCTTTTCGGGAAGCAAGCAAAAGAGAGGGTGGAAATGGGCTGTGGCGTAGGGGTGGTTAGAGGAGAGCACTTAGAAGTTTTTCGAAGTAGTGGCTGTAGTGTTAGCAAACTTTAAGGTTTATTTAGTATTTTTAAGTGTTTGGTTAGCACTTTTTAAGTGCTTATTGGCATTTTTTAAAAATGGATTTGGTTAGCACTTTTCAAGTGCTTGTTAGCATTTTTAAAGAAGTTGTTAGCACTTTTTAAGCATGGTTAGCATATTTTAAGTATTTTGAAGATTTTTAGGGATTAGAAACAAACTTTTGAAATATGAGAAAAAATTTGGGAGATTAGATATTTTTCTTGGCTATAAATAGATGTAATTGGTTCATTGTGATTATGCAATTTTATGAATGAAGAATTCTTAGCTATTCTCTTCCTCTTCCTAAAGTCTTTCATTGTCATTTTCAAATTTCTCCCTACTCTTTTATTTTCATCAAAGTGGTATCAACGCTTGAAGAAAAGATCCAACGCTACAGCGTCGAAAGAAGAAAAGTAGAGGTATTTTCTTAAAAGAGTGTTGTTCATTTAAATTGTCTGCAATTGTGCAACAAGTCATTCCCAAATTGACGAACGACAACTATGATAATTGGTGCATCCAATTTAAAACCCTTCTTGGCTCGCAAGACCTTTGGGTGATTGTTATCGATGGCTTTGCTGAATCAGATACTACTGAAGCGGAGAAGAAATTGTTGAAAGAAAATCAGAGAAAAGACAAAAAGGCATTGTTCTTGATATATCAAGGACTTGATGAAGCCACTTTTGAGAAAGTTGCAGAAGTGACTACAAGCAAAGAGGTTTGGAGTGAACTCAACACAATCTTCAAAGGTGTTGAACAGGTGAAGTATGTACAACTTCAAATCCTTAGGGGTGATTTTGAGCAAGCCAAGATGAATGAAAATGATACTATCTCAGATTATGTCTCACGCTTGATTGCTATTGTGAATTTGATGAAGAGAAATGGAGAACAAATCGAAGATGTACGTGTCATTGAAAAGGTACTTCGGTCTTTAACTCCTATATCGAAACACGTGGTAACAGCAATTGAAGAATCTAAAGATATATGTACTTAATCTATTGAAGAGCTAATGGGTTCTTTACAAGTGCATGAGCAAAGACTAAAGAAAAAGGCTGAAGTTACACCTATTGATCAAGCATTAGAGTCAAAATTGAATTTGAAAGAAGACAATGCATTGAAGAAAGAGAAATCAAATTCAAGAGGAAGAGTATGAGGTTCATATCGAGGACGTGGAAGAGGTCATTTCCAAAAGAGATCTCAACAAAAATTTAATCAATCTTACACTCAACCCGGGCATGGAAGAAATAATGCTTCTCGAGGTCGAGGACAAGGTAGAAATATTGAATGTTACAATTGTCATAAGTTTGGTCATTATGCTTCTGATTGTTGGCATAAAAATAATCAATCAAACTATACTAAAATATCAAAAGAAGAGTCAATATCTTTATTGGCTAAAAAAGATGGCATCGAAAAAGAAGATGTATAGTTTCTTGATTCAGGAGCAAGCAACCATATGTGCAGAAAAAGACATCTATTTGAGTCAATTGAAAATGTGCAAGCAAGTGTGAGTCTTGGAGACTCATCAAAGTTGAAAGTTGAAGGCAATGGTGATATAAAACTTTACAAAGAGAATGGATTTTCAATTATTATTTCAGATGCATATTTTATTCCTCATATGAAAAGTAATATCCTTAGCCTTGGGCAATTAATTGAGAAAGGATATATTATGCATATGGAGAATGGTTATCTTCTTTTGCAAGATTCAAAAGGAAGGAATATTACTAAAGTGAAGATGTCGACAAATCGCATGTTTTCTCTTCAATTAAAATCAACAAGTGAAGTTTGTTATCTTGGGCATCTTTCAAATAATTCTTTGAAATAGCATCTAAGGTATGGTCACCTTAACTTTGGAGGTTTGAAATTATTGGTAAAAGAACGAATGGTGAAAGGTCTTCCTTTATTGGATGATCCAAAGCATATATGTGAAGCTTGTATACTTGAAAAGCAACATCGTCTACCATTTCTGAAGAATAACACTTGGATAGCTAAAAGGCCATTACAGCTTATTCATACAGATATTTGTGGTCCATTGGTGCCATTATCAAATGGAGGTAACAAGTATTTTATCACTTTCATGGATGATTTCATAAGAAAAATGTGGACATATTTTATTAAGCAGAAATCTGTTACTATCTCCATATTTAAAGAGTTCAAATTAAGGTTGAAAAAGAGAGTGGGCTATTCATTCAATGCCTTAGATCTGATAGAGGTGGTGAATACACTTCAAATGAATTTATTCAATTATGTAAGCAAGAAGGCATACGACATCAATTTACCACAAGTTATACTCCACAACCAAATGGAGTGGCTTAAAGAAGAAATCATACTATCCTTGATATGATAAGGACAATGATGAGAGAGAGGAATATGCCAAAAGAATTTTGGGCAGAAGCAGTTGCATGTTCAACTTATTTGTTGAATCAATGTCCTACTAAAGCTGTGCGTTATATGACTCCACAAGAAGCTTGGAGTGGATATACACGAAGTGTTTCTTATTTTTGAATATTTGGTTGTATTGCTTATGCACAAGTACCAAATGTAATAAGGAAGAAATTAGATGATAAAGGTGAAAAATACATATTCATTGGGTACAACGAGAAGTCAAAAGCCTACAAATTTACTATCCTTTAACCAAAAAGGTATTTATTGGTCGTGATGTTGTGTTTGTAGAAAAAGATACTTGGAAGTGGACGGAAGAAAAGGATGATAAAACTATCACACTTGGGCAAGAAGAAGAAATTCAAAATCAACAAACTCATGATTTGAATTCTCCAACAAGCTCTCCCTCAAGATCAACTATTATGCAAAAGAAAGCACATCCTATTGACTCAAGCAAAAAGATGAAAATTCTACAAGAGATATATGAGCAAACGTCTCAGTATTTTAACTTATTCTATTATTTTGTTGATAATGAACCTATTTCTTTTAATGAAGCAATGCAAGATATTAATTGGCAAAAAGCTATGGATGAAGAAATAGCATCTATAGAAAAGAATAATACATGGGAGTTGGTTGAACTCTCTCCTCAAAAGAAAGCCATAAGAGTGAAATGTGTTTACAAGATCAAGTATAAAGCAGATGGAACAGTGGATGGATACAAGGCAAGACTAATGGCAAAAGGCTTTAAGCAAAAATATGCACAACATGGGAGAAGAAAGCATATCGAGACAAGGAATCATTTTCTTCGTGATCATGTCAACAAGGAGACTATAAGTCTGGTATATTGCAGTACTGAAGAACAAGTAGCTGATATCTTCACTAAATCGCTTGGAGTGAAGAAGTTTGAAGAATTATGAGATCAATTAGGGTTGAAGATACTTCAAGTTTGAGGGGGAGTAATGTTAGCAAACTTTAAGTTTTATTTAGCATTTTTAAGCATTTGGTTAGCACTTTTTAAGTGCTTATTAGCATTTTTTAAGGATGGATTTGGTTAGCACTTTTCAAGTGCTTGTTAGCATTTTTAAAGGAGTTGTAAGCACTTTTTAAGCATGGTTAGCATATTTTAAGTATTTGTAAGATTTTTAGGGATTAGAAACAAACTTTTGAAATATGATAAAAGATTTGGGAGATTAGATATTTTTCTTGGCTATAAATAGATGTAGTTGGTTCATTATGATTATGCAATTTTATGAATGAGGAATTCTTAACTATTCTCTTCCTCTTCCTAAAGTCTTTCGTTTCCATTTCCAAATTTCTCTCTACTTTTTTATTTCCATCATGCAGTAACAGTAACGGTATTATAGTCGGAGCAGTCGAAAGGTGCTTTCGCAGTGGACGTTGTGAGTGAGCCAACGAGCAGGTGGAAGAGGTGATGGGCAATGCAAATGGATTGCTTAAGTTTGAGGAGCTTGGAGTTGATGAGTTGGGTTTTGGTTATGGGGAGTTTGTAGAAGAAGCACTGCACAAGAGGAAAATGGAGGAATAGGAGGTCGAAGAAGTAGACTGCGACGTAATGGAGGTGCGTTTTATTGTAATTTCCACCTGTTGACGAGACTCTGCATTTCTCCACCACCTTGAGCTAATGGAGAGGAGGCATCTTGGTGCTCTGCTCGTGCAAGCATGCTCTTATTGACCTCACATTTCTGCGACAGCTTTCTTTTAATTTTTTACATGAAAAATGTGTGTGCGTATGAATTCCAAATATGTATATATATATACCCCCATGGATGGCTTGTACGCTATAGGTACCCATGATGGTATGATTTTTTTTCTATGTAAGATGTTATTAGGTACACATCATTTATATTAAGTTATTCTGTAAAATATTTATAAGGAGTTATTTTACAAAATATTTAATGAAATTAAAGATATTATTTTATTACATCAAACGATGTACTATATTTATTATTATATAAAATTGATAACAATTTTATAAAGATATTTTTAAAAAACTAATTAATACAATGGTAATTATGAACTATCATTTATCATAATTGTTTTACATATTAACGTTATAAAAGTTAATTGTCTTTCCTTTAAAAAAAGAACGCTATGAAAAAATATGTGTAATATTAAGACCTTTAAAAAGGTCACTTATTATAATACTACTTTTTTCTTAAGCATGCTTATCTTTGGAGTTCTAATGAGATTCAATGCTAAAATGCTCGTGTCGTCGAATATACATACAAAAGAAAAAATATTGTAGTGTTGTGATTTATTTTTTGATGGTAATAAATAATTTTTAAAAATTCTTAAATTGTAATGTATATTGACTTTTAATAAAATTTATGATTATTATATATCATAGTATATTATAATATATTTCTTTTATTTAAATTTGATTAATAAATGATTACATAAACTATTATTTTTAAAAAAGTAGATAACTCTAAAAGAAAGTTTCTTTAATTATGTGACCTTTTTAATAAATTAAAAATAAAAAAACTTAATAAATATTTATTATAAAATATATATTAGACATATATATTAGATATTAAACTATACAACACGATAGATTTTTTTTAAATATTATAAATTGATTGGCTGAAAAAAGATAACAGAGTTAGAGATAATTGTTCGATAAGAGAGAGAAAACTATGGATTTATAAGATCAAAATATTAGAGAAAATAATAATAAAGAGAAATGAGAGATTATTTATTAAAGAAGAAAAAAAAGAGAGAACATAAATAAAATAGTGAGAATCAATAAAAGAGTAAAAAATGAGAAAGTGCATAAGAATAAATGAGTGAGAGGTGCTATAAATAATATAAAGAGATAGAGAAGAAAACCAAAATAAAATGGTAATATTATGAGAGAGAATGAAGTGAGAGAATATGTTAAGGAGAAATAAGTAAGAAAAATAATTTAATAAAAATTTATTCAATGGAAACTAATGGATTTTCCATAATGAATCACGACAATTCAATGGTGCTTACTTCTGAACAAGGTTGCGTACATTATCAAATCAAAACATTCGAATTTTTAATGGAGTAATCGATTACAGCTCCATAAATCCAACAAAATAAAAGCAAATCGCTCGCTCGAAGCCTCTTAGCTAGTGTCGTTTGTTCGCAAACACAGCATTGGCTAGCCAACGAAATTAATCAAACTTTTAAGTTTTGGACAGAAAACTTCAATCTGATTCGACCGGCCCGGCAACAAAGTTCACAACCAACAACTCCATCTCCCTCACTGGGAGGGTGATCCCCACCTCGATCCAACCATCTCCTTCCTACTGTCTGCCAGTTAGAACGCCTGTCTTCTCAATTGATAAGAACTCAACCTTCGTTGGCCTACTCCATAAGGAATACTACCTCATCGACCACACCCAACTCTCAACCTCCACAAATGCTACTGTCTCCAAACCGCGTATCACTTCCCATAACTCTTCCACCGCCACCGCTGCTACCCCTCACTTGCTGACCAACTCCTCGTTCTGCATCTCTACGAAGCATATCCCCAAGTAGTTGCTGAAGTAAGCGCCCTGGACGGCCGGTCGCAACCGCAATTGACACCCCGTCACGAGCGTGAACTGCTCCTTCCCCTCATTTGCCTTAACCCAAGCACGCACAAGACTTACCAACGTACGGCGAGGGTCGCGAGTCCGTGCATAGACCTTCCAGTGGTGTTAGCAAACTTTAAGCATTTTGTTAGAAATATTAAGTGCTTCTTAGCACTTTTTAAGGATTTGTTAGCACCTTTTTAATATGGTTAGCATATTTTAAGTATTTTGTTAATTTGTTAAGTATTTTTAGGAAACAAACTTTCGAATTAAGAGGAATTATTTAGGGAATTGGTTATGTTTTTTGGCTATAAATAGATGTAAGTGTTGCTTTGTAAATATACATTCATGAATGAAAAGTTCATAGTTTCTTTCTTCCCTCTCCTTAAGCTTTCTGCTTCAATTTTCAAATTTCTCCCAATATTTTATTTCCATCAAAGTGGTATCAGAGACTAGAGAAGAAGATCAAACGCTATAGTGTTAAAGGGAGAAGAAAATAAATATTTTTTTTATTGAAAATGTCTAGAATTATGCAACAGATCGTACCCAGATCAACGAATGACAATTATGATAATTGTTGCATTTAATTTAAAGCCCTTCTTTGCTCGCAAGACCTTTGGGAGATTGTTATCGATGGCTTGGATGAATCAGTTACTACTGAAGCGGAGAAGAAACTGTTGAAAGAAAATCAGGAAAAAGACAAAAAGGCATTGTTCTTGATATATCAAGGACTTGATGAAGCAACTTTTGAGAAAGTTGCAGAAGCGACTGCAAGCAAACAAGTTTGGAATAAACTCAACACAATCTTCAAAGGTGTTGAACATGTGAAGCGTGTACATCTTCAAAACCTTAGGGGTGATTTTGAGCAAGCAAAGATGAATGAAAATGAGACTATCTCAGATTATGTCTCACGCTTGATTACTATTGTGAATTTGATGAGGAGAAGTGGAGAACAAATCAAAGATGTAAGTATCATTGAAAAGGTACTTCGTTCTTTAACTCCTATGTTTGAGCATGTGGTAGTAGTAATTCAAGAGGAAGAGGAGGAGGTTCATATCGAGGACGTGGAAGATGTCGTTTCCAAAATAGAACTCAACAAAAATTTAATCAAACTTACACTCAACATGGGCATGGAAAAAATAATGCTTCTCGAGGTCGAGGACAAGGTAAAAATATTGAATGTTACAGTTGTCATAAGTTTGGTCCTTATGTTTTAGATTGTTGGCATAAAAATAATCAATCAAACTATGCTGAAACATCAAAACAAGAGACAATACCTTTATTGGCTGAAAAACGAGGGCAACAAAAGAGAAGATATATGGTTTCTTTATTCAGGAGCAAGACATCATATGTGTGGAAAAAGGCATCTATTTGATACAATTGAAAATGTGCAAGCAAGTGTGAGTCTTGGAGACTCATCAAAGTTGAAAGTTTAAGGCAAAGGTAATATAAAACTTTATAAAGAGAATGGATTTCTAATTATAATTTCAGATACATATTTTATTCCTGATATGAAAAGTAATATTCTTACTCTTGGGTAATTGATTGAGAAAGGATATATTATACATTTGGAAAAAGGTATCTTCTTTTGCAAGATTCAAAATGAAGAAATATTACTAAAAGTGAAGATGTCGACAAATCGTATGTTTCCTCTTCAATTAAAATCAACAAGTGAAGTTTGTTATCTAGGGCATCTTTCAAATGATTATTTGAAATGGCATCTAAGGTATGGTCTCCTTAACTTTGGAGGTTTGAAATTATTATCAAAAGTAGGGAAGGTGAAAGGTCTTCCTTTATTGGATGATCCAAATCATATATGTGAAGCTTGTATACTTGGAAAACAACATCATCTACCATTTCAAAAGAATAAAACTTGGAGAGCTAAAAGATCATTGCAGCTTATTCATACAGATATTTGTGATCCATTGGTGTCATTATCAAATGGAGGTAACAAGTATTTTATTACTTTCATAGATGATTTTAGTAGAAAAATGTGGGCATATTTTATGAAAGAGAAATCTACTATTATCTCCATATTTAAAGAGTTCAAATGTATGGTTGAAAAAGATAGTAGGCTATTCATTAAATGCCTTAGATCTGATAAAGGTGGTGAGTACACTTCAAATGAATTTATTCAATTTTGTAAGCAAGAATGCATACGACATCAACTTACCACAAGTTATACTCGACAAAAAAATGGAGTGGTTGAAAGAAGAAATCATACTATCATTGATGGATAAGGACTATGATGAGAGAGAGGAATATGCTAAAAGAGTTTTGGGCAGTAGTTGTATGTTCAACTTATATGTTGAATCAATGTCCTACTAAAACTGTACGTTATATGACTCCACAAGAAGCTTGGAGTGGATATACACAAAGCGTTTCTTATTTTCGAATATTTGGTTGTGTTGCATATGCACAGGTACCTAGTACAGTAAGAAAGAAATTAAATGATAAAGGTGAAAAATACATATTGATTGGGTACAGCAAGGAGTCAAAAGCCTATAAACTCTACAATCCTTTAACAAAAAAGGTTTTTATTAGTCGTGATGTTGTGTTTGTAGAAGAAGATATTTGGAAGTGGAAGGAAGAGAATGATGATACAACTGTCACACTTGGGCAAGAAGAAGAAATTCAAAATCAACAAACACATGATTTGAATTCTCCAACATGATCTCCCTCAAGAACAACTATTATACAAAAGACAGTACATCCTATTGACTCAATCAGAAAGATGAGAAGTTTACAAGAGATATATGAGCATACTTCTCAGTATTCTCACTTATTCTATTATTTTACTGATAATGAACCTATTTCTTTTGATGTAGCAGTGCAGGATATAAATTAGCAAAAAGCTATGGATGAAGAAATAACATCTATAGAAACGAATAATACATCGGAGTTGGTTGATCTCCCTCCTAAAAAATCCCATAAGAGTGAAATGGATTTATAAGATCAAGCATAAAACAGATGGAACAATGGATAGATACAAGGCAAGACTTGTGGCCAAAGGCTTTAGGCAAAAATATGGTATAAACTATAACGAGGTATTTGCTCCAGTTGCTCTATTTCATACAATGAAATTGATTTTAGCACTTGTAGCACATCATGGATGAAAGGTAAGTCAACTTGATGTTAAATCTGTATTATTGAATTGAGTTTTGGAAGATGTTTATATTGATCAACCTGAAGGTTACAAAATTGTGAGTAATCCACATAAAGTCTATAATTTGAAAATGGCTTTATATGGATTGAAACAAGCAGCAAGAGCATATAATACCAAGATTGATGGATATCTTCAACAACAAGGATTCCAAAAATGTCCATTTGAGTGTGCACTTTACATTAAGACAACTCAAAATGATATTCTTATAATTTGTCTTCATGTAAATGATTTGCTTTATATAGGAAATTCTTTTGAATTGTTTCAAGAATTCAAAAGAACTATGCAGCATGAATTTGACATGACAGATAAGGGTGAAATGTTATACATCCTTGGTTTGGAAGGAAAGCAAATAAAAATTGGAATCCAAATCTCTCAAAGAAGATATGCTACTGAACTTCTAAAGAAGTTTAGAATGGAAGATTGTAAATCAGTGGCAATACCACTTGTAAAAATAAGTAGAGAAGGAAAAGAAAATAGTATTGACTCTACTTTATTTAAAAGTCTTGTAGGTAGTCTTCGTTACCTCACTATCACAAGACCTGATATTTTATATTCTATTGGATTTATTAGTCGATATATGGAAAATCCAAAGGAAATACATTGGATTGTTACAAAAATAATACTAAGATATGTTAAAGGAACACTTGATTATGGTTTGTATTTCACTAACCAAAGTGGAACAGATTTATGTGGTAACTCTTTTAGTGAATGGGGAGGTGATATAGATGAAAGGAAGCATACAATTGGTTATTGTTTCTTCTTAGGATCATCAGCATTTATGTGGAGATCAACTAAATGAGATGTCATTGCTCTTTCACCTTGTGAACTAGAGTATATTGCTCTTTATCAACAGTTTGTGAAGCAATTTGGTTACGAAATTTTTGTTAGGAGTTACATCATCAACAAGAAGAGCCAACAACTATATTTATTGATAATAGTCAGCCATCAAATTAGCATAAAGTCTAGTTCAACGTGGGAGAAATAAGCATATCAAGACAATGTATCATTTTCTTCGTGATCATGTCAACAAGGAGATTATAAGTTTGGTACATTGTAGTACTGAAAAACAAGTAGCTGATATTTTCACTAAATCACTTGAAGTGAAGAAGTTTGAAAAATTACGAGATCAATTAGGGTTGAAGATACATCAAGTTTGAGGGGGAGTAATGTTAGCAAACTTTAAGCGCTTGGTTAGCACTTTTAACTGTTTGTTATCACTTTTTATGGATTTGTTAGCAGTTTTTTTTAATATGGTTAGCATATTTTAAGTATTTTGTTAATTTATTAAGTATTTTTAGAAACAAACTTTTAAATTAAGAGGAATTTTTTAAGGAATTGGTTATGTTTTTTGGCTATAAATAGATGTAAGTGTTGTTTTGTAAATATGTATTCATGAATCAAAAGTTCATAGTTTCTTTCTTCCCTCTCCTTAAGCTTGCTACTGTCATTTTCAAATTTCTCCCAATATTTTATTTCCATCAGGCGGATCTCATTCTGCCGCAATACGAAGATCTCTTGCACCACATTGGGCATGCAGGAAAGGTCCCATACCACTGCACTCCTCTCAATTTTGAGGTCCTCCAGGTGTTTGATGAAGAGGCCTCCCATTCCCCCGGTGTTGGATATCAGCGCGTGGTCGAAAAAGGGTTGGGGAATATGGAAGAGGACCATATTGTCGCCTAATTTTACTAATGGCGGCCAAACTCTTCATGAAATGGGTGTTGCTGGAGCCGTCGGCAGCTGCATGGTGGAGAACGGTGCAAATGGCGATGCCATTGTTGGGAAAAAGAATGATCGGAAAAGAAAGAATTGCCTTTTCGGGAAGCAAGTGTAGGAGAGGTTGGAAATGGGCGGCGGCACTGGGTGTTTGGAGGAGAGCTAGTAGAAGTTGTCGAAACTAGTGGCTATAATAACGACAATGTTATTGGAGTCAGAGTTGTGTAAGGAAGAAGGTTTTGTAGTGGACGCTATGAGCGAACCGACGAGCTGGTAGATTAGGCGGAGGGCGATGGAAAGGGATTGCTTAAGTTTGGGGAGCCCAAAGTGGAGGAGTTGTGTTTTCCTAATGGGGAGTTCGTAGAAGAAGAGGCGCTGCAGCAGAGGAAAATGGTGGAAGAGCATGTCGAAGAAGCAGAGTGCAACGAATGGAGTGCGTTTCCCTAAACTTTCCAGCTGCTGGTGAAACTCTGCATTTCTGCACCACCTTGAGCTCATGCAGAGGATACATCCCAGAACTCTACTCTTGCAAGCCAGCGACCATTGCCCACACATTTACGCTACGACTTTCCTTTTATTTATTTTTTCTTATCAAATGTGTGCGTGCGTGTGAATTATATATATATATATATATATATATATATATATATATATATATATATATATATATATATATATATATATATATATATATATATATATATATATATATATATATATATATATATGGGCCCATGGCTGGCATGTATGTTAAAAGGTACCCATGTTCCTATGACAATTGTTTCTATGTACGATTTTGTTATTAGTTGTTTAGTAGGAGGGGCTATTGGCGTGCTCGATTTATTTATAATTATGAGTGTTTTCTTAAAAGAAAATTTATGTGAAGATACATTAAGTTTTCATGAAAAATATTTTAAAAAATAAAATTTAAAAAATATTTTGAAAAAAGCAATTTGAAATATGTTGCACAAACTGGGCTTGAAAATATAGTAAAAAGAAAAGTATTGTTGTTTGTTTGCTTGTATTATGTAATAGAGCAAGTTAATTATGTTTTTTAAATAAATTATTAGCAAAGAGGTTTGTTAAGTTGAATTTAATATAGTTATTAATAAAAAAAATAATAAAATATGTAAGGAAGTTATAAATTTATTGTGTTGATATAAAAATAATTTTAAAATCTTAATAATATAATTATCATAATATATATCCATAAGTTTAAACTTTTGAATTATTGGTGCTCATATAATATCATATTGAGAGCTCATATGGGTTTTGATCTCCTTAATACTTAAAATACATTTCAAAAATATTTGTTTATTTATAATTAGCTCAAATAAGATAATTGATATAACCAAGCACACTATTAACTTTAAACTTTTCATGCATAATTTTTAACAACCAAATGTGGAGTTGATTCCCTGATGAAAATGATAATAGATATAACATAGCACACTAGTAACTTTCTGCTAAAGATAGAGTGATGCAAATATAAAAAAGAAAAAAGGACATATTGTAATATATGTACTATGTAATATGGTACTTAACAATTCAAAACTTATTAATACATTGTTTATTTTTTTAATTGAGAAAATGAGTTTAATTATAACATCAACACCAACAGTGAGTTGAATTTCACAAAATTGTTTTTTTCATGGTATATATCGGGAACGAAGTTCATGTCAAAAAATGTGATCCACTTATAAAATAAAAACACAATCCAAGATCTATCTTATTAATTTGAGAGCCAAAAAATTTACTAGCAGGTTTATTTGGAAAATTTAAAATTTTTTAATTGGCATCGCCCTATCTTTAGCATAATGTTATGAAAATACATATAAAGAGGCGAACAATGCAGGAGAGCAATGTAGCACCAAAAATATCAAACTTTTCTACATGACGAATTGTTGAATTGTGGGATTAAGGTGCACTATCTGATTGCACATTTTCACGATCGTAAGATCAGTGCAAGACTTCATCATTTGAACCACAAACTCTTTCAACCATGTCATTGCGACATACAACACAGCAACTGCTATGCAACTAATGCCTCAAGTGGTTACGAAAATCCCTATAATGAAAAACGAATGAAGTCATTGTGTGATATCAGACAAAGCATTTAGGACTTTTCTGCACGGTGATGTCTGAATTGTTGGATTAAGGTGCATCGTCTGATCGCACATTTTCTCCATCGAACGATCGCCGACATATTTTATCTTTCAACTGCTAATTCTTTCAACCGTCAGATCGCTCCTTTTTGTGATCGAATGGTTTTTATTTCTTCCACTGCCCAAGCTAAATCCTACTATTAGAACATGATTATGATCTAATAGACCAAATCAATTTCATATTTATAAAAATGTAGATTTGATTGCATACGTTTGATTGCTTAGTTTCGTGATCAAACGATACCAGAGCACACGGATCGAACAGAACCTGCTCAATAGCTTTTTTAGGCATTTTTTAGCCATTTTCAGAGTTTTTTATTTATTTCTTTCCTAATTAAAATATTGCCAAAGATGCAAAAATTGTAATGGCAAAATTGGGGGTTTGGTTAGTTCTTTTAACCATTACAAATTACATATAAATAGAAGATTTTTGTACAAAAATATGAATGAAAATTTTTATCTGAACTTAATAAAAAATATTAATGCTGTTAGAGCTCGTTTTCTTTGTCGTTTTCATATGCTGCTACGCCATTCACTCGTCAAACTTTTGAAATTCTCTAATCAGCTAAGTTACTAATTTTCTATATATTTAATTAATTTAAATAAGATACTTGTACCTCTTTATTGATTTTATCAACCATAAAATTTGGTTATATTTATTTAGATTTTATGTCAATGAATATTTTTCTTTTTTTCTATTTTTTTCATTGCAAGGAATTAATAGCATGTTTTATTTGTTTCATTATATAACCGTAGTAGTCTGGCTCAGTTGTCTCTTTGTTATGAGTGTTTAGCCTACTCCTCTTTTGATGAAATGCTTATATAGTATTGTATTTTCTTGATTTTTTTCTTTAATAGATTTATGCCATTTTTAAAAGCCAAACAACTTAAAAATCGATTGTGTATATTTTTAATTACTATTGCTTTTTCAATTACAAGACTTTTATAAAACTTAATATGTTTTTGAAATAGAATTAAATATCATAGAAAATCACTTTTATATAGTTAAACTTTATTAAAATTACTATAAATATTTTATGTAAATATTTTTTAATAAATCAAACTTCGATTCATAGAAATTCACTTCACTCTTATTGAACCTCACTTAAAAACTTTATTAAAATTAAATCTCGTTCAGGAGAAAAATGAGTGGATGACCCATGCAAATAGTACTCTAACCCAAGCATGCTTAACTTCTGAGTTTTAGTGAGATCGAGTGCTACAATGATGGTGTGGTCCCAAATGCATGTAGAAGGTAAAAAATTGTAGTTGTATGACTATGTTTTTAAAAATCAAACTATTTTAAAAAGTATCTAAATTAACAAATAAACACACTTCCAAAAATTTTTTATATATGCTTATTCTTTCTGTCGTACTATATTGTAATATTAATATATTATTTATATAAAATAGATAAAAAAATTAAATAAACTATTAGATTTTATATTATTCATATTAATACTTATAAATTTCTTCCAATATATATCATTCTTACAAATAAAAAATTAAAATACATAATAAATATAAATAATAAAAAATAATATTTATCAAAAATATTATTTATTAAATTATACAACACAATTATTTTTTTAAATATTGATAATTAATGAGCCAAAAAAAGATAATAAAGATGAAGTTATTTATTATGTATGGAAGAGAGAGAAATACATGGATTGATAAGAGTAAAATTAAAAAAATAATAATAAAGAGAGAGGAGAGACGATTGAATAACATACAAAAGAAAATCGAGAACAAAAAAGATTAAAAAAACTAATAAAAAAAATGAAAGAGAAACTAAAGAATGATAGTAGAGAAAGAGGCTATAAAAATCATTATGATATAGAGAATAAAAAGAAAAATAAGATAATGATAATAAGGGAGAAGAAAATGAGAGAATTTAAAAGATTTCAGATAAAGAGAAAAAAGTAAACTAAATAGTTAAATTAATGTTAAATATAAATAATTTAAACTTATAATATTTATAAAATATAATAAGTTAATCGTATATAATATTTAATAACATAAAAATCTAAAAAAATATTTTATTTTTATTATTATTTTAAAATATTACAAATATTTTTAAAAAAATTTACTAATAATAAAATATTATTATTATATCAATTATATTATAATATAATATTTTTTTTTTAAAAACTAATCATATAGAACATATATACTATTTTAACATAAAGAGATTCTTATTAATAATAATTAATATACATCAAATGATGTGTAATAATTATTATTATATATTATTGATAATAATTTTATAAAATGGTTTTTTAAAAAATAATTATTATAATATTAATTATGAACTATCGTTTATCATAATTTTTTCATATTATAATGTTCTAAAAGTTAATTGTCATTCGTTAAAAAAAGAATGCTATGAAACAATATATGCAACACTATGACGTTTGAAAGGGCCACTCATCACAATATTACTCTCACTCAAGCATGCTTATCTTTGGAGTTCTAACGAGATCCATTGCGAAAATGCTCTAATGGTCAAACATGCATACAAAAGAAAAAGTATTGTACTTGTATGATTATTTTTTTGATGATAATGAATAATTAATAAATTTCGTAAATTTTAATACATATACACTTTTAATAAATTTGTGATTGTTATTTGTCATAAAATATTATATTATAACTCTTTATATACATAAAATTAATAAATAATTACATAAACTATTGTTTTCATAAAAATAGGTAACTCTAAATGAAAGTTTCCTTAATTATATTAACCTTTTTATAAATTAAAAATTAAACTACTTGATAAATATTTATAATAAAATATATATTTGTCATATGTAATACATATTAAACTATACAACATGATAAAGTTTTCTTAAATTTTATAAATTGATTAGCTAAAACAAGATAATAGAGTCAGAGATGATTATTCTTAAAGAGAGAGAAAGTCATAGATATATAAAATCAAAATATAGGAAATAGTAATAATAAAGAGAGATTAGAGATAATTTATTGAAGAAGAAAATAAAAGAGAGAATATAAAAAAATAGAGATAATCAATAAATGAGAAAGAGTTTTATGAGAAAGTAAAGAATAATAAAAAAGTAAGAGATGTCATGAATAATATAAAGAGAGAGAATGAAAACAAAAATAAAATAGTAAAATGTGAGAAAGAAGAAATGAGAGAATATGTTAAAGAGAAATAAGTGAGAAAAATAATTTAATAAAAATTTACCCAATAAAAACTAAGGGGTTTTCAGTGGTGAACTGCGACGATTCGATGGTATTTACTTCTGAACAAGGTTTTTCACATAATCAAATCCAAACATTCAAATTTTTAATAGAGTAATCGATTATGGCTCCATAAATCCAACAAAATAAAAGCAAATCACCCGCTTGTAGCTCATGTAGCTCCGAAGATTTGTTTGCAATCACAGTAATGGCTAGCCAAGTAAATTAATCAGACTGTTAACATTTGGATAGAAAACTTCAATTGGATCAGGCCAGCTTATCAACAAAGCAAGCAACCAACAACTAAATCTCCCTCAATGGGAAGGCGATCCCCACCTTGATCACATTGTCCACCTCCCTGTTGTCTGCCAGCAAAAATGCCCTTGCCTTCTCAATCGACAAAAACTCCACCTTCGTTGACCTCACCGACATAAAACCCATTCTGTACAAACCCAACTTTAGCGAGCCTACCACTGTAAGCACCATCATCTCGACGTACTCCATCGTCAACCTTACCCAATTCTCAACCCCCTCAAATGCCCCTATCTCCAAACCTCGTATCACTTTCTAAACTGCTTCTGCTATCACAGTTGCTGCTCCTCTCTCATCCAACAACTCCTCCTTCTGCATCTCCACGAAGCATATCTTCATTAGTTGCTGAAGTAAGTTGTCGGGTTAGCCGACTGCAATTGCTGTCGTCACGTTGTCACGAATCTGAACCCCTCCTTCCCTTAATTAGCTTAAATCCATGCATGCACAAGGCTCGCCTATTTGAGCCCATGCATGAGTGTGTACGGCAAGCATCGCGAGACCATGCATTGACCAAGACAATGGATCTCATCCAACCCCAAAACAAAGCACTGCTGGACCACTTTAGGCATGTAGGAAAGGTACCAAACTATCAAGGTCCTTCTGATTTTGAGGACCTCCATGTCTTTGATGAAGAGGCCTCCAATTCCCCTGGCGTTGAATATCAGCGCACAGTAAAAAAAGGGCTGGCAAAGAAGGGAGAGCATCGTGTTGTTGATTAATTTGGAAATGGTGGCCCAAGTCTTCATGGAATGGCTGTAGCTGGAGCAGTTGACAGCTGCGTAGTGGAGAGTGGTGCTAATAGTGATGCCATAGTTTGGAAAAAGAGTGACCTTAATATAGAGAATTTCCTTTTCGGGAAGCAAGGGAAGGAGAGGGTGGAGATGGTTGCAACACATGGATGGTGGTAGGAGAGCTCATAGAAGTTGTCGGAACTAGTAGCTGTGGTAACGACAACGGTATCAGAGTCAAAGCAATGGATGGAAGGAGGTTTGGTATTGGACACTGTGAGTGAGCGGGTGAGCTGGTAGAAGAGGTAAAGGGCGATGGTGTTAGCAAACTTTAAGTGTTTGTTACATATTATAAATCTTTGTTAATATTTTTAGGTGTTTAAAAGTTTAAATAATTTTGAATTTTACATTAGGAACAAAAAGGGGGATTAATTATTTTTGTTTCTTATAAAAGGTGAAATTGATGCTTTGTAGTTATGTATGAATGAAATAAAAATTGATCGCTTTTGTCTTGCTATAACTTAGGGTTTTCACTTCTATTTTGAAATTTGTCCCAATACTCTCGAATGCAAGTTTGCAGTTTGCAATTTGAGATCTATTTTGTTTCATTTTATTTTCATCATCTTAAAAAAAATTAATCATGACATATTATAAAAAAATATTATATTTAAATAAAATTAATTAAAAATTACATAAACTCTTATTTTTTTAAAACATAGATATTAATATATATGATTTTTTTTGTTAGGTTACCATTCTTGTTATCAAAAAATTAAATTATATAAAACTATAAGTAATAAAATTTATATTTTTCATAAATCTTATATATATTAAACTATGATATAAAAGGGATTTCATAAATTTTTTTAATTGATATTCTTAAAAATAGATAATAGAGTTAGAGATAAGTATTTCAAATGAGTAAAAATGTCACAAATTGATAAGTGCAAGATAAAGAGGAAAATAATAATACAGAGATTAGAGATGATTTAATGAAGAGAAAAAGAAAAGAGAGAGCATAAAGAAGATAGAGAGAATAAATAAATAAGTGAAAGAAGGAGATATAAGAAAGCAAAGAAAGATAAAAGACAAAGAGGTTTAGAAAAAAAATAAGAACATAGAGAATAAAGTGATAAATAAAAGAATGATAATCAAAGGGAAAAGAAAGTGAGAGAATATGTCACACATTATGGAATAATTCAAAATCCAAACACACCATATATAAACTATTATGAACTTAAATATATTTTAATTTATAATAATTTTTACAAGTTATTTTTTTGATATTAAATAAAATTAAAGTTATTATTTTATTATATCATATTATATATCAAATTTTTATTACATATAGTTAATAATAATATTATAAAGGTTTTATTAAATATTAACTACAAAAATGGTAATTATAAACAATATTTTTTATAAGTTAATTTTTTAATATTAACATGTTTTTAAAATTAATTATTACTCATTAGAAAAAAGAGAGCTATAAAAACAAATTTACAACACCATAACTTCTCAAGAGATGACCCATCATGATAATAATCTTGCCTAAGAATGCTTAACTTTAAAGTTCTAATTACTTCTAGTGCTATAATGTGTGTCATCGCGCATGTATGCAAAAAAGCTATCATAGTTGTATGATTATTGTATTGATGATAATGGATCTTTTCTAAAATAATCTAAATAATCAAATACATATACTATTTAAAAAAATTATCTTTATCATATATGTGTTAATATATGTCAATGTTAATATTTTATTATATAAAATTAATAAAAAATAATTACATAAACTATTATTTTCAAAATGTTAACATTAATACATAAGTTTTTATTTTAATTTGTTAACATTTTTATCAAAAAAATAAATTACATGAAAAATATAAATAATGAAATATATAATTATCATTAATATTATATATTAAACTATGTAATATAAGACATTTCATATATATTATAAATTTTAAACACAAAAATGATAATGAAGAAAGAAAATAATTATTTTGCATGAGAGAGAAAATTACGAATTGATAAGAGTAAAATAAAGAGAAAAAATAATAATAGAAATATATAACAGAATATTTAATAAGGAAGAGAACACAAGAAAAACATAAATGAGATAGAGATAAAATAGAAAAACAAAAGGGAGAGAAATGAGAAATTAAGAAATGATAGAGGAGAGAAAAACAAAGAAGAGTATTACGATATAAATAATATAGTGACAAAAATAGAATATTAATAGGAGAGAGAAAAAAGTAAGAGAATAAAAGAGAAAAAACTGAGAAACAATTAAATGAAAGTTTAGTCTCAATAATAAAACTTATAATATTTATAAAATATAATAAGTTAATTTATATAATATATAATAATAATAAATTATAAAAAAATTTTGGAGATTTATTATTACTTTAGAAAATTAGAAATGTTAATATAAAATTTTGACTTTAATTTAATATTACTTTTGATCTCTAATATTCTATAATATAATATTTCTATATTTAAATAATTCAATACATGGCATATATATGCTATTATAAACATATATTAATTCTAATTTATTATAACTAATATAAATTATTTTGCTAAATATTTAACAAAATTAAAGTTATTATTTATTATTTCAAACGATATATTGTATTTATTATTATATAAAATTGATAACAATTTTATAAATTTTTTTTTAAAAAAACTAAATATTAAAATGGTAATTATGAATTATCATTTATAATAAATTTTTACTTTATAATGCTATAAAAATTACTTGACATTCGTTACAAAAAAGAATGCTATGCGAAAATATGTGCAACACGAGGACATTTAAAAAAGTCACTTATCACAATATTACTCTCACTCAAGCATGATTATCTTTGCAATTGCAATGAGATCTAATGCCAAAATGCTCGTGTACTCAAATATGCATACAAAATAAAAAAAATACCACAGTTGTGTGATTATCTCTTTGATGGTAATGAATAATTTCTAAAATTTCCTAAATTATAATGTATGTACACTTTTAATAAATATTATGATTGTTATATGTTATAATATATTATAATATAATTCTTTTATTTAAAGTATACAAAAAGATAGATTTTTCTTAAATATTATAAATATATTGGCTGAAAAAAGATAATAGAGTCAAAGAAGATTATTATGTAAATGAGAGAAAGTTATTGAATTATAAGATCAAAATAGAGGAGAAAATAACTATAGAAAGAGATAGGAGATGATTTATTGAAGAAGAAAAGAAAAGAGAGGACATAAAGAAAATAGAGAGAATCAATAAATGAATAAAAGAGTGAAAAAATGAGAAAATAGAGAAGAATAAATAGGTGTGAGATGGCATGAATAATATAGGAGATAAAGAATAAAGAAAAAAATATTAATAATATGAGAGAGAAAGATGTGAGAGAATGTGTTAAAGAGAAATAAGTGAGAAAAATAATTTAATAAAAATTTAACCAATGAAAACTAATGGGTTTTCCGTAGTGAACTACGACGATTCAATGGTATTTACTTCTAAAGAAGGTTGCGTACATAATCAAATCCAAAATCGACCCCGTACAAACCCAACTTCGACGACCCCACCACCACAAGCACCCTCACCTTAACGTACTCCTTCATCAACCTCACCCAATTCTCAACCAACTCAAATGCCGCTGTCTCAAAACCTCGTATCACTTCCCGTAACTCTTCCACCACCGCCGCCTCCTCGTTCTGTAGCTCACGAACTCCTCCTTCTGCATTTCCACAAACCATATCCCCAAGTAGTTTCTGAGGTAAGCAACTGGGGTAGTCGATCGTAGCCATGGTCGGCACGTCGTCATGAACCCAAACAGCTGCTTCCAATTCACCTCAATCTGCACATGTGTGAGGCTCTTTGACGTGAGTGGACCCGCCATGGCGTAAGGCGAGCATTACATGATCGTGCGCTGGCCTAGCCGACGGATCTCATTTAGCCCCAAAATGAAGGTTGCTCACACCACATCGGGCATACAGGGAAGGTCCCATACCACTGAGCTGTTAGCAAACTTTAAGCGTTTGGTTAGCACTTTTTAAGTGCTCGTTAGCACTTTTTAAGGATTTGTTAGCACATTTTTAGTATGGTTAGTATATTTTAAATATTTTGTTAACTTGTTAAGTATTTCTAAGAAACAAACTTTCAAATTAAGAGGAATTATTTAGGGAATTGGTTATGTTTTTTGGTTATAAATAGATGTAAGTGTTGCTTTGTAAATATGCATTTATGAATAAAAAGTTCATAGTTTCTTTCTTGCCTCTCCTTAAGATTTTTGCTACCATTTTAAAATTTTTCCAATATTTTATTTCCATCAAAGTGGTATCAGAGACAAGAGAAGAAGATCAAACGTTGCAGCGTTGAAAGGAAAGGAATAGAGATAATTTTTTCATTGAAAATGTCTGGAATTATGCAATAGATCGTTCCAAGATTGATGAACGACAATTATGATAATTGGTGCATTCAATTTAAAGCCCTTCTTGGCTCACAAGACCTTTGGGAGATTTTTATTGATGGCTTTGATGAATCAGATGCTACTGAAGCAGAGAAGAAACTGTTGAAAGAAAATAAAAAAAAAGACGAAAGGCATAGTGCTTGATATATCAAGGACTTGATGAAGCCACTCTTGAGAATGTTGTAGAAGCGACTAAAAGCAAAGAAGTTTGGAATAAACTCAGCACAATCTTCAAATGTGTTGAAGGTGTGAAGCGTGAAAGTCTTCAAATCCTTAGGGGTGATTTTAAGCAAGCAAAGATGAATGAAAATGAAATTATCTCAGATTATGTCTCACGCTTGATTGCTATTTTGAATTTGATGAAGAAAAGTGGAGAGCAAATCAATGATGTACGTGTCATTGAAAAGGTACTTCGTTCTTTAACTCCTATGTTTGAGCATGCAGTAACAGTAATTGAATAATCTAAAGATATATGTAGTTTATCTATTGAAGAGTTAATGGGTTTTTTTAAAAGTGTATGAACAAAGACTAAAGAAAAGACTGAAGTTGTACCTATTGATCAAGTATTAGAATCAAAATTGAATTTGAAAGAAGACAATACCTTGAATAAAGAGAATTCAAATTTAAGAGGAAGAGGATGAGGTTCATATCGAGGACATGGAAGAGGTCCTTTCCAAAACAGATCTCAATAAAAATTTAATCAAACTTACACTCAACATGGGCATGGAAAAAATAATGCTTCTCGAGGTCGAGGACAAGGTAGAAATATTGAATGTTATAATTGTCGTAAGTTTTGTCATTATGCTACTGAGAAAAAAAAATGTTGGCATGAAAATTATCAATCAAACTATGCTGAAACATCAAAAGAAGAGTCAGTATCTTTATTGGCTAAAAACGAGGGCAACGAAAGAGAAGATATATGGTTTCTTGATTCAGGAGCAAGACATCATATGTGTGGAAAGAGGCATCTATTTGATACAATTGAAAATGTGCAAGCAAGTGTGAGTCTTGGAGACTCATCAAAGTTGAAAGTTTAAGGCAAAGGTAATATAAAACTTTATAAAGAGAATCGATTTCTAATTATTATTTTAGATGCATATTTTATTCCTGATATGAAAAGTAATATGCTTACTCTTGGGCAATTGATTGAGAAAAGATATATTATACATTTGGAAAATGGTTATCTTCTTTTGCAAGATTCAAAAGGAAGAAATATTACTAAAAGTGAAGATGTAGACAAATCATATGTTTCCTCTTCAATTAAAGTCAACAAGTGAAGTTTGTTATCTAGGGCATCTTTCAAATAATTATTTGAAATGGCATCTAAGGTATGGTCTCCTTAACTTTGGAGGTTTGAAATTATTAGCAAAAGTAGGAATGGTGAAAGGTCTTCCTTTATTTGATGATCCAAATCATATATGTGAAGTATGTATACTTGGAAAGCAACATCGTCTACCATTTCAAAAGAATAAAACTTGGAGAGCTAAAAGATCATTGCAGCTTATTGATACAAATATTTGTGATCCATTGGTGTCATTATCAAATAGAGGTGACAAGTATTTTATTACTTTCATAGATTATTTTAGTAGAAAAATGTGGGCATATTTTATGAAAGAGAAATCTACTGTTATCTCCATATTTAAAGAGTTCAAATGTATGGTTGAAAAAGATAGTAGGCTATTCATTAAATGTCTTAGATCTGATAAAGGTGGTGAGTACACTTCAAATGAATTTATTCAATTTTGTAAGCAAGAATGCATACGACATCAACTTATCACACGTTATACTCCACAACAAAATGGAGTGGTTGAAAGAAGAAATCGTACTATCATTGATGGACAAGGACTATGATGAGAGAGAGGAATATGCTAAAAGAGTTATGGGCAGAAGTAGTTGTATGTTCAACTTATTTGTTGAATCGATGTCCTACTAAAACTGTACGTTATATGACAACACAAGAAGCTTGGAGTGGATATACACAAAGTGTTTCTTATTTTCGAATATTTGGTTGTGTTGCATATGCACAGGTACCTAATGCAATATGGAGGAAATTAGATGATAAATGTGAAATATACATATTCATTAGGTACAACGAGGAGTTAAAGGCCTACAAACACTACAATCCTTTAACTAAAAAGGTGTTTATTAACTGTGATGTTGTGTTTGTAGATGAAGATATTTGGAAGTGAAAGGAAGAGAAGTATGATAAAACTATCAAACTTGGACAAGAAGAAGAAATTTAAAATCAACAAACTCATGATTTGAATTCTCCAACAAGCTCTCCCTCAAGAACAACTATTAGACAAAAGACAGCACGTCCTATTGACTCAAGTAGAAAGATGAAAAGTCTACATGAGATATATGATCAAATTTCTCAGTATTCTAACTTATTCTGTTATTTTGCTAATAATGAATCTATTTCTTTTGATAAAACAGTGTAGGATATAAATTGTCAAAAAGCTATGGATGAAGAAATGACATTTATAGAAAAGAATAATACATGGGAGTTTGTTGATCTCCCTCCTTAAAAGAAACCCATAAGAGTGAAATGGGTTTACAAGATCAAGCATAAAACAGATGGAACAGTGGATAGATACAAGGCAAGACTTGTGGTAAAAGGCTTTAAGCAAAAATATGATATAGACTACAATGAGGTATTTGTTACAATTTCTCGATTTGTTGCAATAAAGTTGATTTTAGCACTTACATCACATCATGGATGGAAGGTATGTTAACTTGATATTAAATCTATATTTTTGAATGGAGTTTTAGAAGAAGAAGTTTATATTGATCAACCTGAAGGTTACCAAATTGTGAGTGATCTAGATAAAGTCTATCATTTGAAAAAGGCTTTATATGGATTGAAACAAGCACTAAGAGCATGGAATACCAAGATTGATGGATGTCTTCAACAATAAAGATTCCAAAAATGTCCATTTGAGTATGCACTTTACATTAAGACAACTCAAAATGATATTCTTATTATTTGTCTTCATGTAGATGATTTGCTTTATACAGTAAATTCTTTTGAATGTTTTCAAGAATTCAAAAGAACTATGTAACATGAATTTGATATGATAGATAATGGTGAAATGTCTTACTACCTTGGTTTGAAAGTAAAGCAAATGACAACAGGAATTCAAATCTCTTGTAGAAGATATGCTACTAAACTTCTAAAGAAGTTTAGAATGGAAGATTGTAAATCAGTGACAACACCACTTGATGTGAGAGTGAAAATAAGTAGAGAAGGAGAAGGAAACAGTATTGACTCTACTTTATTTAAAAGTCTTGTAGTTAGTCTTCGTTACCTCACTATAATAAGACCTAATATTTTATATTCTGTTGGACTCATTAGTCGATATATTGAAAATCCAAAGGAAACATATTGGATGGTTGCAAAAAGAATACTAAGATATATTAAAGGAACACTTGATTATGGTTTGCATTTGACTAATCAAAGTGGGATAGATTTATGTGGCTACTTTGATAGTGATTGGGGAGGAGATATAGATGAAAGGAAGAGTGCAACTGGTTATTGTTTCTTCTTAGGATCATCAGCATTGATGTGGAGATCGACTAAACAAGATGTCATTGCTCTTTCATCTTGTGAAGCAGAGTATATTATAGCTTCATCAACAAATTGTGAAGTATTTTGGTTATGGAATTTATTGCAGGAGTTACATCATTAACAAGAAGAGCCAACAACTATATTTATTGATAATATGTCAGCCATGAAATTAACAAAAAAACCAATTCAATCATGGGAGAAGCAAGCATATTAGGACAAGGTATCATTTTCTTCGTGATCATGTCAACAAGGAGACTATAAGTCTTGTACAAATCAGTACTAAAGAATAAGTGGCTGATATTTTCACTAAATCGCTTGGAGTGAAAAATTTTGAGGAATTACGAGATCAATTAGGGTTGAAGATACTTCAAGTTTGAGGGGTAGTAATGTTAGCAAAATTTAAGTGTTTGGTTAACACTTTTTAAGTGCTTGTTAGCACTTTTTTAGGATTTGTTAGCACTTTTTTAGTATGGTTAGCATATTTTAAATATTTTGTTAACTTGTTAAGTATTTTTAGGAAATAAACATTCAAATTAAGAGGAATTATTTAGGGAATTGGTTATGTTTTTTTGGCTATAAATAGATGTATGTGTTACTTTGTAAATATGCATTGATAAAGGAAAAGTTTATAGTTTCTTTCTTCTCTCTCCTTAAGCTTTCTGCTACCATTTTGAAATTTCTCCCAATATTTTATTTCCATCACGAGCTCCTTTTGATTTATAGGTTCTCCATGTTTTTGATGAAGAGCCTCCCATTCTCCTAGCATCGAATATCACTATGCTGTTGAAACAGGACTTGAGGAGAAGGGAGAGTGCCGTGTTCTCTCCTAATTTTGAATTGGTTGCCCAAGTGTTCATGAAATGGTTGTACATCGAGCCGTCTGGTAGCTGCGTGGTGGAGAGTGGTGCCGACGGCACTGCCGTAGTTGCGAAAAACAGTGACTTGGACGGAGAGAATTTCCTTTTCGGGAAGCAAGGGAAAGTGAGGGTGGAAATGGGCTGCGGCGTGGGGGTGGTGGGAGGAGAGCTCCTAGAAGTTTTTTGAACTAGTGGCTGTGGTAACAGCAACGGTATTATAGTCGGAGTAGTGGATGGAAGGTGCTTTCGTAGTGGATGCTGTGAGGGAGCCAACGAGCAGGTAGAAGAGGTGATGGGCTATGCAAAGGAATTGCTTAAGTTTGGGGAGCTTGGATTAAGGAGTTGGGTTTTTGTTTCGGGAGTTAGTAGTAGAAGAAGCACTGCACAAGAGGAAAAGGGAGGAATAAAATGTCGAAGAAGGAGACTGCGACGTAATGGAGGTGCATTTTCTCGTAATTTTTAGCTGCTAACGAGACTCTGCATTTCTCCACCACCTTGAGCTCATGGAGAGGAGACATCTTGGAGCTCTGCTCGTGCAAGCATGCTACTATAGCCCTCACATTTCTGGTGCAGCTTTCTTTTAATTTTTTACATGAAAAATGTGTGTGCACGTGAATTCCAAATATATATATATATATATATATATATATGTTATCATAATTGTTTCTATGTATGATTTTGTTGTTAGTTTTATAGTAGCAGGGGCTATTGACATGCTTGATTTATTTATAATTATGAGTGTTTTTTTAAAGGAGATTGATATGAAGAAACATTAAGTTTTAATAAAAGATATTTTAAAAAATTAAATTCAAAACCATTTCATAAAAAGAAATTTGAAATATGTTGAACAAACTAGGCTTAAAAATCCAATAATAAGAAAACTATTGTTGTTTACTTGCTTAAATTATGCAATAGAACAATTTAAACATGTTTTAAAATAAATTATTAGCAAAGAGATTTGCTACGTTGAATTTAATATAGTTATTAGTAAAAAACTTAATAAAATAAGAAAGGACATTATAAATTAATTGTGATGATATAACAATAATTTTAAAATCTTAATAATGTAATTATCAAGATATATATTTATAAGTTTAAACTTTTGAATTATTAATGCTCATATAATATCATATTGAGAGCTCATATGTGTTTTGATCTCCTTAATACTTAAAATACATTTAAAAAATGCTTATATATTTATTAATTTAATATTTAATAAAAATACTATAGCACAAACAAGATAATTGATATAACCAGGCAAACTATTAACTTTAAACTTTCCATGCATAATTTTTAACAACTAAATACAGAGTTTATTCCCTCATGAAAAAGATAATAGATATGACATAACACACTACTAACAATATGTTAAAGATAGAGTGATGCAAATAAAAAAAAGAAAAAAAGGACATATTGTAATATATGTACTATGTAATATAGTACTTAACTATTCAAAACTTATTAATACATTGTTTATTTTTTTAGTTGTGAAAATGAGTTTAATAACAACAACACCAACATTAAGTCGAATTCCAAAAAATTCTTTTTTTCATCGTACATATCAGGAACAAAGTTCATGTCAAAAAATGTGATCCACTTATAAAATTGAACCGCAATCTGTGATCTACCATATTAATTTGAGAGTTACAAAATTTATTAGGTGGTTTATTTGAAAATTTTAAAATTTTTGAATTGGCATCACCCTGTCTTTAGCATAATGTTATGAAAATACATATAAAGAGGCGAACAATGCAGGAGAGCAATTTAGCACCAAAAAAATCAAACTTTTCTACTAATGAATTACTAAATTGTGGGATTAAGGTGCACTGTTTGATTACACATTTTCACGATTGTACAATCACTGCCGCACTTCATCATTCAAACCACAAAATCTTTCAACCGTGTCATTGTGACATACAACACATCAACGACTATCAAACTAATGCCTTCAGTGGTTACGAAAATCCCTATAATGAAAAACGAACAAAGTCTTTATGCAATATTGGACAAAGCACTGAAGAATTTTCTGCACGGTGTATGTCTTAATTTTTTTTATTAAGGTGCATAGTCTGATTGCACATTTTGTCCATCGAACAATCACCGTCATATTTTATCTTTGAAAAAATTTAATTCTTTGAACCGACTGATCGAGGCTTTTGCTGATCGCATGGTTTGTATTTCTTCCACTGTAGAAGCTAAATCTTGCATTAGATCGCAATTATTATCTAACAGAGTAATCAATTTCATATTTATGAAAACGTAGATTTTATTGCGAATGTCCGATTACTCAGTTTCGTGATCAAGCGATGCTAGAGCATTCAGATTGAACGGAACTTGCGCAACAACTTTTTTAGGCAATTCATTTAGCCATTTGAGAGTTATTTATTTATTTTTTCCTAATTAAAATACTGCAAAAGATGCAAAAATTCTAACGACTAAATTGAGTATTTGGTAAGTACTTTTAACTATTAAAAATTGCATATAAATAGAAGATTTTTGTACGAAAATAAAAATAAAATTTTTTGTATGATCTTAAGAAAAAATATTAAAGCTGTTAGAAGTTCATTTCCTTTGTCGTTTTCATACGTTGCAGTGCCATTCACTCGTAAAACTTCTAAAATTCTCTAATCACCTAAGTTGCTAATTTTCTTTATATTTAATTAATTTAATTAAGATACTTGTACCTCTCTAATGATTTTATCAACCATAAGATTTGGTTATATTTATTTAGATTTTATGTCTTTAAGTGTTTTTCTTTCTTTTCCATTTATTTTGTTGCAAGGAATTTGTAGCATGTTGTATAACCGTAGTAGTTTGTCTCAGTTGTCTCTTTATTATGAATGTTTAGCCTATTATTCTTTTGTTAAAAGGCTAATATTGTGTTGTAGTTTCTTGATTTTTTCTTGGGTAGACTTATGCGATTTTTATAAGCCAAATAACTTAAAAATCGATTGTGCATATTTTTAATTACTATTGATTTTTCAATTACAAGACTTGTATAAAACTTTATATGTTTTTGAAATAGAATTAAAATTTATACAAAATCACTTTTATATATTTGTTAAACTTTATTAAAAAATAATATAAATATTTTCTGTAAATATTTTGTAATAAATCAAACATCGATTCATAGCAATTTACTTCACCCTTGTTGAACCTCACTTCAAAATCTTATTAAAATTAATTATGTTTCATGAGAAAATGAGTGCTATGAAAAAATATGTGCAACACGAGGACTTCTCAAGAGATGACCCATGCCAATAGCACTCTAACCTAAGCATGCTTAAAATATAAGTTTTAGTGGCATCGAGTGCTATGATGATGGTGTGGTCCC
This sequence comes from Vanilla planifolia, assembly GCA_023846275.1. Lineage (NCBI taxonomy): Eukaryota > Viridiplantae > Streptophyta > Magnoliopsida > Asparagales > Orchidaceae > Vanilla > Vanilla planifolia. Next base: position 319,433 of record JAIUJO010000180.1, read on the forward strand.
AAATGCATGCAAAATGTAAAAAATTGTATTTGCATGATTATTGTTTTGAAAAAAAACCAACTATTTAAAAAATTATCTAAATTGACAAACAAATACACTTCCAAAATTTCTTGTATATGCTTATTTTTTCTATCTGTATTGTAATATTAATATATTATTTATATAAAATAGGTAAAAAAGTTAAATAAACTATTATTTTTTATAATATTCATATTAATAATTATATATTTCTTCCAATATATTATCATTCTAACAAATAAAAAATTAAAATACATAATAAATATAAAAAATAAAATATAAATATTTATCATAAGTATTATTTATTAAATTATACAACACAAGATTTTCTTAAATATTGATAGTTAATGAGCAGAAAAAGAGATAATAAAGTTGAAGATAATTATTGTATTTGAAAGAGAGAGAAAGATATGGATTGATATGAGTAAAATAAAAAAAGAAAATAATATTAGAGAGAGATGGGAGACGATTAAATAAAGAGCAAAAGAAAAGAGAGAACATAAAAAAGATTGAAAAAAGTAATAAAAAATAAAAGATAAAGTAAAGAAGGATAGTAGAGATAGAGGTAATAAAAATCATTAGGATATATAGAATAAAAAGACAAATAAGATATTGATAATAGGAGAGAAGAAAATGAGAGAATTTAAAAGATATTAAAATAAAGAGAAAAAGTGAACTAAATAATTAAATTAAAATTAAATCTAAATCATTTAAACTTAAAATATTTATAAAATATAATAAGTTAATCGCATATAATATTTAATAATATAAAAATATAAAAAAATATTTTGGGTTTATTATTATTTTAAAATATTACAAATATTTAAAAAAAAATTACTATTAATAAAATATTATTATTATGTCAAATATACTATAATAAAATATTTTATTTTTAAAAACAAATCATATAGAATATATATACTATTTTTAACATAAAGAGATTCTTATTAATAATAATTAATATACATTATTTTGCTTAGTAATAAACTGAAATAAATAATTATTATATCAAATGATGTGTTATATTTATTATTATACAATATTGATAATAATTTTCTAAATTATTTTTTTAAAACTTAATTATTATAATTTTAATTATGAACTATCATTTATCATATTTTTTTATATTATAATGTTATAAAAGTTAACTATCATTCATTAAAAAAAGAATGCTATGAAACAATATATGCAACACTAAGACTTTTGAAAGGATCACTCACCACAATACTACTTTCACTCATGGATGCTTATCTTTGGAGTTCTAACGAGATCTAATGCGAAAATGCTCGTGTGGTCAAACATGCATACAAAGGAGAAAGTATCGTAGTGGTGTGATTATTTTTTTGATGATAATGAATAATTTCATAAATTTCCTAAATTTTAATGCATATACACTTTTAATAAAATTTGTGATATTTACTTGTCATAATATGTTATATTACAATTCTTTATTTCATTAAAATTAATAAATAATTACATAAAGTATTGTTTTCTTAAAAATAATTGTAAATGAAAGTTTCCATAATTATATTAACTTTTTTATCAATTAAAAATTAGATTAATTCATAAATATTTATAATAAAATATATATTTGTCATATAGAATACATATTAAACTATACAACACGATAAATTTTTCTCAAATTTTATAAATTGATTGGCTGAAAAAAGATAATAGAGTCGGAGATGATTAATCTTAAAAAGAGAGAAAATTATGGATTTATAAAATCAAAATAGAGGAGAAAATATTAATAGAGTTGACAAATGATTTATTAAAGAATAAAAGATAAGAGAGAATATGAAGAAAATAGAGAGAATCAATGAATGAGCAAAAGAGTTTTATGCGAAAGTAGAGAATAATAAAACAATGAGAGATGTCATGAATAATATAAAGAGAAAGAGAATGAAAACAAAAGAAAAATGGTAATAATATAAGAAAGAAAAAAGTGAGAGAATATGTTAAAGAGAAATAAGTGAGAAAAATAATTTAATAAAAATTTGCCTAATAAAAACTAATGAGTTTGGTATAGTGATCTGGGATGATTCGATGGTATTTACTTCTGAACAAGGTTGTGCACTTAATCAAATCCAAACACTCAAAGTTTTAATAGAGTAATCGATTACGGCTCCATAAATCCAACAAAATAAAAGCAAATCGCCCGCTTGTAGCTCACGTTGCTCAAAAGATTTGTTTTGATTCACAGTAATGACTAGCCAAGTAAATTAATCAGACGGTTAACATTTGGATAGAAAACTTCAATACGGTCAGGACAGCTTAACAACGAAGCAATCAACCAAGAACTAAATCTCCCTCATTGGGAGGGGGATCCCCACCGCGATTTCATCATCCACTTTCCTATTGTTTGCGAACAAAAATGCCCTTGCCTTCTCAATCGACACCAACTCCACCTTCGTCTGCCATGCCCACCCAAAACCCATCCTACGCAAACCCAACTTTGGCGACCCTACCACAGTAAGCACCCTCATCTCGACGTACTCCTTCGTCAACCTCACCCAATTCTCAACCTCCTCAAATTCCCCTATCTCCAAACCTCGTATCACTTCCCAAAGAGCTTCCACTATCACAACTGCTGCTCCTCTCTCCACCAACTCCTCCTTCCACATCTCCATGAAGCATATCTTCAGTAGTTGCTGAAGTTAGTAGTCGAGATAGCCGACTGCAACTACGGTCGTTACCCCGTCACGAATCTGAACCACTCCTTCCCCTAATTAGCTTAAACCCATGCACACACGAGCTCACCCATGCGATCCTATGTGTGAGTGTCTACGATAAGCATCGCGTGACCGTGCACTGACCAAGATGATGAATCTCATCCAACCCCAAAACAAAGGTCGCCCGCACCACATTGGGCATGCAGAAAAGGTACCATACCATCGAGCTCCTCCTGATTTTGAGGCCTTCCATGTCTTTCATGAAGAGGCCTCCCATTCCCCTGGCATCGAATATCAGCGCACAGTCAAAACAAGGCTGACAGAGAAGGTGTTAGCAAACTTTAAGCATTTTGTTAGCACTTTTAAGTGCTTGTCAGCACTTTTTAAGGATTTGTTAGCACTTTTTTTAGTATGGTTAGCATATTTTAAGTATTTTATTAATTTGAAAATGTTAAGTATTTTTAGGAAAAAAACTTTCGAATTTAGAGGAATTGGTTATGTTTTTTGGCTATAAATAGATGTAAGTGTTGCTTTGTAAATATGCATTCATGAATGAAAAGTTCATAGTTTCTCCCTCTCCTTAAGCTTTTGATTGCCATTTTCAAATTTCTCCCAATATTTTATTTACATCAAAGAGGTATCAGAGCCTAGAGAAGAAGATCAAACGCTGCAGCGTTAAAGAGAGAAGAGTAAAGATATATTTTTCATTGAAAATGTCTTGAATTATGCAACTGATCGTTCCCAAATTGACGAACGACAATTATGATAATTGGAGCATTCAACATAAAGCCCTTCTTGGCTCGTAAGGCCTTTGGGAGATTGTTATCGATGGCTTTGATGAATCAGATGCTACTGAAGTATAGAAGAAACTATTGAAAGAAAATAAGAAAAAAAGACAAAAAGGCATTATTATTGATATATCAAGGACTTGATGAAGCCACTTTTGAGAAAGTTGCAGAAGCGACTACAAGCAAAGAAGTTTGGAATAAACTCAACACAATTTTCAAAGGTGTTGAACGTGTGAAGCGTGTACATCTTCAAATCCTTAGGGGTGATTTTGAGCAAGCAAAGATGAATGAGAATGAGACTATCTCAGATTATGTCTTACGCGTGATTGCTATTGTGAATTTGATGAAGATAAATGGAGAACAAATCAATGATGTACGTGTCATTGAAAAGGTACTTTGTTCTTTAACTCTTACATTTGAGCATGTGGTAATATCAATTGAAGAATCTAAAGATATATGCAGTTTATTTATTGAAGAGCTAATGGGTTCTTTACAAGTGCTTGAACAAAGACTAAAGAAAAGGCTAAAGTTGTACTTATTTATCAAGTATTAGAATCAAAATTGAATTTGAAAGAAGACAATACCTTGAATAAAGAGAATTCAAATTTAAGAGGAAGAGGACGAGGTTCATATCGAGGACGTGGAAGAGGTCGTTTCCAAAACAGATCTCAATAGAAATTTAATCAAACTTACACTCAACATGGGCATGGAAGAAATAATGCTTCTCGAGGTCGATGATAAGGTAGAAATATTGAATGTTACAATTGTCATAAGTTTGGTCATTATGCTGCTGAGAAAAAAAATGTTGGCATAAAAATTATCAATCAAACTATGCTGAAACATCAAAAGAAGAGTCAGTATCTTTATTGGCTGAAAATGAGGGCAACAAAAGAGAGGATATATGGTTTCTTGATTTAGGAGCAAGCAGTCATATTTATGGAAAATGACATCTATTTCATACAATCGAAAATGTGCAAGCAAGTCTGAGTCTTGGAGACTCATCAAAGTTGAAAGTTGAAGATAAAAGTAATATAAAACTTTACAAAGAGATGGATTTGTAATTATTATTTCAGATGTATATTTTATTCCTGATATGAAAAGTAATATTCTTAGTCTTGGGCAATTGAATTAGAAAGGATATATTATACATATAAATAATGGTTATCTTCTTTTGCAAGATTCAAAAGGAAGAAATATTAGTAAAGTGAAGATGTCAACAAATCGTATGTTTCCTCTTCAATTAAAGTCAACAAGTGAAGTCTGTTATTTTGGGCATCTTTGAAATGATTCTTTGAAATGACATCTAAGGTATGGTCACCTTAACTTTGGAGGTTCAAAATTATTGGTGAAAGTAGGAATGGAGAAAATTCTTCCTTTATTGGATGATCCAAATCATATATGTGTGCTTGTATACTATCATCCACCATTTCAAAAGAATAATACTTGGAGAGTTAAAAAACCATTGCAACTTATTCATACAGATATTTGTTGTCCATTGGTGCCATTATCAAATGGAGGTAACAAGTATTTTATTACTTTCATAGATGATATTTGTAGAAAAATTTGAACATATTTTATTAAGGAGAAATTTGCTGCTATCTCCATATTCAAATGCAAGGTTGAAAAAGAGAGTGGGCTATTCATTCAATGCCTTAGATCTGATAGAGGTGGTGAGTACACTTCAAATTAATTTATTCAATTATGTAAGCAAGAAGGCATACGACATCAACTTACTACAAGTTATAATCCACAACAAAATGGAGTGGCTGAAAGTAGAAATCGTACTATCCTTTATATGACAAGGACAATGATGAGAGAGAGGAATAAGCCAAAAGAATTTTGGGTAAAAGCAGTTGCATGTTCAACTTATTTTTTGAATCGATGTCCTACTAAATCTGTGCATTATATGAATCCACAAGAAGCATGGATGGATATACGTCGAGTGTTTCTCATTTTTGAATATTTTGTTGTATTACATATGCAGAGATACCTAATGCAATAAGGAAGAAATTAGATGATAAAGGTGAAAAATACATATTAATTGGGTACAGCGAGAAGTTAAAAGCCTACAAACTCTACAATCCTTTGACCAAAAAGGTGTTTATTAGCCGTGATGTTGTGTTTGTATAAGAAGATACTTGGAAGTGGACGAAAGAGAAGGATGATAAAACTAACACACTTGGGCAAGAAGAAGAAATTCAAAATCAACGAACACATGATTTGAATTCTTTAACAAGCTCTCCCTTAAGAATAACTATTATGAAAAAGACAGGTTGTCCTATTGACTCAAGCAGAAAGATGAAAAGTTTATAAGAGATATATGAGCAAACTTCTCAGTATTCAACTTATTCTATTATTTTGTTGATAATGAACCTATTCCTTTTGATAAAGCAGTGCAGGATATAAATTGGCACAAAGCTATGGATGAAGAAATAACATTTATAGAAAAAAATAATATATGAGAGCTAGTTGATCTCCCTACTCAAAAGAAACCCATAGGAGTTAAACGGGTTTACAAGATCAAGCTTAAAGCTGATGGAACAGTGGACAGATACAAGGCAAGACTTGTGGCAAAAGACTTTAAGCAAAAATAGGGTGTAGACTACAACAAGATATTTGCTCCAGTTGCTCGATTTGATACAATGAAGTTGATTTAAGCACTTGCAGCACATTATGGATGGAAGATATGCCAACTTGATGTTAAATCTACATTTTTGAATGGCATTTTAGTAGAAGTTTATATTGATCAACCTGAAGGTTACAAAATTATGAGTGATCCACATAAAGTCTATCGTTTGAAAAATATTTTATGTGGATTGAAACAAGCACCAAGAGCATGGAATAGCAAGATTAATGGATATCTTAAAGAACAAGGATTCTAAAAATGTTCATTTGAGTATGCACTTTACATTAAGACAACTCAAAAATGATATTCTTATAGTTTGTCTTTATGTAAAAGATTTGCTTTATACAAGAAATTCTTTTGAATTGTTTCAAGAATTCAAAAGAACTATATAGCATGAATTTGACATGTTAGATAATGGTGAAATGTCTTATTTTCTTGATTTGGAAGTAAAGCAAATAACAACTGGAATTCAAATCTCTCAAAGAAGATATGCTACTGAACTAATAAAGAAGTTTAAATGGAAGATTGTAAATCAGTGGCAACACCACTTAATGTGAGAGTGAAAATAAGTAGAGAAGGGGAAGGAAACAGTATTGACTCTACTTTAATTAAAAGTCTTGTAGGTAATCTTCGTTACCTCACTATCACAAGACTTAATATTCTATATTCTGTTTGACTCATTAGTTGATTTATGAAAAATCCAAAGAAAACAAATTGGATGGTTGCAAAAAGAATATTAAGATATATTAAAGGAACACTTGATTATGGTTTGCATTTTAGTAACCAAAGTGGACAGATTTATGTGGCTACTCTGATAGTGATTGGGGGTGTGATATAGATGAAAGGAAGAGTACAACAGGTTATTATTTCTTCTTAGGATCATCAACATTTTTGTGGAGATCAACTAAACAAGATGTTATTGCTCTTTCATCTTGTGAAGTAGAGTATATTGCAACGTCATGAACAGTTTGTGAAGCAATTTGGTTATGAAATTTATTGCAAGAGTTACATCATCAACAAGAAGAGCCAAAAACTATATTTATTGTTAATTTGTTAGCCATCAAATTAGCAATAAACCTAGTTCAATGTGAGAGAAGCAAGCATATCGAGAAAAGGTATCATTTTCTTCGTAATCATGTCAACAAGGAGACTATAAGTCTTGTACATTACAGTACTGAAGAACCAGTGGCTGATATTTTCACTAAATCACTTGGAGTGAAGAAGTTTCAATAGTTACGAAATCAATTAGTGTTGAAGACACTTCAAGTTTGAGGGGGTGTAATGTTAGCAAACTTTAAGCATTTGGTTAGCACTTTTAAGTGCTTGTTAGCACTTTTTAAGGAATTGTTAGCACTTTTTTTGTATGGTTAGCATATTTTAAGTATTTTGTTAATTTGTTAAGTATTTTTAGGAATCAAATTTTCAAATTAAGAGGAATTATTTAGGGAATTGGTTATGTTGTTTGGCTATAAATAGATGTAAGTGTTGCTTTGTAAATATGCATTCATGAATGAAAAGTTCATAGTTTCTTTCTTCCTTCTTCTTAAGCTTTTGGCTGCCATTTTCAAATTTCTCCCAATATTTTATTTACATCAGAAGGGTGGGCATCGTGTTGTCGATTAATTTGGAAATGGTGGCCCAAGTCTTCATGAAATGGTTGTAGCTGGAATAGTCGATTGCTGCGTAGTGGAGAGTGGTGCTGATGGTGATGCCATAGTTTGGAAAAAGAGTGACCTGAATATAGAGAATTTCCTTTTCGAGAAGCAACGGAAGGAGAGAGTTGAAATGGGTTGCAACACCTGGGTGGTGGTAGGAGAGCTCATAGAAGTATTCGAAACTAGTGGCTGTGGTAACGACAACGATATTGGAGTGGAAGCAGTTGATTGAAGGAGGTTTGGTATTAGACATTGTGAGTGAGTGGGCGAGCCGGTAGAAGAGGTGGAGGGCGATGTTGTTAGCAAACTTCAAGTGTTTGTTACTTATTATAAATGTTTGTTAATATTTTTAGGCATTTAAATGTTTAAATAATTTTGAATTTTAAATTAGGAACAAAAAGGGTGGATTAGTTGCTTTTGTTGCATATAAAAGGTCAAATTAATGCTTTGTAGTTATGTATGAATGAAATAAAAATTGACCGCTTTTGTCTTGCTATAATTTAGGGTTTTCACTGCCATTTTTAAATTTGTCCCAATACTCTCAAATGCAAGTTTGAAGTTTACAATTTGAGATCTATATTGTTTCAATTTATTTCCATCATCTTAAAAATAATTAATTATTACATATAATGAAAATAATATTTTATTTAAATAATATTAACTAAGAATTACATAAACTCTTATTTTTTATAACATAGATATTAATATGTATGATTTTCTTTTGTTAGGATGTCATTCTTGTTATAAACAAATTAAATTATTAAAAATTATAATTAATAAAATATATATTTTTCATAAATAATATATATTAAACTATGATATATAAGGGATTTCTTAAATTTTTTTAATTGATATTCTTAAAAATAGATAATAGAGCTAAAGATAACTATTTTAAATGAGAGAAAAAGTCACAGATTGATAAGTGTAAAATAAAGAGGAAAATAAGAACACAGAGATGTGAGATGATTTAATGAAAAAAAGAAAAAAGAGAGCATAAAAGAGATAGAAAGAATAAATAAATAAGTGAAAGAGAGAGAAATAATAAAGCGAAGAAGGATAAAGGACAAAGAGGTTTAGAAAAAAATAAGAACATAGAGAATGAAGTGATAAATAAGAGAATGCTGATCAAAGAGAGAAGAAAGTGAGAGAATATATTAGAGATTTAGATAATTGGAAAAAAAGATAAAAATAATTTAATAATAGTTAAATTTTAATAATTAAGTTTATAATATTTATTAAATATAAAACATTAATCAAATATAATGTTTATTTAGTTTAAAATTTAAAAACTATTTGAGATTTATTTTTATTATGCAATATTACAAAATCCATACACATCACATATATACTATTATGAACTTAAATCTATTTTAATTTATGGTAATTTATAAAAGTTATTTTATTAAATATTAAACAAAATTAAAGTTATTATTTTATTATATCATATGATATATCAAATTTTTATTATATATAATTAATAATATTATTATAAAGGTTTTATTACATATTCATTACTAAAATGGTAATTATAAATAATATTTTTTAATAACTTAATTTTTTAATATTAACATGTTTTTAAAATTAATTTTACTCATTAGAAAAAGGAGAGCTATAAAAACCAATTTACAACACCAGAACTTCTCAAGAGGTGACCCATCCTCATAATAATCATGCCTAAGAATGCTTAACTTTGAAGTTCTAATTACTTCTAGTGCTTAATGTTTGTGTAATCGCACATGCTTGCAAAAAAATTATCATAATTATGTGATTATTGTATTGATGAAAATGAATCATTTCTAAAATAATCTAAATAATCAAATACATGTACTATTTTTAAAAACTAAATATTATAATGGTAATTATGAATTATCATTTATCATAATTTTTTTACATTATAATGCTATTAAAATTAATTGTCATTCATTACAAAAAAGAATGCTATGAGAAAATATGTGCAACACTAGGACGTTTAAAAAAGTCACTCATCACAATACTACTCTTGCTCAAGCATGCTTATCTTTGCAGTTGTAACGAGATCCAATGTTGAAATGCTCGTGTAGTCAAACATGTATACAAATAAAAAATATCGTAGTTGTGTGATTATATCTTTGATGGTAATGAATAATTTCTAAAATTTCCCAAATTATAATGCATGTACACTTTTAATAAATATTATTATTGTTATATGTTATAATATATTATAATATATTTTCTTTTATTTAAATAAAATTAACAAATAATTACATAAACTATTATTTTCAAAAAAGTAGATAACTCTAAATGAAAGTTTCTTCAATTATGTTACATTTCCTACAAATTAAAAATTAAAATAGTGAATAAATATTTATGATAAAATATGTATTTGTCATATATATTACATATTAAAGTATACAATAAAATAGATTTTTCTTAAATATTATAAATATATTGGTAAGAAAATGTAATAGAGTCGAAGATGATTATTGTGTAAATGAGAGAATATTATTGAATTATAAGATCAAAATAGAGGAGAAAATAACTATAGAAATAGATGAGAGATGATTTATTGAAGAAGAAAAGAAAAGAGAGGACATAAAGAGAAAAGAGAGAATCAATAAATTAATAAAAGAGTGAAAAATGAGAAAGCAGAAAAGAATAAATGAGTAAGAGATGGCATGAATATTAGAAGGAGATAAAGAATGAAGACAAAAATAAAATATTAGTAATATGAGAGAGAAATATGTGAGAGAATGTTCTAAAGAGAAATAAGTGAGAAAAATAATTCAATAAAATTTACCCAATAAAAATTAATGGATATTTCACAATGAATTGCGACGGTTCAATGGTATTTACTTCTAAAGAAGGTTGCATACATAATCAAATCCAAACATTCTAATTTTTAAAAGAGTAACCGATATGGATCTGTGAATCCAACAAAATAAAAGAAGATCGCTTGCTTGTAGCTCGAAAGATTAATTCGCAAACTCAACAATGGCTAGCTAACTAAATTAATATAAATTTTAACATTTGGATGGAAAACTTAAATTGGATCCGACCAACTCAGCAACAAAGCTAGCAACCAACAACTCCATCTCCCTTGCTTGGATGGCGATCCCCACATCAATCCAACTGTCCACCTCACTGCTGTCCACTAGTGAAAGCGCCATTGTCACCTCTTCATTTTAAGAATATTATTAATTTATTAAGTATTTTTAGGAAAAAAACTTTCGAATTAAGAGGAATTATTTAGAGAATTGGTTATGTTTTTTGGCTATAAATAGATGTAAGTGTTGCTTTGTAAATATGCATTCATGAATAAAAAATTCATAGTTTCTTTCTTTCTTTTCCTTAAGCTTTCTACTGCCATTTTCAAATTTTTCCTAATATTTTATTTGCATCAAAGTGGTATCATAGCTTGAAGAAGAAGATCGAACGCCATAGTGTCAAAGGGAGAAGAGCAGAGTTTTTCTTTAAAGGGTGTTTTCATTTACAATGTTTGGAATTGTGCAACAAATCATTCCCAGATGGATGAACGACAACTATGATAATTGGTACATTCAATTTAAAGCCCTTCTTGGCTCGTGAGACTTTTGGGAGATGTTGTGTTTATAGAAGAAGATACTTGGAAGTGGAAGAAAGAGAATGATGATAAAACTATCACCATTGGGCAAGAAGAAGAAATTTAAAATCAACAAACACATGATTTGAAATCTCCAACACGCTCTCCCTCAAGAACGACTATTATGTAAAAGACAGCATAACCTATTGACTCAAGCAGAAAGACAAAAGTTCAACAAGAGATATATGAGCAAACTTCTGGGTATTCTAACCTATTTTATTATTTTGTTGACAATGAACCCATTTCTTTTGACGAAGCAATACAGGATATAAATTATCAAAAGGCTATGGATGAAGAAATAACATCTTTAGAAAAGACTAATACATGAAAGTTGGCAGATCTTCTTCCACAAAAGAAACCCATAATAGTGAAATGAGGTTACAAGATCAAGCATAAAGCAGATGAAATAGTGGATAGATACAAGGCAAGACTTGTGGCAAATGACTTTAAGCAAAAATATGTTATAGACTACAACGAGGTATTTGCTCTAGTTGCTCGATTTGATATAATGAAGTTGATTTTAGCACTTGTACCACATCATGGATGGAAGGTATGTCAACTTGATGTTAAATCTACATTTTTTAATAGAGTTTTAGAAGAATTTTATATTGATCAACCTGAATGTTACAAAATTATGAGTGATCCTCATAAAGTCTATCATTTGAAAAAGACATTATATGGATTGAAACAAGCACCAAGAGCATGGACTGCCAAGATTGATGGATATCTTCAACAGCAAGGATTCAAAAAATATCCATTTAAGCAAGCACTTTACATTAAGACAGCTCAAAAGATATTCTTATGGTTTGTACTTATGTAGATGATGTGTTTTATATAGGAAATTCTTTTGAATTATTTCAAGAATTCAAAAAACTATGCAGCATGAATTTGACATGACAGATAGTGGTGAAATATCATATTTCCTTTGTTTGGAAGTAAAACAAATGACAAATAGAATCCAAATCTCTCAAAGAAGATGTGCTACTAAACTTCTAAAGAAGTATGGAATGGAAGATTGTAAATCAATGACAAGACCACTTGATGTGAGATTGAAAATAAGTAGAGAAGGAGAAGGAAAATACATTAACTCTGTTTTGTTTAAAAGTCTTAACGGTAGTCTTTGTTACCTCACTATCACAAGTCCTGATATTCTGTATTCTGTTAGACTCATTAGTCGACATATGGAAAAACCCAAGGAAAGACATTGGATGGTTGGAAAAAGAATACTAAGGTATGTTAAAGGAACACTTGATTATGGTTTGTATTTCACTAACCAAAGTGGGATAGATTTGTGTTGCTATTTTGATAGTGACAGGGGAGGTGATCTAGATGAAAGAAATAGTATGACTAGTTATTGTTTCTTCTTAGGTTCATCAGCATTTATGAGGAGATCAACTAAACAAGATGTCATTGCTCTTTCATCTCATGAAGCAGAGGGTAGAATAGGCAGAGGGTATTGGAAAGGGATTGCTTAAGTTTTGGGAGCCCGGAGTCAAGGATTTTTGTTTTCTTAATGGAGAGTTCGTAGAAGAAGAGCCACTGCACCAGAGGAAAATGGTGGAAGAGTATGTCGAAGAAGAAGAGTGCAACGTAATGGAGCGTGTTTCCCCAAACTTTCTAGCTGTTAGTGAGACTCTGTAATTCTCCACCAGCATGAGCTCCTGGAGAACAAACATCCAAGGGCTTTACTCGTCCAAGCAAGCTACTGTTGCCCACACATTTATGTTGCGGCTTTCTTTTTATTTTTTTATGAAATGTGTGCGTGCATGTGAATTATATATGTGTATATATATATATATATATATATATATATATATATATATATAGACACACACACACACTCACACACACACACACACACACATATATATATATAAGAAAACCATTATTGTTAGTTTGCTTGAATTATGTAATAGAACAAGTTAATCATATTTTAAAATAAATTATTAGCAAAGAGATTTGTTACGTTGAATTTACTATAGTTATTAATAAAAAACTTAACAAAATAAGAAAGGAGATTATAAATATATTGTGATGATGTAAAAATAATTTTAAAATCTTCATAATATAATTACCATGATATAAATATCTATAAGTTTAAACTTTTGAATTATTGATGCTCATATAACATTATATTGAGAGCTCATGTGGGTTTTGATCTCCTTAATACTTGAAATACATTTCAAAAATATTTGTTTATTTATTAATTTAATATTTAATAAAAATATTATAGCTCAAACAAGATAATAGATATAATAAAGCAAACTATTAACTTTAAACTTTTCATGCATAATTTTTAAGGACCAAATGTTGGATTTATTCCCTCATGAAAAAGATAATAGATATAACATAACACCTTATTAACATTATGCTAAAGATAGTGTGATGCAAATAAGAAAAAGATAAAAAGGACATATTGTAATATAAGTACTATGTAATATAGTACTTAACTATTCAAAACTTATTAATACATTATTTATTTTTTTAGTTGAGAAAATGAGTTTAATTATAACATCAACACCAACATTGAATTGAATTCCAAAAAGTTCTTTTTTTCATGGTATATATTAGGAACAAAGTTCATGTCAAAAAACATGGCCCACTTATAAAATTGAACCAAAATCTGAGATTTAATTTGAGAGTTAAAAAATTTACTAGAAGGTTTATTTGGTAATTTTAAAATTTTTTAATTGGCTTCGCCCTATCTTTAACATAATGTTACAAAAATACATATAAAGAGGCGACCAATGCAGGAGAGCAACTTAGCACCAAAAAAATCAAACTTTTCTACATGACGAATTGCTGAATTGCAAGATTAAGGTGCATTATCTGATTGCACATTTTCATGATCGAACGATCACTGCCACAGTTCATCATTCAAACGACAAAATCATTCAAACATGTCATTGCGACATACAACACAGCAACAACTATCCATCTAATGCCTCCAGTGGTTACAAAAATCCCTTTAATGAAAAACGAACAAGGTCATTGTGTAATATAGGACAAAGCACGCGAGACATTTCTACACGTTGAATGTCTAAATTATTGGATTAAGGTGCTCTGTCTGATCGCACATTTTCTCCATCGAACGATCACCACCATATTTTATCTTTTAAACCGCTAATTCTTTCAACCATTTGATCGTGCCCTTTTGTGATCGCATGGTTCGTATTTCTTCCACTGCCCAAGCAAAATCCTGCTATTAGATCGCGATTATGATCTAACAGACAAGATCAATTTGATATTTATAAAAATATAGATTTTATTGCATACGTTCGATTGGTTAGTTTAGTGATCAAAAATCTTATAAAAACTAATTATCTTTCATGAGAAAAAGTTATGTGGTGAAAAATTATGTATAACCCGAAGACTTCTCAAGAGGTGACTTATCTCAATAGTACTCTAACCCAAGCATGCTCAACTTTTGCGTTTTAATGGGATCAAGTGCTATAATAATTGTGTGGTCACAAATTCATGCAAAAGAAAAAAATTGTAGTTACATGATTATTATTTTGAAAATAACAAACCTTTTTAAAATGTATCCAAATTAACGAATAAATGCACTTCTAAATTTTTGATATATGCTTATCATGTATGTCATACTATATTATAATTTTAATATATTATTTATATAAAATAAATAAAAAGTTAAATAAACTATTGTTTTTATAATGTTGATATTAATACATTTAAATTTCTTCCAATATATTATCATTCTTATAAATAAAAAATTAAAAAATACATAATGAATATAAATAATAAATTATATATTTATCATAAATATTATTTATATTATGAAACATGATATTTTTTAAATATTGATAATTAAAGAGTGCAAAAAGAGATAATGAAGCTAGTGATAATTATTCTTTAAGAGAGAGACGATTGAATAAAGAGAAAAAGAAAGAGAGAATATAGAAATGATTGAAAGAATAAATAAAAAACATTGAGGAGAAATTAAACAAGCATAATCAATAGAGAAGCTAAGAAGAACATAATGATATATCGATTAAAAAGATAAATAAGAAAATGATAATAAGAGAGAGAGAAGAAAGTGAGCTAAATAGTTAAATGAAAGTTAAATCTAAATAATCTAACTTATAATATTTGTAAACTATAGTAAGTTAATCATATATAATATTAAATATTATAAAAATATTAAAATAATATATCTTAGGTTTATTATTATTTTAAAATATTACAAATATTTAAAATTTATTTAATAAAAATAAATGTTATTTTTATATCAAATATTCTATAATATAATATTTTTATATTTAAAAACTAATCATATAAAATATATATACTATTTTTAGCATAAATTTATTATAATTAATAATAATTAATATAAGTTTTTATTAATTAATAAAATAAATAAAGCTAATATTTTATTATATCAAATGATGTGCCATATTTATTATTATGTTAGGTCAACAATAATATTAAAAACATATTTTTAAAAATTTATTACTAACATATAATTATAAAGTATCATTCATAATTATTTATTTATTTTTTTTAAATAATAACAATGTAAAAATTATTATCATTCATTAGAAAAATGAATGTTATGATAAAATATGAGATGCAAAAATAATATTTATGAATTATAATTTATAGTTATTTAATTTTAAAAATTTAAAAATATTTCTAGAATAGATTATTGTTGGAAAACATATTTTATGAAAAAAGAAATATGTGTAATAATACTCCCAATAGGGCACTCATCCCAACGCTACTCTCAATCAAGCAAGTTTAACATTGTAGTAGTAATGAGATCTAGTGTTATAATACTAATATGGTCACATATGTATAAAAAAAATAATCATACTCTTGCGGTTATCATCTTGAAAATAATGAATCATGACATATTGTAATAATAATATTTTATTTATATAAAATTAATAAAAAAATTACAAAAATTATTTTTTATAACAAAGATATTTATATATGATTTCTTAAATTTTTTAATTAATATTCTGAAAAAGAGATAATAGAGATAGAGATATCTATTTTAAATGAGAGAGAAGTCACAGATTGATAAGTGTAATATATAGAGAAAAATAATAACACAGAGATAAGAGATGATTTAATAAAAATAGAAATAAAAGTAGAAATATAAAGGAGATAGAGAGAACAAATATATAAGAGAAAGAGAGAGAAATAAGAAAGTAGAAAAGGATAGAACACAAAGAGGTTTAGAAAAAATAAGGACACAGAATAAAGAGACAAATAAGAGAATGATAATTAGAGAGAAAATAAAGTGAGAGAATATGTCAGACATTAAGGTAAAGAAAAAAAGTGACAAAAATAATTTAATAATAATTAATTTTTTAAAAAAATTAAATTTATAATATTTAATAAATATAAAACATTAATCATATATAATATTATTTATTTTAAAAAATGAAAAATATTTGAGATTTATTTTTATTTTACATAAAATATATCATAAACATAAAGAATATTAAAGAATAATGAAATAATTTTAGTTTTCTTATTTTTTATAACATAATGTTACTTTATTTAAAAAATCCTTACACACCATATATATATATACTGTTATAAACTAAAATTAATTCTATTTTATTATAATTTATATAAGTTGTTTTTCTAAAAATTAAACAAAATTAAAGTTATTATTTTGTTATATCATGTGAAGTATCATATTTTTTATTACATAAAAATATATTAATGTAATAAAAGTTTTATTAAATATTGATTACTAAAATTTTAATTATAAACAATTATTTTTTTATAACTTAATTTTTAAATATTAACATGTTATTAAAATTCATTATTAGTCATTAGATAAAGGAGAGATATGAAAACAAATTTGCAACACGAGAACTTCTCAAGAGGCCACCCATCTCGATAATACACTTGCCTAAGAATGCTTAACTTTAAAGTTCTAATTAGATCTAGTGCTATAATGTTTGTGTTGTCGAACATGCATGCAAAAGATAAATTTCTTAGATGTGTGATTATATTCTTGATGATAATGAATCATTTCTAAAATAATCTAAATTATCAAGCATATGTATTATTTTTTAAAATTATATTTATTATATACGTGTTAATATATTCTAGTTTTAATATTTTATTATATTAAATTAATAAAACAATAATTATATAGATTATTATTTTTGAAAACGTTAGCATTAATACATAAGTTTTTATTTTAATTTGTTATCATTTTTATAAAAAAATAAATCACATAAAAATATAAATAATAAACATATAATTATCATTAATATTATATATGAAACAATGTGATATTAGACATTTCATATATATTCTTATTTTATGGACAAAAAAAGGATAATGAAGAAAGAAAACAATTATTTTGCAAGAAAGAGAAAGTCACGAATTGATAAGAGTAAAATAAAGACAAAGAAAATAAACATAGATAAGAGAATATTTAATAAAGAAGAAAACATAAGAAAAACATTGAGGGGATGGAGAGAAAAAATAAAAAAGTGGAAGGGCGAGAAATAAGACATTAAGGAAGGATAAAGGAGAGAGAAAAGAAAAGAAGAATATGATATAAATAATATAATTAGAAAAAAGAGAATGATAAGAAAAGAGAGAAAAAAAATGAGATATTATAAGAGATATTGAGATAAAGAGAAAAAAGTAAAAAATATTTAAATGGAAGTTAAATCTCAATAATTAACTTATAATATTTATAAAATATATCAAATTAATCTTATATGATATATAATAATAATAAAATATAAAAAATATTTGATATTAATTATTACTTTAAAATATTTAAAAATATTTAAAAAATATTTTCGCTATTAATTTAATATGAATTTTGATCTCTAATATTCTATAATATAATATTTTTTATATTTAAAAAATTAAATACACAAAATATATATGTTATTATAAAAATAAATTAATTCTAATTTGTTAAAATTGATATAAAATATTTTGGTAAATATTCAATGAAAATAAAGTTATTATTTTGTTATCTCAAATGATGTGTAATATTTATTATTACATAAAATTGGTAACAATTTTATAAAGTTTTTTTTAAAAACTAAATATTATAATTGTAATTATGAACTATCATTTATCATAATTTAAATTAATTGTCATTCGTTACAAAAAAGAATGCTATGAAAAAATATATGCAACACCAGGATATTTGAAAGGGTCACTCATCACAATACTACACTAACTCAAGGATGCTTATCTTTGTAGTTGTAACTAGATTCAATGCCAAAAAGCTCATGTAGTCGAATATGCATACAAAAGAAAAAATATCGTACTTGTGTTATTATGTTTTTGATGTAATGAATAATTTCTAAACTTTCCTAAATTATAATGTATATACACTTTTAATAAAATGTTTGATTTTTATGTCATAATATATCATAATGTAGTTATTTTATTTAAATAAAGTTAATAAATTGTTACATAAACTATTATAAAGTAAATACTCTAAATGAAAGTTTCTTCAATTATGTTACCTTTTTTATAAATTAAAAATTAAATTACTTAATTAATATTTATAATAAAATATATATTTGTCATATATATTACATTATAAACTATACAATATGATAGATTTTTCTTAATTATTATAAATACATTGCCAAAAAAAAGATAATAAAGTTGAAGATGATTATTCTGTAAGTGAGAGAAAGTTATGGATTTCTAAGGTCAAAATAGAGGAGAAAATAATAATAGAAAGAGACGAGATATTTATTGAAGAAGAAAAGAAAAGAGAGCACATAAAGAGAACAGAAAGAATCAATAAATGAATAAAAGAATAAAAAATGAGAAAGTAGAGAAGAATAACAGAGTAGGAGATGTCATGAATAATATAAAGAGATATAGAATGAAAAAAAAAATAGTAATAATATGAGAGAGAAGGACATAAGAGAATATGTTAAAGATAAATAAGTGAGAAAAATAATTTAATAAAATTACCCAAAAGAAACTAATGGGTCTTCTACAGTGAATTTCGACAGTCCATTGGTATTTACATCTGAATTGGTTGTGTACATAATCAAATCCAAACATTCCAATTTTTAATACAGGAATCAATTACGACACTATAAATCCAAAAAATTAAAAGCAAATTGCACACTTGTAGCTCAACTAATTTGTTCGCAAACTTAGCAACGGCTAGCCAATTAAATTAATTGAATTTTTAACATTTGGATAGAAAACATCAATTGGATCTAACAAGCTCAACAATAAAGCTAGCAACTAAGAACTCCATTTGTAATATTAAATAATTATTTTTAAAAATTTATTACTAATATATAATTATAAATTATCATTTATAATAATTTATTTGATTTTTAAAAATAATAATTTTATAAAAATTAATTATTATTCATTAGAAAAATGAATGTTATGAAAAACTATGAGTAACAATACAACTTTTCAAGATGTCACCTATCCAAACACTACGCTTGTCTAAGCCTGCTTAACTTTAGAGTTCTTATATTATCGAGTGCTATAATACTGTTTTTGTCACACATGCATGAAAAGAATAAGACATCAAATTTGGTGATTATTTTTTTAAAGATATTACACCACTTCTAAAATTTTCTAAATTATTAAAATTTTAAAATTAAAATAAAATTTATGTTTTTTATAATATATTATGATATAAATATTTTATTTATAAGAAATAAATAAAACATTACATAAACTATCTTTTTTGATAACTCTGACAATAATATATTAAAATTTCTTCTATTATCTCATCATTCTTATAAATAAAAAATTAAATATATAATAAACATAAATAATAATATGTATATTTATGAAAAATATTATATCTTAGATTATGTCACATAAGAAATCTCTTAAATATTATTAATTGATGAGCTCAAAAGGGGATAATACAGATGAAGATAACTATTTTCTAAAAGAGGGAAAGTTACGGATTAATTAAATAAAAATAAATGAAAAATAATAATAGAAAGAGATGAGAGATGATTTAAATAAGAGAATAAGAAAAAAGAGAACATAGAGGAGAAAAGAAGAAATGAAAAAAGTTAAAGAGAGAGAGAATGACAAAGAAGAGATGGATAGTAAAGAGCAAGGTAAATATGAGTATAAAAAGATAAAAAAAGGAGAGACAAATTAGAGAATGATAATAAGTGAGAGAATCTAAAAGATATTGAAATACAGAAAAAAAGTGAGAAAAAAATTAAATAAGAGTAAAACCTTAATATTTAAACTTAAAATAATTATTAAATATTATAAGTTAATCATATAGAATATTTATTATTAAAAAAATATAAATTTTTTTTAATTCTATTATTATTTTATAATATTACAAATATTTAAAGAATATTTTGAATATTTATATAATATTATTCTTCTAATACTTAAAATTAAAAAATTAAATAAATTATAAATATTATAATTATTCTAATATATGGTCTTCATATGATGTAATATAAACACTAAAAATAAATAATATTTAAGACTAATTATTTTATTTTATATTTTTATTATTTTATAATGTTATTAGTATTTTTAAAATATTCTATACTCAAATTATATGTATTTTTATAAACACAAATTAATTCTAATATATTATATTTTTCAGAAGTTATTTTTTTTCAATATTAAACTATATTAAAGTTATTATTTTATTATATCATATGATTTATCATACTTATTATTACATGAAATTGATAAAAATATTATAAAATTATTATTAATATTTAATAGAAAAATGATATTTAAAAATTGCAATTTGTAATTATTTAATTTTTTAAAATTAACATATTTTTAAAATCAATTATCGTTCCTAAGAAAAATGAATAGTTTGAAAAGAAATTTGTGTAATAATACTCTCAAGAGGTCACCCATGCCAAAACTACTCTCACACAAGCAAGCTTAACATTATAATAATGAGATCTAGTGCTATAATGCTGATGTGATTAAATATATATATATAAATAATTATAGTTGTGAGATTATTATCTTAAAAATAATGAATTATGAAGTATTTCAATAATAATAATATTTTATTATTTAAAATAAATAAAAAATTATATAAATGGTTATTTTTAATAACATAGATATTAATATATATGATTTTTTAATAAGGAATCATTCTTATAATTAAATAACATAAAAATAGAAATTAAAAAACATATTTTTTTCATAAATATTATATATGAAATATTTCTTAAAATTTTTTAATTGATATTCTTCAAAAGAGATAATAGAGCTAAGATAATTATTTTAAAAGAGGAAAAAGTCACAAATTGATCAGTGTAAGATAAAGAGGAAAATAATAATATAGAGATGGGAGATGATTTAATGAAGAAGAAAAGAAATGAGGGAATATAAAAGAGATAGAGAGAGTACATAAAAAAGTGAGAGAGAAAAATGAGACAGTGGAGAAGGATAAAAGACAAAAAGGCTAAGAAAAATAAAAGAACATAAAGAATAAAGAGACAAATGAGAATAATAATTAAAAAGAGATGTAAGTGAGAGAATATATCAAACATTAAGATAAAGGAAAAAGTGATAACAATAATTTTATAATTGTTAAATTTAAATAATTAAAAATTATAATATTTATTAAATATAAAAATTAATCATATATAATATTTATTTATTTTAAAATATAAAAACTTTTGAGATTTTTTTAGAATATTACAAAAATTTAAAAACTATTTTGACTGTTAATTTAACATAAATTTATTTATACTTTAAAATAAAATAATTAATTAAATAAAAAGTAATAGAATTACTTTACATTTATCTTGATTTTACATAATATAGATCATAAATATAAAGAATATTAATGATTAATAAAATAATTTTTAGTTTTCTAATTTTTTATAACATAATGTTACTTTATTTAAATAATCCATACACACTATATTTATATTATTACAAACTTAAATTAATTATAATTTATTATAATTGATATATGTTGTTTTGATAAATATTTAAAAAAAAGTTATTATTTTATTATATCATATGATGTATCATATTTTTTATTAAGTAAAATTAATAATAATGTCATAAAGTTGTTATTAAATATTAATTTCTAAAATGGCAATTATAAATAATATTTTTTAATAACTGAATTTTTTAATATTAATTTGTTATTGAAAATAATTATTACCTACTAGAAAAAGGAGAGGTATGACAAAAAAATTTGTAACATTAGAACTTCTCAAGAGGTCACCCATCTCGATATGGTACTTGCCTAAGTATGCTTAACTTTGGAGTTCTAATTAGATCCAGTGTTGTAATGTTCTTATTGTCGCACATCATGCAAAAGACAAATTATCGTAGTTGTGCGATTATTATCTTAACGATCTCGTCCGACCCAAAAATGAAGGTTGCTCGCACCACGTTGGACATGCAGGAAAGGTGCCATATTATCGAGCTCCTCTCGATTTTGAGGTCATCCATGTCCTTGATGAAGAGGCCTCACATTCCCCTGATGTTTTATATCAGTGCAAAATCGAAATAGGGTCAGAGAGAGAAGGGAGAGCATCGTGTCGCCGCCTAATTTTGAAATGACAGTCCATTTCTTCATGAAATTGGTGTAGCTAGAGTCGTCTACAGCTGTGTAGTGGAGAGAGGTGCTGATGGCGATGCCGTAGTTGGGGAAAAGAGTGACCAGAATAGAGAGAATTGCCTTTTCGAGAAGCAAAAGAAGGAGAAGGTGGAAACAGGCTATAGCACTAGGGTTGTAAGTGTAGAGCTTGTAGAAGTTGTTGAAACTAGTGGCTGCAGTAACACAAACGGTATCAGAGTCGGAGCAGCAAATGGAATGAGGTATGGTTGTGGACACTGTGAGAGAACCGACAAGCATTTAAAAGAGGCAAAGGGCGATGGAAAGGGATAGCTAATGTTTTGGGAGCTCAAAGTCAAGGAGTTGAATTTTCGTTATGGGGAGTTCGTAGAAGAAGAGGCACTGCACTAATCAAAAATGGAGGAAGAGGATGTCGAAGAAGGAGAGTGCGACATAACGGAGACACATTTCTCTGAAATATCTAGCAGCCGACGAGACTCTGCATTTCTGCACCCCCTTGAGCTCATGGAGAAGAGACATCTCGGACCTCTGCTCCTGCAAGCAAGCTATGATTGCCCTCACATTTATGCTGTGGTTTTCTTTTAATTTTTTATATGAAAAATGTGTGCATGTGAATTATATATATATATATACATATATAGATACAGGCCATGGCTGACATGTACTTTATAGGTACCTATGATGCTATCATAATTGTTTCTATGTATGATGTTGTTATTAGTTGTTTGGTAGTAGGGGCTATTTATGCACTCGGTTTATTTATAATTAGTATTTTTTAAATGAAGATTTATGTGAAGAAAATTTAAATTTTGTTGAAAAATATTTAAAAAAAATTTGAAAGAATTTTAAAAAAAGGCAATTTGAAATATGTTGCATAAACAGGCTTCAAAATATAGTGATAAGAAACCTATTATCATTTGCTTGCTTGAATAATGTAATAAAACAAATTAAACATGTTTTAAAATAATTTATTAGCAAAGAGAATTGCTAAGATGAATTTAATATAGTTATTGATAAATAACTCAATAAAATAAGCAAGGACAATGTAAATTGATGGTAATGATATAAAAATAATTTAAAAATCTTAATAATACAGTTATCATGATATATATCTATAAGTTTAAACTTTGGAATTATTGATGCTCATATAACATAATGTTGAGAGCTCATAGTGGTGTTGCGTGGTGTTGATCACCTTGATACTTAAAATAGATTTCGAAAATATTTATTTTTTGATTAATTTAATATTTGATAAAAGTACTATAAGCTCAAAACAAGATAATAGATATAATAAAGCACACTATTAACTTTAAAATTTTGATGCATAATTTTGAACTACCAAATGTATAGTTTGTTCCCTCGTGAAAAAGATAATAGATATAACAAAGCACACAATTAACACTATTTTAAAGATAGGGTGATGCCAATAAAAAAAGAAAAATAAAGAACATATTGTAATGTTAGTACTATGTAATATAGTACTTAATTATGCAAAGCTTATTAATACGTTGTTTATTTTTTGTTGAGAAAATGAGATTAACTATAACATCAACACAACATTGACTTTAATTCCACATAATTCTTTTTTTTGTCGTGTATATCGGCAACAAATGGTGATGTCAGAAAATTTGATCCACATATAAAATTGAACCAGAATCATAGATATACTATATTAATTTGATAATTGCCAAATTCACTAGAAGGATTATTCGTCAATTTTAAAATTTGTTTATTGGCATCGCTCTATCTTTAGCATAATGTTACGAAAACACTTATAAAGTGAAAGGAACAATGTCGGAGAACAATGTGGGACAAAAAAGTCAAACTTTTCTTCACGACAAATTGCTGAATTGTCAAATAAAGGTGCACCATTCGATTGCACATTTTGTTGATTGTCGGATCACCGCTGCACCTTAACATTCAAAAACTCCAAAATCTTTTAGACATGTGATCGCAATGAACAACACAACAACAACTATCCAACTAACATCTCCAGTGATTATGAAAATACCCACAATGAAATAAGAACTAATCTACTGTGCAATATGGAACAAAGCACTCAAAACTTTCTGCACAATGAATGTCAAAATTGTAGGGTTAAGGTGCTCCATTTGATCATGCATTTTCAGCATTGAACGATCACGACCATATTTTATCTTTCAAACTGCTAATTCCTTTAGCCATGTCGTGTTCACATGGTCCATATTTCTTCCACTTCCCAATCTAAATCCTGCTGTTAGATTGTGATTCTAATATAAAGTCAATGTCATATTTATTGAAACGTAGAATTGATTGCATACATTCGATTGCTCAGTTTCACGACCAAACAGTTTTCAGAGCGTTCAAATCGATTTTCAACTATGCTTGCTTTTTTCACTATTTTTTGAGCCATTGGAGAGTAATTTATTTATTTTTTTCTAGTTAAAATTTTGTAAATGTTGTGAAAATTCTAACGACTAAATTGGATGTTTGGTAAGTGATTTTAGCCATTAGAAAATGCATATAAATAGAATATTTTTGTGCAAAAATAAGAATAAAATTTTTTATATGATCCCATGAAAAAATATTAAAGTTGTTAATAGCTTGTTTCTCTTATCATTTTCATACACTACGATGCCATTCACCCATCAAACTTTTAAAATTCCTTTCCTTCTCTAATTAGCTAAGTCAATAATTTTCTTGTTATTTAATTCACTTAATTAAGACACTTGTGCCACTTTAATGATTTTATTATCCATAAGATTAGGTTGTATAGATTTAGATTTTATGTCGCTGATTATTTTTCTTATTTTCCATTTACTTCATTGCAAGGAATTAGTGGCATGTTCTATTTATTTCATTCTAAGACCGTTGTAGTCTGCCTCATTTGCCCCTTTCTTGTGAATTTTTACATTACTCCTCTATTGACAAAAGGCTTATATTGTGTCATGTTTTCCAAAATTTTTTCTTGGGGGTGGACTTATGCCTGTTTTATAAGCCGAACACCCTAAAATCGATTATGTATATTTGAATTACTGTTGATTTTTTAATCATATGGCTTTTATAAAACTTAATATGTTTTTAAAATAAAATTAAATTTATGGAAAATCACTTCTATATATTTGTTAAACTTTATTAAAAATTACTATGAACATTTTATAGAAATATTTTGAGGTAAATCAAACTTTGATTCATAGCAATTCACCTCACTCTTACTGAACCTCACTTTAAAAACCTTATTTAAATTAATTATCTTTATGAGAAAAAAGTGCCATGAAAAAAATATGTGCAACACGAGGATATCAAATTTGTGTGGTTATTTTTTGATGATTTTGCAAAATTTCTAAATTTTCTTAATTATTAGAGTTATAAAATTTTAAATAAAGTTTATAATTTTTATATATATTATAATATATTATGATACCAATATTTTATTTATATGAAATAAATAAAACATTACAAAAACTATCATTTTTTATGACATTGACTAATACATAATAATTTCTTTTATTATGGTATTATTCTTATAAACATAAAATTAAAGTTTATAATAATATTAAATAATAAAATATATATTTATAAAAAATATTATATATTAAACTGTCACATAAGAAATTGAATAAATATTATTAATTGATGAACTCAAAAGATGATAATGGAGATGAAGATAACTATTTTTTAAATGAAAGAAATTTATAGATTAATAAAAAAAATAAATGAAAAATATTATAATAGAGAGAGATGAGAGATGATTTAACAAAGAGAATAAGAAAAAATAGAATATAGATGAGATAGGTGGAATAAATAGAAAAAATTTAAGAGAGAGAATTGATAATTAGGGGTTGGATATTAGAGAGAGACAAATAAGAGTATAAGAACACAAAAATTAAAAGATAAATAAAAGAATGATAGTAAGTGGTAGAAAAAAGTGAGAGAATTTGAAAGATATTAAGATAAAGAGAAAAAAGTGGGGACAAAATTAAATAAAGTAAAATCTTAATAATTAAACTTATAATATTTATTAAATATTACAAGTAAATCATATGAAATATTTAATAATAAAAAAATTATTTTAGTTCTACTATTATTTTTGCAATATTACAAATATTTAAAGAATATTTTAACTCTTTATTTAATATTATTTTTTTCATACTTAAAATTATAAAGTTAATTAAATAATAAATATTATAATTATTTGAATATATGGTCTTCATATTATGTAATATAGATATTGAAAATAAACAATATTGAACACTAATGATATAATTTTATATTTTTATTTTTTATAATGTAATATTAATATTTTTAAAAAATTCTATACCAACATATATATACTTTTGTCAACATAAATTAATTCTAATTTATTTTTATTTTTTAAAAGTTATTTTTTCAATATCAAACAATTTTAAAGTTATTCTTTTATTATATCATAAGATTCGTTATACTTATTATTACATGAAATTGATAAAAAATATTATAAATTTTCTATTAATAATTAATATAAAAATGATATTCATAAAATATAATTTCTTATTATTTCATTTTTTTTAAATTAAGATTTTTTAAAATCAATTATAGTTCCTTAAAAAAACAAATGTTATGAAAAAAATGTGTAACAATACTCTTAAGAGCCACTATCCAAAAATGCTCTCATGTAAGCAAGCTTAGCATTGAAGTAATAATAAGATCTAGTGTCATAATTCTATTTTGGCCACATATGTATAAAAAAAATTAATATAGTTGTGTGGTTATCAACTTGAAAATAATGAATCATGACATACTATAATAATAACATTTTATTTATATAAAATTTAAAAAATTAAAAAAATTATTTTTTAAAAACATATATATATATATATATATATATATATGATTTTCTTTTGTTAGGTTATCACTCTTATAATTAAAAAAATTAAATTATATAAAAAATAACAAATAATAAAATATATATTTTTCACAAATATTATATATTAAACTATGATAAACGAGGGATTTCTTAAATTTTTTTAATTGATATTCATAAAAAGAGATAATAAAGATAGAGATAACTATTTTGAAAGAGAGAGAAAAAGTCACAGATTGATAAGTGTAAGATAAAGAGGAAAATAATAACATAAAGATGAGAGTTGATTTAATGATTCGAAAAAGAAAAGAGAAAATATAAAAGAGATGGAGAGAATAAATAAATAAGTAAAATAGAGAAAAATGAGAAAGTAGAGAATGATAGATAACAAATAGGTAAACAAAAATATAAGAACAAAAAAAAAAGAAAGAGAGGCGAATGATATTCCGAGTGTAGTAAGCGAGAGAATATGTTAGACATTAAGATAAAATGGAAAAAGTGATCAAAATAACTTAAAAAAATGTTAATTTGAATAATAAAACTTAAAATATTTATTAGATTTAAAAAATTAATCATATATATTACTTATTTTTTTTAAAATTTAAAATCTTTTTGAGATTTATTCTCTTCATCTCCTTTATATTCTTTTTTTATTTATTCTCTTTATTAAATCATCTCTTTTCTCTCTTGATCATGGTTTCTTCATTTATTTTTGTCTTACTAATCTATAACTATCTGTCTTTTAGAAAACAGTGATCTCCAACCCCATTATCACATTTTAAGCTCATCAATTAAGAATATTTATGAGATTTCCTATGTAATATAGTCTTATATTTAACATTTTTTTATAAAAAATATATTTCATGTTTTAGTGTTAATGTTATTAAAAATGATAGTTTACATAATGTTATTTAAATATTGATATCATAATATATATAAAAAGCATAAATTTTATTTAAAAGTTGATATACCTATTAATTTAGAAAATTTAGAAATGGTGTAATACCTTTAAAAAAATAATCACACAATTTAAATTTTTTGTCTTTTGCATGCATATGCCACCACACCAGCATTATAGCACTCGATATCATTAGAACTCAAAAATTAAGCATGCTTAGACAAACATAGGTTGGGATTGGTGACCTCAAGAAAGTTATATTATTGCTCATATTTTTTCATAACATTTATTTTTCTAATGAATGGTAACTAATGTTTATAACATTATTATTTCTTAAAAAATAAATTTTTATAAATAAAAATTTATAATTGTATTTTAGTAACTAATTTTTAAAAATAATTTTGTAATATTATAATTAATTTAATATAATAGTAAATATGGCACATCATATGATATAATAACATATTGACTTTAATTTAGTTTATTATTAAGAAAATGACTCTTTTTAATTAGATGAAATTAGAGTTAGTTTATGATTATAATAGTATATATGTGTTATATGATAAATTTTATAATTTAGAAATATTATATTATAGAATGTTAGACATTTAAGTTATTTTTTATTTTTAGTAAAAAATTTAAAATATTTATAATATTCTAAAATAATATTAAAATAAAAATATTTTTTAATATTTTCATATTAGTAAATATTATATATGATTAACTTATTTATTTTTAAAAATATTATTAATTTAATAATTTAGAGTTAATATTTCTCACGTTTTTGTCTCCTTATCTCAATGTCTTACATTCTCTCACTTTCTTCTCTCTCCTATTATCATTCCTTTATTTGTCTCTTTATTCTTTATATTATAATTTTATTCTTAACATCTCTCTCTATTAGTATACTTCTTTACTTCGTCATTTTGTTTTTTTCACATTTTTATTTATTGTTTCAATATTTCTACATTCTATCTTTTTTTCTCTTAATTAAATCATGTCCAAATCTCTCTATATTATTTTCTTCTCTATTTTTCTCTTATCAATCTATGACTTTCATTTTGTTGCATAGAATAATTTTCTCCATCTTTATTATCTCTTTTTCTATTCTTCAATTATCAATATTTAAAAACTATCTTGTATTGTATAATCTAAAATATAATATTATGATAAATATATATATTTTATTATTTATATTTATTAGGTAATTTCATTTTTTATTTGTAAGATTGATAATACATTGGAAGAAATTCATATGTAATAACGTAAATGTTATAAAAAATAATATTTTATTTAAATTTTTTATCTAATTTATGTAAATAATTTATTAATATCATAATATAGTATAATAGAGATAATAAGCATATAAAAAAATTCTAGAAGTATATTTATTTGTTAATTTAAAAACCTTTTTTAAATGCTTCATTATTTTAAAAAATAATAATCATGTAAGTATGATTTTTTGTCTTTTGTATGCATTTTTTACCACACCAACATTATAGCACTCAACCCCATTATAACTTAGGTTAAGCTTACTTGGGTTATAGTACTATTGGGATGGGTGACATCTTGAGAAGTCTTATGTTGCATATATTTTTTAATAGCACTTCGTTTTCTCATGAAATGTAACTAAATTTAATATGTTTGAAGTGAGGCTTAGCAAGAGTGAGATGAATTGTTATGAATCATAGTTTGATATATAACAAAATATTTTCATAAAATATTTAGAACAATTTTTAATGAAGTTTAATAAACATATAAAAGTTATTTTCTATAAATTTTAATTTAATTTTAAAACTTATTTTGTTTTATAGAAGCCATGTAATTGAAAAATAAACTCCAATTAAAAATTTGCACAATCAATTTTTAGGTGTTTCATCTTATAAAACAAGCCAACGTCTACCCCAAGAAATAACCACTTAAACACAAGAAAATATAAGTCATTCATCAATTAATGAGAAGGTTAAACACTTATAATAAAGAGACAAAATGAGACAGACCATTAAGGTCTAACAATGAAATAAATAGAATTGGCTACTATAGCTTACAATGAAATAAATAAAAAAAATATTCAACGACATAAAATCTATATCAATATAACCAAAATCTTATGGTTGATCAAATCATTAAAAAGGCACAAGTATCTTAATTAAATGAATTAAATAACAAGAAAATTAATAACTTCGCTGATTAGAGAAGGAAAGGAATTTCGAGAGTTTGACGAGTAAATGGTGCAGTAGCATATGAAAATGGCAAGGGAAATGAGGTTCTAATGGCTTTAATGTTTTTTCTTAGGATAACATAAAAAATTATTATTCTTATTTTAGTGCAAAAATCTTATACTTATAAGCAATTTGTAACAGTTAAAAGCACTTAAGAAACACCAGATTTAGTCATTCAAGTTTTTAAAGATTTTGTAATATTTTAATTAGGAAATAAATAAACAAATAAGACTTTAACAGCTAAAACAAAGGCTAAAATAGCTGTTGCTCAGTCGCCGTTAAATCTGAACGCTCCGGCACTATTAGATCGAGAAACTGAGCAATTGAACGTATGCAATCAAAATTATGCCCTTATAAATAAGAAATTGATATTGTCCATTATATTAGATTTGCAATCTAATAATAGGATACAGCTTGGGCAGTGGAAGAAATAAGAACCATGTCAGCACGACAAGGCGCGATAAGAAGTTTGAAAGAATTAGCAGTTGAAAGATAAAATATGGTAGTGATGGTTTAGTGGCAAAATGCATGATCGAATGGTGCACCTTAATCCCGCAATTCAAACATTCAAGTTGCAAAAAAGTTTTGAGTGCTTTGGCCTATATTGCACAAGGGATTTGTTCGTTTCTTATTATAGGTATTTTCGTAACCATTGAAAGCGTGCATTAGATAGCCATTGTTGTGTTCTTTGTCAAGGTAGCACGACTGAAAGATTTTGTAGTTTGAATGATGAAGTGCGGCGATGATCATACGATCGCAAAAATGCACAATCAAAAGGTGCACTGTAATCCCGCAATTCTATAATTTGTCGTGCAAAAAAGTTTGATTTTTTTGTCCCACATTGCTCTCCAGCATTGTTCATTTCTTCTTAAAGGTATTTTTGTAACATTATGCTAAAGATAGGGTGATGCCAACAAAAATTTAAAATTACAAATAAACCTTATAGTGAATTTTGTAATTATCAAATTAATATGATAGATCTTAGATTTTGGTTCAATGTTATATGTGGATCATGTTTTTTGACACGATCTTTGTTCTTGATATACACCATGAAAAAAAGAATTTTGTGGAATTCAATTCAATGTTGGTGTTGATGTTATAATTAATTTCATTTTCTCAACTAAAAAATAAACAACATATTAATAAGTTTTGTATAGTTAAGTACTATATTACATAGTACTTACATCATAATATGCCATTTGTTTTTCTTTTTTTTATTTGCATTGCCCTACCTTTAGCATAATTTTAATATTGTGCTTTGTTCTATCTATTATCTTTTTCATCGAGGAATGAACTCAAGCTTTGGTCATTCAAAATTATCCTCAAAATTTAAAGTTAATAGTGTTCATTATTATATTTATTATCTTGTTTGAGGTTATAGTATTTTTATTAAATATGAAATTAATCAATTAATAAATTTGTTTGAAATATATTTTAAGTATTAAGGCGATCAACTCCATGCAACAACCAAATGTGCTCTCAATATGATGTTATATGAGCAACTAATATTCTAAATTTTAAACATAAGAATCTATACCAAGATAATTATATTATGAAGATTTTAAAATTATTTCAACATCATCACCATTAATTTTTATTATCCTTGCTTATTTTATTAATTTATTTATTAATAACTATAGTAATTTCATCTTAGGAAATCTCTTTGCTAATAATTTATTTCAAAACATGTTTAATTTGTTCTATTACATAGTTGAAGCAAGCAAACGATAATGACTCTCTTATTACTATATTTTTAAGCCCTATTTAAGCAACATATTTCCAATTTTTTTTAAATGCATTTAAATTTTACTTTTTAAAAATTTTTTTCATTAAATTTTATTTTTTCTTTGCATAAATCGTCTTTTAAAAAAACTCATAAATGTGGTACATAATACATAGAAACAATTACCATAACATCATGGGTATTTATAATGTACATGTCAGCCATAAACATTTATATCAATATATATATATTTAATTCACATGCATGCCCACGTTTTTCATATGAAAAACTAAAAGAATGCTATAGCATAAATGTCGGAAATGGTAGCTTGCTTGCACAAGTAGAGCTTCAAGATGCCTCCTCTCCATGAGGCCAAGGTGGTGGAGAAATGTGAAGTCTCATCGATATCTGGAAATTACAAGGAAACATGCCTCCATTACGTCCTAGTCTCCTTCTTTGACATCCTCTTCCTCCATTACATCCTAGCTCGATCTCAGCATCCACTGGCAAACCTCATTCTATCCACTACTTTGACTCTGATACCATTGCAGTTACCACTACCATTAGTTCCAAAAACTTCTATGAGCTCTCCTCCCACCATCGTCGTACTCCAACCCATTTCCACCCTCTCCTTCCTTTTCTTCCCAAAAAGGTATTTCTCTCTGTTTAGGTCACTCTATTTCCCAAGTATGGCATCGCCATCGACACCACTCTCCACCACGTACTGCTCATGGCTCCGGTTACTCCCATTTCATGATGACATGGGTCACCATTTCGAAATTAGGCTACAACACGGTGCTCTCCCATCTCCCCTAGCCCTGTTTCGATGGCGCTGTGATATTCGATGCCAGAGGATTGGGAGGCCTCTTCATCAAAGACATAGAGGACCTCAAAATCCGGAAGAGCTCGATAGTATGGGACCTTTCCTGCATAACCCAACGTGGTGTTGTTGACCTTCATTTTGGGGTCAAATGAGATCCGTCAGTTGATGGAAAATAAAGTGTTGGGAGAAATTGAAAAAGGCTATAGAAAGCTTAAGCAAGGTGAAGACAAAAGCTATAAAGTTTTTATTCATAAATGCATCATCACAAAAGACCAATTACATTAATTCATAGCCAAGAAAAATAATAAATCCCTTAAATAATTCCACCTAATGTGAAAATTTGTTCCTAAAAATGCTTAACAAACTAACAAAATACTTAAAATATGCTAACCACATTGATAAAGTGTAAACAAATCCTTAAAATACTAACAAACACTTAAAAACTGTTAACAAACACTTAAAAAGTGGTAACACTTAAAGTTTGGTAATACTAATCCCCCTCAAACTTGAAGTATCTTCAACCTTAATTGATTTTATAATTCTTCAAACTTCTTTACTCCAAGCAATTTAGTAAAAATATCAGCCACTTGTTCTTTAGTACTACAATGTACAAGACTTATAGTCTCTATATTGACATGATCACAAAGAAAATGATACCTTGTTTCGATATGCTTATTTCTCTCATGTTGAATTATATTTTTTGCTAATTTGATGGCTAAAATATTGTCAATAAATATATTTATTGGCTCTTCTTGTTGATAATGTAACTCCTGCAATAAATTTCGTAACCAAATTGCTTCATAAGCTATTGATGAGACTGCAATATATTCTACTTCACAAGACGAAAGTGCAATGACATCTTGTTTAGTTGATCTTCACATAAATGTTGATGAACCTAAGAAGAAATAATAACCTATTTTACAATTTCATTCATCTATATCACCTCCCTAGTTACTGTCAGAGTAGCCACATAAATCTGTCTCACTTTGGTTAGTAAAATATAACCCATAATTAAGTATTCCTTTAATATACCTTAGTATTTTTTTCTAACCACCAAATGTGTTTCCTTTGGATTTTCGATATATCGACTAATGAGTCCAATAGAATATAGAATATTAGGTCCTGTGATAGTGAGGAAACGAAGGCTACTTACAAGACTTTTAAATAAAGTAGAGTCTATACTTTTTCCTTCTCTTTCTTTACTTATTTTCATTCTCACATCAAGTGGTGTTGCCTCTGATTTACAATCTTCCATCCTAAACTTCTATAGAAGTTTATTAGCATATTTTTTTTGAGAGATTTGGATTCTATTTGTCCTTTGCTTTAATTCGAAACCAAGGAAGTATGACATTTCACCATTATCTATCAGGTCAAATTCATGCTGCATAGTTCTTTTGAATTCTTGAAACAATTCAAAAGAATTTCGTGTATAAAATACATCATTTACATAAAGACAAACTATAAGAATATTATTTTGAGTTATGTTAATGTAAAGTACATGCTCAAATGGATATTTTTAGAATCCTTATTGTTGAAGATATCTATCAATTTTAGTATTCCATGCTCTTGGCACCTGTTTCAATCCATAGAAATCCTTTTTCAAATGATAGATTTTATATAAATCACTCACAATTTTGTGATCTTTTGTTTGATCATTATAAACTTCTTCTAAAACTCCATCCAAAAATGTAGATTTAATATCAAGTTGACATACCTTTCATCCATGATGTGCTGCAAGTGCTTAAATCAACTTCATTTTATCAAAACGAGCAACTGGAGAAAATACCTCGTTGTAGTCTATAACATATTTTTTCTTAAAGCCTTTGGCCACAAATCTTGCCTTGTATCTATCCACTCTTCTATCTACTTTATGCTTGATCTTGTAAACCTATTTAACTTATATGGGTTTCTTTTGAGGAGGGAGATCAACTCCCATGTATCATTCTTTTCTATTGATGCTATTTCTTCGTCCATAGCCTTTTGCCAATTTATATCCTGCACTACTTCACTAAAAGAAATAGGTTCATTATGAGCAAAATAACAGAATAAGTTAAAATAGTTAGAAGTTTGCCAATATATCTCTTGTAGACTTTTCATCTTTTTGCTTGAGTCAATAGGGCATGTTGTGTTTTGCATAATAGTTTTTCTTGAGCGACAGCTTGTTAGAGAACTCAAATCATGTGTTTGTTGATTTTGAATTTCTTCTTGCCCAAGTGTGATAGTTTTATCATCCTTCACTTCCTTCCACTTCCAAGTATCTTCTTCTACAAATACAACATCATGAATAATAGATACTTTTTGGTTAAAGGATTGTAGAGTTTGTGTGCTTTTCACTCCTCGTTATATCCAATGAATATGTATTTTTCACGTTTATTATCTAATTTCTTCCTTATTACATTAGGTACCTATGCATATGCAATACAACCAAATATTTGAAAATGAGAAAAACTTGGTGTATATCCACTCCAAGCTTCTTATGAAGTCATATAACGCACAGCTTTGGTAGGACATCGATTCAACAAAT
The DNA here is from genome assembly GCA_023846275.1 of Vanilla planifolia. Taxonomy (NCBI): domain Eukaryota; kingdom Viridiplantae; phylum Streptophyta; class Magnoliopsida; order Asparagales; family Orchidaceae; genus Vanilla; species Vanilla planifolia. The sequence continues at coordinate 355,350 of JAIUJO010000180.1, forward strand.
AAGTTGAACATGCAACTGCTTCTACCTAAAATTCTTTTGACATATTCCTCTCTCATCATTATCCTTGTCATATCAAGGATAGTACGATTTCTTCTTTCAACCACTCCATTTCGTTTTGAAATATAACTTATGGTAAGTTAATGGCATATTCTTTCTTGATTATATAATTGAATAAATTCTTTTGAAGTGTACTCATCACCTCTATCAGATCTAAGGCATTGAATGAATGACCCACTCCCTTTTTTAAACTTGCATTTGAACTCTTTAAATATGGAGATAGTAATAGATTTCTCCTTAATAAAATATGTCCACATTTTTATACTAAAATCATCTATAAAAGTAATAAAATGCTTGTTACGTCCATTTGATAATGGTGCCAATGGACCCCAAATATCTGTATGAATAAGTTGCAAATGGTCTTTTAGCTTTCCAACTATTATTCTTTTGAAGTGGTAGACGATGTTGCTTTCCAAGTATATAAGCTTCACATATATGATTTTGATCATCTAATAAAGGAAGACCTTTTACCATTCTTTCTTTTGCCAATAATTTCAAACCTCCAAAGTTAAGGTGACCATACCTTAGATGCCATTTTAAAGAATGATTTGAAAGATGTCCAGGATAACAAACTTTACTTATTGATTTTAATTGAAGAGGAAATGTACGATTTGTCAACATCTTCACTTTAGTACTATTCTTTCCTTTTGAATCTTGTAAAAGAAGATAACTATTCTCCAAATGAATAATGTATCCTTTCTCAATTAATTGCCCAAGACTAAGAATACTACTTTTCATATCAAGAATAAAATATACAACTGAAATAATAATTTGAAATCCATTTTCTTTGTAAAATTTTATATAACCTTTGCCTTCAACTTTCAACTTTGAAGAGTCTCCAAGACTCACAATTGCTTACACATTTTCAATTGAATTAAATAAAAGTTTTTTTCTACACATATGACAGCTTGCTCCTGAATCAAGAAACCATACATCTTCTCTTTCATTATCTTCTTTTTCAACCAATAAAGATATTAACTCTTCTTGGGATGTTTCAGCATAATTTGATTAATTATTTTTATGCCAATAATCATAAGCATAATGACCAAACTTATGACAGTTACAACGTTTAATATTTCTACCTTGTCCTTGACCTCAAGAAGCATTATTTCTTTCATGCCCGTGTTGAGTGTAAGGTTGATTAAATTTTTATTGAGAACTTTTTTGGAAATAAGCTCTTCCAAGTCCTCGATATGAACCTCATCCTCTTACCCTTGAAATTGAATTCTCTTTCTTCAAGTCATTATCTTCTCTCAAGTTCAATTTTGATTCTAATGCTTGATTAATAGGTGCAACTTCAGCCCTTTTCTTTAGTCGTTACTCATGCACTTATAAAGAACCCTTTAACTCTTAAATAGATAAACTACATATATCTTTAGATTCTTCAAATGCTGTTACCACGTGCTGAAACATAGGAGTTAAAGAACGAAGTACCTTTTCGATGACACGTACATCATCGATTTGTTCTCCATTTCTCTTCATTAAATTCAAAATAGCAATCAATCATGAGACATAATCTAAGATAGTCTCATTTTTATTCATTATTGATTGCTCAAAATCAACTTTAAGGATTTGAAGACTAACATGCTTCACACGTTCAACACCTTTGAAGATTGTATTGAGTTTATTCCAAACTTCTTTGCTTCCAGTCGTTTTTTCAACTTTCTCATGAGTGGCTTCATCATGCGCTTGATATATCAATAACAATGCCTTTTTACCTTTTTTTGATTTTCTTTCAACGATTTATTCTCAGCTTCAATAGCATCTAATTCATCAAAGCGATTGATAACAATCTCCCAAAGGTCTTCCGAGTAAAGAAGGGCTTTAAATTGAACGCACCAATTATCATAATTGTAGTTCGTCAATCTGTGAATAATCTGTTACATAATTCCTGACATTTTCAATGAAAAACACCCTTTAAAAGATTTCCTCTACTCTTCTCCCTTCGACGCTACAGTGTTTGATCTTCTTCTCCAAGCTCTGATACCAATTTAATGGAAAATAAAGTTTTAGGAGAAATTTGAAAAAAAAAGTAGAAAGCTTAAGCAAGGGGAAGACGAAAGCTATGAACTTTTTTCATAAATTCATCATCACAAAGAACCAATCACATTAATTTATAGCTAAGAAAAATAACCAAGCCCTTAAATATTTCCACCTAATGTGAAAGTTTGTTCCTAAAAATACTTAACAAACTAACAAAATACTTAAAATATGCTAACCACACTTAAAAAGTGCTAACAAAATCTTAAAGTACTAACAAACAATTAAAAAGTGGTAACACTTAAAGTTTGCGAACATCGGCTTGGTTGACACATGGCTTCAGGATGCTGGCTGTACATGCTCGCATGTGGGCTAATGTAGTCAAAACACGCTTGCACGCAAGTTGAAACGAATGGTGCAAGGATTGGTTTGGGTTCTTGATGAGGTGACGACCAAGGCTGCGGCTGGCTATCTTGACTGCTTACTTTAGTATATTTGCTTGGGGATATTCTTCTTAGATATGCAGAAGGTGGAGTTGGTAGACGAGAGAGGGGCGATGATCATTGTACAAGTTGTATAGGAAGTGGTAGGAGGTTTAGAGATAGGGGCATTTTAGGAGGTTAAGAATTGGGTGAGACCAATGTAGGAGTATGTCCAGGTGAGTGCCCAGGCAGTGGTGGGGTCGTCGAAGTTGGGTTTGGACGGGGTGTATTTCGGTTGGTGGTGTCCGACGAAGGTGGAGTAGGTGTCGATTAAGAAAACAGAGGCACTTTCGCTGGCAAATAGTGGGGTGTTGGATTGTGGGATCGATGTGGGATCACCCTCTCGACGAGGGAGATGGAGTTATTGGTTGCTGAGCTGCTTGGATCTGATGGAAGTTTTCCTTACAAATGTTAAAGCTGAGATTAATTTAGTTTGCTAGCCATCATTGTGTTGGCAAAAAAATCAACTAAGCTACCTAATCTTCCAGTAGATTTGCTTTTATTTTTTTGGGTTTAGGAAGCCAAATCAATTACTCCATTAAAAACTAGAATGTTTGGATTTGATTATGGACGCAACCTTGTTCAAAATTAATTACCGTTGAACCGTCATGGTTAGTTGTGAAAATTCCTTTATTTTTTAGATAAATTTTTATTAAATTATTTTTGTCACTTATTTTTTTAATTCATTCTCTCTCTTAATTCTCTCTCATATTATTACTATTTTATTTTTGTCCTCATTCTCTATCTCTTTATAATACTCATGGCATCTCTCACTTCTTTATTATTCTTTATTTTCTTATTTTTCTCTTTTTTACTTATTTATTGAGTCTCCATATTTTTTTTATATTCTCACTTTTATTTTCTTGTTCAATAAATCATCTCTCATCTCTCTCTAATTATTATTTTACCTTCTATTTTAATATTATCAATGTATGACTTTCTCTCTCTTTTAGAATAGTCATCTCTGACTCTATTATATTTTTTTCAAAGAATCAATTTATAATATTTAAGAAAAATCTATCATGTTGTATAGTTTAATATGTAATATATGTCACAAATATATATTTTATTATAAATATTTATTAAGTAATCTAATTTTTAAGTTATAAGAAAGGTAACAAAATTGAAGAAACTTTCATTTAGAGTTGTCTCCTTTTTCAAAACTAATTGTTTTTTAAGTATTTATTAATTTTATTTAAATAAAAGAATTTTGTTATAATATATTGTAACATATAATAGACAAAAAGTTTATTAAAAGTGTATATGGATAACAATTTAGAAATTTTAGAAATTGTACATTACCATACAGAAATAATCACATAACAACGATATTTTTCTTTTGAATGCATGTTTGACTACACGAGTATTTTAGCAATGGATCTCATTACAGCTCCAAAGATATCCAAGGTTGAGTGAGAGTAGTATTTTGACGAGTGACCTTTTTAAATGTCCTAATATTACACATATTTTTTCATAGCATTCTTTTTTTAATGAATAACAATTAATTTTTATAACATTATAATGCTAAAGATTATCATAAATGATACTTCATAATTATAACTATGATAATTATTTTTTAAAAAATAATTTTATTAAATTATTATCAATTTTATATAATAATTAATATAGTGCACCATTTCATATAATAAAATAATAATGTTAATTTTGATAAATATTTAGCAAAATAACTTCTATCAATTATAGTAAGACTAGAATTAAATTATGTTTATAATAGCTTATATAAACTATGGACTTCATTTTTTAAATATAGAAATATTCTATTATAAAATGGTAGAGATAAAAAATAATATTAAATTAATAATCAAAATATATTTTTAAATATTTTTAAATATTCTAAAATAATAATAAATCTCGAATATTTTTTATATTTTATTATTATTAGATATTATATAAAATTAGCTTCTTATATTTTATAAATATTATAAGTGTTATTATTAAGATTTAACTTTCATTTAATTATTTCTCTGATTGTTTTTCTTTATATCAATATCTCTCTTATTTTCTCATTTTTTTTCTCTCATATTATTATTCTCTTTTTTATCTCTATATTATTTATATCCCAATATTTTTTTCAGCTCACTCTCTCTATCTTCTACCCTCCCTTAATTTCTCATTTCTTTCCCTTCTATTTTTATATTTTTTCTCTTTATGTCCTTTATGTTTTCCTATTATTCTCTCTTTATTAAACAATCTCTCATCTATCTCTATTATTATTTTTCACTTTATTTTACTCTTATTGATTAAAAACTTTCACTCTATTAGAAAATAATTATTTTCTTTCTTTATTATTCTTTTGCTATGTCCATAAATTAATGATATACATGAAATGTCTGATATGATGTCGTTTAATATATAGCATTAACGATTATTATATTTTTTATTATTTATATTTTTATGTATTTAAATATTTTTTGTAAGAATGAAAATATATTGAAATAAAAACTTATGTATTAATGTTAATATTTTCAAAAATAATAGTTTATGTAATTATTTTTTATTTATATTATATAATAAAATATTGATATTATAATATGTTAATACATATATGATAAACATTATTTTTTTAAATAGTACATATACTTGATAATTTAGATAATTTTATAAAGGATTCATTATCATCAAGAAAATAATCACACTACTACAATAACTTTTCTTTTGCATGCATGTGCGACAACACAAACATTATAGCATTGGATCTAATTAGAACTCTAAAGTTAAGCTTTATTAGGCAAGTGTACTTTTGGGATGGGTGGCATCTTGAGAAGTCCTTATTGTTGCAAAATTGTTTTCATAACTCTCTTTTTTCTAGTGAGTAAAACTTAATTTTATTGACATATTAATATTAAAAAAACCAAGTTATTAAAAAAATTATTTTATATACCATTTTATTAAAAAATATTTAATCATAAATTTATAATATTATTATTACTTTTATGGAATAAAAAATGTGATACAACACGTTATATAATAAAATAATAAATTTAAATTTGTTTAATATTTAGTAAAACAACTTAGTCAATTATAATAAATTAGAATCAATTTAAGTTTATAATTGTATATATATGGTGTGTATGAATTTTTTTAAATAATGTAACATTATGTTATAAATAAAAAAAATCTAAAATTATTTCATTGATCTTAAATATATTTTTAATAATTATTAACTATGTTATGTAAAATAAAGATAATATTCCAAAATAAAACTAAATCTCAAATAGTTTTAATAATTTAAAATAAATAAATATAATATGTTATTAATTTTTTAATAAATATCATAAATTTAATTATTTAAATTTAACTATTATTACATTATTTTTATCATATATTTTCCTTTATCTTAATGTCTCACATATTCTCTCACTCACGTCTCTCTCTTATGGTCATTCTTTTATTAATTTCTTTATTCTCTATATTCTTATATTTTACTTAGTCTCTCTCTCCTCTATCTTTTTCTATTTTTTCATTTATCTATCTTTCACTTATTTAATTATTCTCTCTATCTCTTTTATATTTGCTCTTTTCTTTTCCTCTTCATTAAATCATTGCTTGTCTTTTTATTATTATCTTCTTTTTTATCTTATACTTATGAATCTATGATATTTTCACTCTCTTTTAAAGTAATTATCTCTATCCCTATTATCTCTTTTTAAGAATATTAATCAAAAAATTTTTAAAAAAATCTCTCATATATTATTGTTTAATATATAATATGTGTGAAATGTTTTAAATATATCTAATATTCTAAAATAACAATAAACCGAAAATTATTTTTATATTTTCATATTATTAAATATTGTATATGATTAAATTATTATATTTTAAAAATATTATAAGTTTAATTATTTATATTTAATTTTTTTAACTATTTCTCTCGGTTTTGCCTTTCTATCTTAGTGTCTCTCACATTTTCTCACTTTTTTTCTCTCTTATTATCATTTTATTACTTGTCTCATTATTCTATATATTGTAATATTTTTCTTAGTCCGTCTTTCTCTGTTATACTTCTTTACTTTCTCATTTCTTTTTCTTTCATTTTTTTATTTATTGTTTAAATGTTTTTTATGTTTTATCTTTTCATTTTCTCTTTATTAATTTGTGTCTGATCTCTCTCTATTATTATTTTCTTCTTTATTTTACTATTATCAAACCATGACTTTCTCTCTCTCATATAATAATTATCTTTATCTTTATTATCTCTTTTCTGTTCATCAATTACCAATATTTAAAAAATATCTTATGTTGCATAATCTAATATATAATATTTATGATAAATATATATTTTATAATTTATATTTATTAAGATATTTACTATTTTATTTGTATGAATGGTAATATATTGGAACAAATTTATGTTTTAATGTTAATGTTAAAAAAATAATAGTTTACATAATTTTTTTATTTTAAATAAATAATATGTTAATATTACAATATAGTATAACAGAGATAGTAAGCATATAAAAAATTTGAGATGTGCCTTTAGTTGTTAATTTAGAAATTTTTTTAAATGATACATAATTTTCAAAATAATAACACACAAGTACAATTTTTTATCTTTTGTATACATTTGTGGCCACACCAACATTATAGCACTCAATCTCACTAAAATTCAAAAGTTAAGCATGCTTGGTTTTACTACTAGGATGGGTCACATCTTGAGATGTATTATCTTGCATATATTTTTTAATAGCACTTCTTTTTCTCATGAAAGATAATTAATTTTAATAAGATGTTTGAAGTGAGGTTTAGCAAGAGTGAGGTGAATTGCTATGAATCATAGTTTGATTTATTAATAAATATTTCCATAAAATATTTATAGTAATTTTTAATGAAGTATAACAAATATATAAAATTTATTTTTTATAAGTTTTAATTTAATTTTAAAAAAACTTTATTTTTTTATAAAAGTCATTTAATTGAAAAATCTATAGTAATTAAAAATTTATACCATCAATTTTTAGGATATTCGGCTTATAAAATAGGCCTACATCCATCCCAAGAAAAACCCAAGCAAACACAACCGAATATAAGACATTCGTCAATTGACAAGTAGAGTAAACACTCATAATAAAAGAGACAAATTTGATAGATTATTATGATCTTACAATTAGATAAACGAAACAGGCTACTGTAGCCTTACAAAAAAATAAATGGAAAAAAAAAAAACATTCAGTGACTTAAAATCTAAATCAATACAGCAAAAAAATTATGATTGATGAAATAATTAAAGAAGCACAAGTATCATAACTAGATGAATTAGTAACAAGAAAATTAATAACTTAACTAATTAGTGAAGGAAAAGAATTTCAGGAGTTTGACGGGTGAATGTCATAGTAGCTTATGAAAATGATAAGGGAAACAAGTTGCTAATGGCTTTGATATTTTTTCTTAGAATCACATAAAAGTTTTTATTCTTATTTTTGTAAAAAATCTGATACTTACATGTAATTTGGAAATGCTAAAAGTACCCAAACACCCAATTTAGTCATTAGAATTTTTGTCACTTTTGCAATATTTTAATTAGGAAACAAATAAATAAATAGCTCTCTAATGGCTCAAAAAAAGGCTAAAATAGCCTTTACATAGTTGCCATTAGATCTGAATGCTTCGGGACCATTAGATCGAGAAAACTGAGCAATTAGATGTATGCAGTCAAATCTATGCCTTTATAAATATGAAATTGATCTGGTCCATAAAATCAGAATCATGATCTAATAACAGGATCTCTCTTCGATAGTGGAAGAAATATGGGATGTGCGAGCACAACAAGGCATGATTGAACGGCTGAAAGAATTAACAATTTGAAAGATAATATATGGTTGTTATCACTCGAAGGAAAAAATATTTGATCGAATGGTGCACCTTAATCCAATAATTCAAACATTCACCATGTAGAGAATGTTTGAGTGTTTTGTCCCATATTACATAAGGGCTGTGTTTGTCGTGGCAGCATGACTGAGAGATTTTGTGGATTGAATGATGAAGTGCGACAGTGATCGTATGATAAAAAAAATACACAATCCGATGATGCACCTTAATCCCACAATGTAACAATTCGTTGTGCAAAAAAGTTTGATTTTTTTCTCGTATTACTCTCCAACATTGTTTGTTTATCCTTATAGGTATTTTCATAACATTATGCTAAAGACTGGGCGATTCCAATAAAAAAATTCTAAAATTGCCAAATAAAGCTTAAGGTGAATTTCGCAATTATCAATTTAATTGGCACATCTCAGATTCTGGTTCAATTTTTTTTGTATATCACTTTTTTTTACATGACCTTGGTTCTCGATATACATTATGAAAAAAGGATTTTGTTGATTCAACTCAATGTTGTTGTTGATGTTGTAATTAATCTCATTTTTTGAACCAAAAAAATAAACAACATATTAATAAGTTTTGTATAGTTAAGTACAATATTACATAATACTTATATTACAATATGTCCTTGTTTTTTCTTTTTTTTATTGGCGTCTCCCTATCTTTAGCATAATATTAATAATGTGCTTTATTATATCTATTATCTTTTTCATGAGGTAATAAACTCTACATTTGGTAGTTTAAAATTATGCATCAAAATTTTAAAGTTAATAGTGTGCTTTGTTATTATTATCTTATTTTGGCTTACAGTATTTTTTTAAATATTAAATTAATCAATAAATGAATTTGTTTGAAATGTTTTTAATTATCAATGAGTTTAACACCATGCAACACCCATATGAGCTCTCTATATGATGTTATATGAGCATCAATAATTCAGAAGTTTCAACTTATGAATATATATCATGACAATTATATTATTAAGATTTTAAAATTATTTTTATATCTTCACCATCAATTTATATTGTCCTTGCCTATTTTATTAAGTTATTTATTAATAACTATATTAAATTCATCCTAGCAAATCTCTTTGCAAATAATTTATTTTAAAACATATTCAATTTGTTCTATTACATAATTCAACCAAGCAAACGATAATAATTTTCTTATTAATATATTTTTAAGCCCTCTTTGTGCAACATATTTCAAATTGTTTTTAAATTTTATTTTTTAAAATATTTTTCATGAAAATTTAATTTTTCTCTGCATAAATCTTCTTTTAAAAGACTCATATTATAAATAAATCGAGCACATCAATACTTATAATGTACATACCAAACATGGGCCTTACATCTATATATAAATATATAATTAAATAAAGGAAATAAAAAGATTAAATATAGAAAACATTGAAAGAATAAATAAAAAAAAAAGAGAAAGAAATAAGCAAGCTTAACATTGGAGTAATAGTGAGATCAAGTGCTATAATACTGTTATGGATTCACATGTACAAACAAATAATTATAGTTTTGTAATTATCATCTTGAAAATAATAAATCAAGATGTATTATATTAGTAATATTTCACTTATATAAAATTAATTAAAAGATTTACATAAACTTATTTTTTTATAACATAGATATTAATATATATGATTTTCTTTTATTAAGATATCTTTCTTATAATTCAAAAATCAAATTATATTAAAATATAAATCATAAAATATACATATTTTTCACAAATATTATATAATAAACTATGTTATATGAGAAATTTTTTTAATTTTTTTAATTGATTTTTCTAAAAAGATATTAATAGAGATAGAAAATACTATTTTAAAAAGAGAGAAAAAGTCACACATTCATAAGTGAAAGATAAAGAGGAAAACAATAATATAGAGAGGAGAGATAATTTAATAAAGAAAAAAAATGAAAGAAGGAACATAAAATAGATAGAGAGAATAAACAAAAAAGTAAAAGAGAGAGAAATGAGAAAATAGAGAAGGATATTAGAGAGAAAAGCTAAGAAAAGTATAAAAAAATAGAGAATAAAGAGTCAAATAAGAGAATGATAATTAAAAAGAGAAGTAAGCGAGAGAATATGTGAGCTATTAAGATAAAGAGAAAAAAGTGATAAAAAATTTTACAAAAAAATAAAATTTAAATAATTAAACATATGATATTTACTAAGCATAAAAAACTAATCATATATAATATTCATTTATTTAAAATATAAAAATGTTCTGTGATTTATTTTTATTTTTGAATACTACAAATATTTATTTTAGATTTTTTTTAATAACATAATGTCACTTTATTTAAAAAATCCATACACACAATAAATATATTATTATAAACTTAAATTTAATATTAATTTATTATAATTGATATAAGCTATTTTTCTAAATATTAAATAAAATTAAAGCTATTATTTTATTATTTCATGTGAGTTATCATGTGTTTTATAACATAAAATTGATAATAAATTTATAAATTTTTTATTAAATATTAATTACTGAAATGATAATTTTAAAAAATATTTTGAATAACTTAATTTTTTAATATTAACATGTTATTAAAATTAATTATTACGTACTAGAAAAAGGGGAGCTATGAAAACTAGTTTATATTACAAGGCCTTCTTAAAAAGCCACGAATCCTAATAGTACACTTGCCTAATAATGCTTAAATTTGGAATTTTAATTAGATTTAGTGCTATAACTTTTTGTAGTCACACATACTTGCAAAAGAAACATTATCGTAGTTGTGTGATTATGGTCTTACTGATATAAATCATTTCTAAAATATTCTAAATTATTAAGTATATGTATTATTTAAAAAATTTTATTTATCATATATGTGTTAATATATTCTTATATTAATATTTTATTATATAAAATTAATAAAAAAATAATTACATAAACCATTATTTTCAAAAATGTTAACATTAATAGATAAGTTTTTATTCAATATGTTATCATTCTTATTAAAAACTTAAATTACATAAATATACAAATAATAAAATATATAATTATCATTAATATTGTATATTAAAGAATGTAATATGAGACATTTCATATATATTATGAATTTATTAACATAAAAATATATAATAAAGAGAGAAAATTATTATTTTGTAAGAGAGAGAAAGTTACGAATTATAAAGAGTAAAATAAAGAGAAAAGTAACAATAGAGATTAATGAGAAATTATTTAATATAAAGGAGAATCATAAGGAAACATAGAGGAGATGAAGATAAAAATTGGAAAAGTGGAAGGGAGTGAAATAAGAAATTTAGGAAAGATGAAAGAGACAAAGAGTGAGGTGAAGAAGAATATTAGGATATAAAAAATATAAAGATAAAAAAAGTAAATGATAATAGGAGAGAGAAAAAGGTGAGTGAATATGAAAAATATTAAGATAAAAAGAAAAAGGTGAAATAAACAAATTGCAAAAGTTAAATCTTAATAACAAAACTTATAATATTTAGAAAATATAACAAATTAATCTTATATAATATTTAATAGTAATAAAATATAAAAATATTTGAGATCCATTATTACTTTATAATATTAAAAAAATTTAAAATATATTTTGAGTATCAATTTAATATTATTTTTGATATCTAATATTTTATACTATAATATTTCTATATTTAAAAAATTAAATACACAACATATATATGCTATTATAAACATAAATTAATTCAAATTTATTATAATTGACATTAAAGTTATTATTTTATTGTATCAAATGATGTGATATGTTTATTATTATATAAAAATGATAATAATTTTATAAAGTTAGTTTTACAAAAATAATTATTATAATGGTAATTATGAAGTATAATTTTGTGATAATTTTTTTACATTATAATGTTATAAAAATTAATTAAAGTTCATTAAAAAAGGAATGCTATGAAAAAATATGTGCAGCACAAAGACGTTTAAAAAACATCATCTATACAATACTACTGTCACTCTAGAATGCATACCTTCAAAGTTCTAACAAGATAGAATGCCAAAATTCTCATTTTGTTGAACATGCCAACTAAAGGAAAAAAATATCGTAGTTGTGTGATTGTTTTTTTAATGGTAATAAATAATTTCTAAAATTTCCTAAGTTATAATACATATATACTTTTATTAGTATTTTTGCTTGTTATATGTCAAAATATATTGCAATATAATTCTTTTATTTTAATAAAATAAATAAATAGTTACATAAATTATTTGTTTCGAAGAAGTAAACAACTCTAAATGAAAGTTGCTTCATTTGTGCTACATTTCTTATAAATTAAAAATTAAATTATTTATTAAATATATAATAAATATATATTTGTCATATATATTACATATTAAAGTATACAACAGGATATATTTTTTTTTAAAATTTTAAATTGAATCGCTTAAAAAAATAATTATGTCTGAGATGATTATCCTATAAAAAGAGAAAGTCATGAATTGACAAGATCAAAACAAAGGAAAAAATAATAATGGAGAGAGATGATAGATGGTTTATTGAAGAAGAAAAGAAAAGAGAGAATATAACGAAAATAGAAGGAATCTATAAATGAGTGAAAGAGATAGAAATTAGAATATAGAGAACGATAAAAGAATGAGAGATGTCATGAATATTATAAGAAGATAAAGATTGAAGAAAAATGTAAAATAGTAATAATAAGAGAGAGAAGGAAGTGAGAGAATGTGTTAAAGAGAAATAAGTGAGAAAAATAATTTAATAAAAAATTATCCAAAGGAGACAAATGGTTTGCCACAATGAATCGTGACGATTCAATGGTAATTATTTATAAACAAGGTTGTGTACTAACCAAATCAAAACATTCCAATTTTTAATGAAGTAATCAATTACGACTAGAGCAGTAAATTAATCGAATCTCTATAGAAATTACTAAAATACCTTCGGGAATTAATCAATGCTGGAAGGCAATGTAGGTGAAAAAAATAAAACTTTTTTACATGACAAATTACTGAATTGAGGGATTACGGTGCACCACCCGATCACACATGTTCATGATCGTATCATCACCTCTCCACATTATCATTTAGAACGAAAAATCTTTCAATTGTGTGATTGCAACAAACAATACATCATCGGCTATACAACACACTACTCTAGCGGTTATGAAAGCACTTATAATGAGGAATGAAAATTTTTTTTATAAAATATGTGCAAAACACTCAAAATTGTTTCTACATGGTCAATGTCTGAGTTGTAGAATTATGGTGCTCCATTTGATCATGCATGTTCGCCATCGGATGATCATTGTCATATTTTATCTTTCAAACTATTAATTCTTATAGCAGCTCGATCACGCCTTGCCTTGATAACACAATCCAAATTTCTTTCACTACATAAGCTAAATCCTTTCACAGAAGACCATTTTGATCTAACAAACATGATCAATTCCATATTTATAAAGACAAATTCGCTTGCATACATCTGATTGCTTAGTTTTGCAATCTAATGTTCCCAAAGCGCTTGGATAGAATGGTGACTGTGCAATGGCTATTCTAGCAATTTTGTTGAGCTGTTGGATAGTTATTTATTTATTTAATTCCTAATTAAAATATTATAAAATCTACAAAAATTTCTAATGGCTAAATTGGGTGTTTGGTAGGTGCTTTTAGTTGTTACAAATTACATATACATAGAAGATTTTTATTCAAAAATAAGAATAAAAATTTTTATATGTTCCTAAGAAAAAATATTAAAGTTGTTAGTAGCTTATTTCCCTCATCATTTTGAGAAGCTGCAACATTATTCGCCCATAAAACTCCAGAAACTCCATTCCTTCTCTAATTAGCTAGGTTGCTAATTTTCTCGCTTTTTAACTCTATTAATTAACATACTTCTGCCTCTTTAATGATTTTAACATTCATAAGATTTTAGTTGTATTGATTTAGATTTTATGCCACTAAATATTATTTTTCCATTTATTTCATTGCAAGGAATTAGTAGCCTATTTCATTTATATAATTATAAGACCGTAGTAGTCTTTCTCATTTGCTTCTTTGTTGTGAGTGTTTATCCTACTCGTTTACTGACAAAAGCTTATATTGTGTTGTGTTCTTCGAATTTTCTTATGGACATATGCCTACTTTATAAGCCAAACTATCTAAAAATCAATTATGTACATTTTTAATTACTGTTGATTTTTTAATTACATGACTTTTATAAAACTTAATATATTTTTAAATTAAAATTAAAATTTATAAATAATCACTTTTATAAATTGTTAAACTTCCTTAAAATATACTATAATTTTTTTAAAATTATTTTGTAATAAATAAAACTTTGATTCATAACAATTCATCTCTCTTTTTGAACCTCACTTCAAACATCTTCTTAAATCAATTATCTTTCATGAAAACATGTATAACATGAGTACTTTTAAAGGGGTGACCCATCCTAATAGTACTCAAACCAAAGCATGCTTAACTTCTGACATTTAATAGGATGGAGTGCTATAAAGTTGGGGTGGTCACAAATGCATGCAGAAGACATAAAATCATAATTACGTGATTATTGTTTTGAAAAAAATTAACCATTTAAAAAAATTCTAAATTAACAAATAAATAGGCTTCTAAAATTTTTTTATGTGCTTATTGTGTGTGTCATACTATATTGTAATATTAATATATTATTCATATAAAATGAATAAAAAATGTTAAATAAACTATTATTTTTGATAATTTTATGTTAATACATATAAATGTTTTCCAATATATTATCATTATTATAAATAAAAAATTAAATTATATAATAAATATAATAAATATTTATAATTAGATTATGCAACACTAGACATTTTTTAAATATTCATAATTATTGAGTGGAAAAATAGATAAAAAAGATGAGGATAATTATTCTATAAGAGGGAGAGAGAAAGACATGGATTGATAATAGAAAAATAAAAAAGAAAATAATAATAAAGAGAGATAAGAGAAGATTAAATAAAGAGGAAAATGAAAGAGAGCGCATAGAAAATATTAAAAAATAAAAAAATGAAAGAAAATGTAAAGATGATAGTGAAGAGAGAGGTTAAGAAAACTATTAGGATATATTATGTTATTAATACTTTATTTACATGAAAAACAATAAAACGTTATATAAATTATCATTTCTTATGACATTGACACCAATACATAACAATTTCTTCTGTTATGTTATCATTCTTGTAAATGCAAAATTAAAATATATAATAAATATAAATAATAAAATATACATTTATAAGAAATGTTACATATAAGATTGTGTCGCTTAAGAGAACTTTTAAATATTATCAAGTGATAAGCTTAAAAGATGATAATGGGGATGAAGATAACTATTTTCTAAAAGAGGGAAAGTTACAGATTTAATAACAAAAAATCATAATAGAGAGAGATGAGAGATGATTTAAAGAGTAGAATAAGAAAAAAATAGAACATAGAGAAGATAGAGAGAATAAATAAATAAATTAAAGAGGAAGAATTGATAGAGAATTGATGCATAGTAGAGGAAGAGGCTAACAAGAGCATAGACAAATAAGAGAATCATAATATGTGAGAAAAAAGTAAGTAAATTTGAAAGATATTGAGATAAAGAGAAAAAGTGGGAGAAAAAATTAAATAAAAGTCAAACCTTTGTAATAAAACTTATAATATTTATTAAATATTACAAGCTAATCATATGTAATATTTAATAATAAAAATGTAAAATCTATTTTAGATCTAAATATTATTTTGTAGTATTACAAAAATCTAAATAATGTCTTAACTATTTATTTAATAATATTTTTTTTCATAATAAAAATCTAAAAGTTAATTAAATTTAAAATATTATGATTATTCTAATAAATTATCTTTATATGATTTGCTATAGATTTAGAAAAATAATATTTAATACTAATTATTTATTTTAATATTTTTGTTATATTATAATGTAATATTCATATTTTTAAAAAAAATTATACATAACGTATATATTCTATTATAAAAGTAAATGAATTCTAATTCATTATATTTTTCAAAAGTTATTTTTCTTAATATTAAACTATATTAAAGTTATTATTCTACTATATAATATGATTTGTCATACTTATTATTACATGAAATTAATAAAAATATTATAAAGTTGTTATTAATAATTAATAAAAAATTTTATTTGTAAACTATAATTTATAATCAATTAATTTTAAAAATTAACATTTTTTTTAAAAACAATTATGATTCCTTAGAGAAATGAATGCTATGAAAAAAGTATTTGTAGGAATACTCTTAAGAGGTGACCAATCCTAAAACTACTATCACCCAAGTAAGCTTAACATTGGAGTACTAATGATATCTAATACTATAATGCAAATGTGGTCGCATATGTATAAATAAAAAAAATCTTAGTCGTGTCTTTATTATCTTAAAATAATGAATCATGATTTATTATAATAATAATATTTTAATTATATAAAATTAATAAAAAAATAACATAAACTTTTTTGAATAACATAAATATTAATATATATAACTTTTTTATTAGGTTATCAATGTTATAATAAAAAAATTTAAATTGCATAAAAATATAAATTGTAAAATACATATTTGTCTAAACTATTATATATTTAATTATGATATATGAGAGATTTCTTAAATATTTTTAATTTATGTTCTTTAAAAGAGATAATAGAGTTAGAGATAACTATTTTATAAGAGAAAAAGTTAGAGATTGATAAGTGCAAGATAAAAAAGAAAATAATAATATCGAGATAATAGATGATAGAATGAAGAGGAAAAGAAAAGAGGGAATATGAAAGTGATACAAAGATTAAATAAAAAAGAGAAAGAGAAAGAAATGACAAAATAGAGACAAATAGAGAAGAGTAAGGCTAAGAAAAATATAAGAATATTGAGAATAAAGAGACAAATAAGAGAATGTTAATCAAAGAAAGAAGTTAGTGAGAAAATATGTTAGACATTATGATAAAAAGTTATTAAAATAATTTAATAGAATTTTAATTTAAATAATTAAAATTTTAATATTTATGAAATATTAAAAAACAAATATTATATAATATTTCTTTATTTTAAAATATAAAAAACTATTTTAGATTTTTTTATGAATTTTAAAATATTACTTGTTTATAAAAACTACTTTGATTATTAATTTAATATAAATTTATTCATATTTTAAAATTAAAAAAATTAAATAAATAAGAAATATTATAATTATTGTAATATATTGTATTTATTTTATATAATATATATCATAAATCTAAAGAATATTTAAGATTAATGAAATAATTTATGGTTTCTTTTTTTGTAACATAATTTTATTTTATCTAGAAAAACATACACACCATATATATAAATTATTTTGTTAAATACTACATTAAATTAAAGTTATTATTTTATTATATGATGTGATGTATCACATTTTTTAATTACATAAAATTAACAATAATGTTATAAAGTTGTTATTAATAATAATTACTAAAATGGTAATTATAAATAATCTTTTTTAATATTAAAAAGTTATTAAAATTAATTATTACTCATTAGAAAAAGGAGAGCTATGAAAACAAATGTGCAACACAATGACTTCTCATGAGACAATATTAGACTTGCCTAATAATGCTTTACGTTGGAGTTATAATAAAATCCAGTGCTATAATGTTTATGTTATCGCACATGTATGCAAAAGATAAATTATTGTAGTTGTGTGATTATCGTGTTAATGATAATAAATCATTTCTAGAAAAATCAAAATTATCAAGTATATGTACTATTTTAAAGAAAATTATGTTTATTATATAGGTGTTAATAAAATCTAATATTTAATTATATAAAATTAATAACAAATAATGACATAAACTATTATTTTAAAAAATTTTAACATTAATTCATAATTTTTTATTTCAATATGCTATCATTCTTATAAAAAAATTAAATTACATGAAAAATATAAATAATAAAATATATAATTATCATCAATAATATATATTAAACAACATAACATAAGACATTATATATATATTTCTAATTTATGGACGTAACAAAATAATAAGGAAAGAAAATAATTATTCTGTAAGAGAGAGAACGCTACAAATTGATAAGAGTAAAATAAAGAGAAAAATAATAATAGTGATAGATGAGAGAATATTTAATAAAGAATAAAGTAAAAGGAAAACATCTAGGAGAAAGAGAGAAAAAATAAAAAAGTGGAAGGAAGAGAAATGAGAAATTAAGGAAGAATATAGGAGAGAGAGTTGTGAAGAAGAGTATTAGAATATAAATAATGTAGAGACAAAAAGCTGAATGATAATAGGGGAGAGAACAATGTGAGAGAATATAATAGATATTATGACAAGGAAAGAAATTGAGAAAAAAATTTAAATGAAAGTTAAATCTCAATAATAACACATAATATTTATAAAATATAACAAGATAATCTTATAAAATGTTTAATAATAATAAAGTATAAAAAATATTTGAGATTTATTATTACTTTAGAATATTAAAAAATATTTTTAAATTTATTTAATATTAGTTATGATCTCTAATATTCTATAATATAATATTTCTATATTTAAAAAATTAAACAACAACATAAATAAGTTATTATAAATATAAATAAATTCTAATTTATTATAATCTACATAAGTTATTTTGTTAAACATTTATGGAAATTAAAGTTATTATTTTATTATATCAAATGATGTATTATATTTATTATTATATAAAATTGATGATAATTTTTTAAAATTGTTTTTTAAAAAAATAATTATTATAATGATAATTGTGAACTATCATTTTTAATAATTTTTTTACATTATAATGTTATAAAAATTAATTATTCTTTATTAAAGAAAGGATGCTATGGAAACATATTTGCAACACTATGACGTTTAAAAAGTTCACTCATCACAATACTACTCTCGCTCAAGCTCGCTTATCTTCGGAGTTCTAACGAGATCCAATGATAAAATTCTCATGTAGTCGAACATGCATACAAAAGAAAATATATCATAGTTGTGTGTTGATATTTTTTATGTTATTGAATAATTTCTAAAATTTCATAAATTATAATGCCTATACACTTTCAAAAAAATTATTCTAATTATATGTCATAATATATTATAATATAATTCTTTTCTTTAAATAAAATTAATAAATAACTACATAAACTATTATTTTGGAAAAAGAAGACAACTCTAAATGAAAGTTCCTTTAGTTTTGTTACCTTTCTTATAAACTAAAAATTTAAATGCTTAATAAATATTTATAAAAATATTTATTTGTCATATATATTACATATTAAACTATAAAATACGATATATTTTTCTTAAATATTATAAATTGATTGGTTGAATAAAAGATAATAGAGTTAGTGATGATTATTATGTAAGAGAGAGAAAGTCATGGATTGATAAAATCAAAATAGAGGAGAAAATAATAATAAAGAGGAAATGGAGATGATTTATTAAAAAAGAAAGGAAAAGAGCGAACATAAAGAAAATAAAGAGAATGGATAAATGAGTGAAAGAGAGAACAATCAAAATGTCTAGAAGGATTAAGGAATGAAAGATGTCATTAATAATATATGAAAATAAAGAATGAAGATGAAAATAAAGTAATAATAATAATAAGAGAGAGAATGTGTTAAAGAGAAATAAGTGAGAACACTAGTTTAATAAAAATTTACCTAATGGAAACTAATGGTTTGCAATAGTGAACCACGATAATTTAATGGTAATTACTTCTAAAAAAGGTTGCATACATAAAGAATTCCAAACATTCTAATTTTTAATGAAGTAATCGATTACGACTCTATAAATCCAACAAAATAAAAGCAAATCGCCTATTGGTAGCTCAGGTGAGTTGTTCACCAACGCAGTAATGCCTAGCCAACTAAACTAATTGGTCCTCTACAGTGGTTGAGAAAATACCAATAATGAGAGAGGAATAATGCTAGAGAGCAATGTGTAATGAAAGGAGTAAAACTTTTTTGCACAGTGAATTAATGAATTGTGAGATTAAGATGCACCATCTGTTCCTTATTTCACCATCATACAATCGCCACCACACTTCATCATTCAAACAAAAAAATATTGCAGCCATGAGATCACAACAGCCAACACATCATGGCTTATTAATTGACCCCTATAGTAGTTACAAATATACTTATAATGAGAAAAGAACAAAGCCATTTTGCAATATAGGATAAAGCACCTATAACATTTATGCACGATGAATGTCTGAATTACAGGATGAAGGAGCACTGTTCAATCTTGTATTTTTGTTATTGAATAATCATTGCCATATCTTATCTTTCAAACTACTCATTCTTTCAGCCATCTGCAGCTTCTTGCAATTGCACGGTCCATAATTCTCCCTTTGCACAAACTAAATCCTGATGTTAGATGACCATTTTGATCTAATGGACCAGATCAATTTCATATTTACAAAGGCAAATATTTAATTACATACATTTGAATACTCAGTTTCACGATCTAATAGTCTTGGAGGTTTTGGATCGAATGACGACTATGTAATGACTACTTTAGCCATTTTTTTCGAGCCATTGGGTGTTTGGTAAGTGCTTTTAACATTTACAGATTGCAAATAAATAAAAAAATTTTGTATGAAAATGAAAATAAAAACTTTTATAATAACCTAACAAAAAATATTAAAGCCATTAACAACTCCCTTTCCTCATCGTTTTCATCTGCAATTCCATTCTCCTGACAAACTCCAATTCTTTTCCTTCTTTAATCAGTTTAGTTACTAATTTCCTTGATATTTAATTCATTTAATTAAGATACTTGTGCCTCTTTAATGATTTTATAAATCATAAGTTACTTGTGTCTATTTATTTCGTTGGAAGGAATTTGTAGCCTATTTTGTTTATTTCATTGTAAAACCATAATAGTCTATCTCACTTACTTCTTTGTTGTGCGTGTTTAGCTTACTCGTCTATTGATGAAAGGATTATATTGTTTTGTGTTTTCCTATGTTTTTCTTGGATATGATGTATGCCAGTTTTGTAAGTCAATCCACTTAATAATTGATTATATACATTTTTAATTATTATTGATTTTTCAATTAGATGACTTTTATACAACTTAATTTGTTTTTAAAATAAAATTAAAATTTATAGAACATAACTTTTATGTACGTGTTAAACATTATTAAAAATTACTATAAATATCTTATGGAAATATTTTGTAATAAATCATACTTTGATTAATAGCAATTTACCTTAATCTTACTGAACCTTACTTCAAACATCTTATTAAAATTGATTGTCTTTAATGAGAAAAAGGAGTGTTATGAAGAAATATGTGCAACATGAGGACATCTCAAGAGATGACCCATCCCAATAGTACTCTAATCTAAGCTACTTAACTTCTGAGTTTTAATGGGATTGAATGCTATATTGCTAGACTGGTCACAACTGCATGCAAAAGACAAAAAATCGTAGCTGCATGATTATTGTTTTGAAAATAATGAACCATTTAAAAAAAGTTTCTAAATTAACAAATAAATGTACCTCTAAATTTTTTTATATATTTATTATGTCTATCACACTATATTATGATATTATTATATTATTTACATCAAATAAATAAAATAGTTAAATAAACTATTAGTTTTGATAATGTTGATATTAATACATATAAATTTCTTTCAATATAATATCATTCTTATAAATAAAAATTAAATTACATAATAAATATAAATAATAAAATATATATTCATAATAACTACTATATATTAGATTATGAAACAAAAAATATTTATTAAATATTAATAATTAATGAGGAAAAAAAGAGATAATTAAGATGGGGATAATTATTTTGTGAGATAGCATGAGAGAGATAGATATAGATTGACAAGAGATAAATAAAAAGGAAAATAATAATAGAAAGAGAAGAGAGACAATTCAATAATAAGGAAAAGAAAAGAGAACATAGAAAAGATTGAATGAATAAAAATGGATAGAGAAATTAATGATGGATAGCGGAGAGGGAGAGAGGCTAAGAAAAATATTAGGATATATAGAATAAAGAGAGAAATAAGATAATAATAATACGAGAGAAAAGAAAATAAGAGAATTTGAAAGGCATTAAGATGAAGAGAAAATAGTGAGAGACATAGTTAAATAAAAGTTAAATATAAATAATTAAACTTATAATATTAATAAAACATAACAAGTTAATGATAAATAATATTTAATAATATTAAAATACAAAAAATAATTTTAGGTTTATTATTATGTTGTAATATTACACATATTTAAATTTTTTGTTACTATTAATAAAATATTATTTTACAATTTAAAATTGAATAATATAATATTTAAGAATTTTAAAATGTATCACACAACATATATATACTATTATAAACATAAATTAATTCTAATTTATTATAATAAATATAATTTCTTTTATTTAATAATTAAATAAAATAATGTTAATATTTTATTATATCATATGATGTGTAATATTTATTATTATATTAATTAATAATAATTTTGCAAAAATATTTTCAAATTAATTACTTAAATATAATAATAAACTATTATCTATAATAATTTATTTTATTAAAATAAAATTGTTAAAAATTAATGTTATGAAAAAATATGAGCAATTATATGACCTTTTAAGAGGTCACCCAACTAAACACTGTGCTTGTCTGAGCATGCTTAAATTTAGAGTTCTAATGGTTGCACATGCATGTAAAGACAAAACATCAAATTTGTGTGATTATATTTTTGAAGGTAATACCTCAATTCTAAATTTTTTTAAATTATTAAGCTTATAAAATTTTAAAAAAGAGAAAGTTGTATAATAATAAGAAAAAAATAACTCAAAATATCATAATAGAGAGAGGTGAGAGATAATTTAATGAAGAGAATAAGAAAAAAGAGAACATAGAGGAGATAAAGAGAATAAATAATAAAAGTTAAATAGAGAGAATTGATAAGGAAGAGATGGATAGTAGAGGGAAGCAAATAAGGTTATATGGAGATAAAAATTGAAGAGTCAAGTAAGAGAAAAATAATAGGTGTGAGAAAAAGTTGGCTAATTTGAAAGATATTAAGACAAAGAGAAAGAATTAGGAGAAAAAATTTAATAAAATAAAATTTTAATAATTAAACTTATAATAATTATTAAATATTACAAGCTAATCATATATAATATTTAATAATGAAGAATATAAAAAATTATTTTGTCTGTTATTATTTTTTAATATGACAAATATTTAAAGAGTTTTTTTACTATTTATTTAACTTTTATTTTTAATACTTAAAATTAAAAATATAATTGAATAATAATTATTATAAATATTCCAATATATGATCTTTATATGATATAATATAGATATTGAAAATAAATAATATTGAACATAAATTATTTTCTTTTATATTTTCATTATTTTATAATGTAATATTAATATTTTTTAAAAAATCTATATTCCACATATATATAGTTTTATAAACATAAATTAATTCAAATTTCTTATATTTTTCAAAAGTTATTTTTTCAATATTAAACAATATTAAAGTTATCATTTTCTTATATCCTATGATTTGTCATACTTATTATTAAAAAAATTGATAAAAAGTTTAAAAAGTTGTTATTAATAATTAATAAAAAATGATATTTATAAACAATAATTTATATAATTTAAGTTTTTAAAATTAGCTTATTTTTAAAATCAATTATTACTCCTTAGAAGAATGAATTCTATTGACAAAATATGTGTAACAATACTGTTAGGAACTCACCCATCCCATGGTTACTCTCACACAAGCAAGCATAACATTGGGTACTAATGATATCTAGTGCTATAATCTTATTATGGTGACATATGTATAAAAAAAATAATCATCTTCAATAAAATGAATCATGATTTATTATAATGATAAAATTTTATTTATTAAAATTGATTAAAAATATTATAACAAAAATATTAATATATATGATTTTCTTTTGTTTGGTTATCATTCATATAATTAAAAATTTAAATTACATCAAAATAATAAATAATTAAATATATATTTTTGAAAATATTATATATTAAACTATGATACATGAGAGATTTCTTAAACTTTTTAAACAAATATTCTTAAAAATAGATAGTAGAGATAGAGATAACTTTTTTAAAATAAAGAAAAATCAACAAACTGATAAGTATAAGACAAAGAAAAAAATAACAAGACAGAGATGAGAGATAATTTAATGAAGAGGAAAAGAAAAAAGGGAACATAAAGGAGACAAAGAATAAAGATAATATAGAGAAAAACTAGAGAATGATAATCAGAGAGAGAAGTGGAAAAACATGTCAGATATTAAGACAAAGGACAAATGTTGATAAAAATAATTTAATAATAGTTAAATTTAAAAAATTAAACTTATTAAATTTATTAAATATAAAAAATTTAATCATATGTAATATTATAATTACTCTAATAATGTTATCTTGACTTCACATTATAAAGATCATAAATACAAAGAATATTTAAGATTAATGAAATAATTTTAGATTTCTTTTTTCCAATATATGGTTACTTTATTTAAAAATCCATACACACCATATACATATTATTATAAACACAAATTAATTCTGATTTATTATAATTGATATAAGGTTTTTTGCTAAATATTAAACAAAATAAAACCTATTATTTTATTATATCATGTGATGTATCACATTTTTTATTACATTAAATTAACAATAATATTATGAAGTTGTTATTAAATATTAGTTATTAAAATGGTAATTATAAACAACCATTTTTAATAACTTCAATTTTTTAAATTTAGTATGCCATTGAAATTAATTTTAACTTATAAAAAAAATGAGAGTTTTGAAAACAAATGTGCAAAACGAGGACTTCTTAAGAGGCCACCCATCCCGATTATACACTTGCCAAAGAATACTTAAATTTGGAGTTCTAATCAAATTCAGTGCAATAATATTTGTATTGTCACACATGAGGGCAAAAACAATTATCATAGTTGTGTGATTATTGTCTTGATGACAATGAATCATTACTCAAATGTTCTAAATTATCAAGTATATGTACGATTTTAAAAAAAATATGTTATTATATATGTGTTGATATATTCTAATACCAATATTTATTATATAAAATTAATAAAAAATAATTACATAATCATTATTTTTAAAAATGCTAACATTAATACATAAATTTTTACTTCAATATGTTATTATTCTTATATAAAAAATTAAACTAGGTAAAAAATATGAATAATAAAAAATATAATTATGATTAATAATATATATTAAACTATGCAATATGAGATATATGATAAATATTATTAATTTATGGACACAAAATAGGATAATGGAGAAAGAAAATAATTATTCTATAAGAAAGAAAGTTGCAAATTGATAAGAGAAAAATAAATAGAAAAATAATAATGGAGGTAAATAAGAGATTATTTAATGAAGAAGAGAATAAAAAGAAAACATAGAGGAGATGAGAAAAAAATAAAAAAGTGAAAGTGAGTGAAATGTGAAATTAAGAAAGTATGGAGGAGGGAGAGATTGGTAACGAAGAATATTAAGATTTAAATAATGTAAAGGTAAAAAAGAGAATGATAATAAGAAAGAGAAAAATGTGAGAGAACATAAGAGATATTGAGATCAAAAGAAAAAAGTAAGAGAAATAATTAAGTAAAAGTTAAATCTCAAAAAGAAAACTTAAAATATTTATAAAATATAACAAATTAATCTTATTAAACATTTAGTAATAATTAAATATAAAAAATATTTGAGATCTATTATTACTTTAGAATATTAAAAATATTTAAAAAAATTTTTGACTATTACTTAAATATTTTTTTAACTCTAATATTCTATAATAAAATATTTCTATTTTTAAAAAATTCAATACACATCATATATATGCAATCATAAACATAAACTAATTCTAATTTATTATAATTGATATAAGTTATTTTGTTAAATATTTATCAAAATTAAAGTTATTATTATATTATATCGAATGATATGCTATATTTTTTATAATTTAAAATTGATAATAATTTTATAAAGTTATTTTTGAAAAAAGAATTCTTATAATGATAATCATTAACTATTATTTATACAAATTATTTTATATTATAAAGTTATAAAAACTAAATGTCATTCATTAGAAAAAGGAATGCTATAAAAAATATGTGCAACACTAGAACGTTTAAAAGTTCACTCATCACAATACTACTCTCACTCAAGCATGCTTATCTTCAGAGTTCTAATGAGATTAATGCTTAAAAGCATGTGTAATCAAACATTCAAAAAAGAAAAAAATATCGTAGTTATGTGATTGTTTTTTTGATGGAAATAAACAATTTCTAAAATTATCTAAATTATAAAGTCTATACACTTTTAATAAAATTTATGCTTGTTATGTCATAATATATTATAATATAATTTTTTATTTAAATAAAATTAATAAATAGTTACATAAACTATTATTTTCAAAAAATTAAACAACTCTAAATGAAAGATTTTTCAATTATATTACCTTTCTTAAAATTAAAAATTAAATTACTTAATAAATATTAATATTAAAATATATTTGTCATATATAATATATATTAAACTACACAACATGATAGATTTGTCTTAAATATTATAAATTGATTGGGTGAAAAAAGATAATAGAGCAAGAGATGATTGTCATGTAAGAGAGAGAAAGTCACTGATTGATAAGATCAAAATAATGAGAAAAATAATAATAGAGAGAGATGAGAGACGATTTTTAAAGAAGAAAAGAAATAGAGAACATATACAAAGTAGAGAGAGTGAATAAATGAGTGAAGGAGATAAATATGAAAGTTTAGAAGAATAAAGCAATAATAGATATCATTAATAATATAAGAAGATGGAGAATTAAGACAAAAAATAAAATAGTAAAATAAAAGAGAGAAGAAAGTGAGAGAATATGTTAAAGAGAAATAAGTGAGAAAAATAGCTTTATAAAAATTTACCAAATGGAAACTAATGTGTTTCCTAAGTGAACCACGAAATTTCAATGGTAATCACTTCTAAACAAAGTCGTGCACATAATCAATTCCAAACATTCCAATTTTTAATGGAGTATTCGATTGCGGCTTCGTAAATCTAACCAAATTAATCGGTCATCTATAATGGTTTAAAAAATAATTATAATAAGAAATAACAATACTGGAGAGTAGTGTGGGGCAAAAGAAATCAAACTTTTCTGCACGTTGAATTACTGAATTGCGAGATTTAGGTGAACCATCCGAATGCACAGTTTTGCAATTATATAACCACTGTCACACTTAATCATTGAAACCACAAAATCTTTTAGCCATGCATGTTATATGTCATAATATATTATAATATAATTCTTTTATTTAAATAAAATTAATAAATAATTACATAAATTATTATTTTAAAAAAAGTAGACAACTCTAAGTGAAAGTTTCTTCAATTATGTTACCTTTCTTGTAAATTAAAAAATTAAGTTAAATAATAAATACTTGTAATAAAATATATATTTGTCATATATATTACATATCAAACAATACAACACAATAGATTTTTTTAAATATTATAAATTGATTGGCTATAAAATAGAGCCAAAG
Organism: Vanilla planifolia; assembly: GCA_023846275.1. Classification (NCBI taxonomy): domain Eukaryota; kingdom Viridiplantae; phylum Streptophyta; class Magnoliopsida; order Asparagales; family Orchidaceae; genus Vanilla; species Vanilla planifolia. The sequence goes on from JAIUJO010000180.1 coordinate 383,348, forward strand.
ATGATTATTATATAAGATAGAGAAAGCTATGGATTGATAAGATCAAAATGGAAGGAAAAATAATAATAGAGAGGGTTGAAAGATGATTTATTGAATGAGAAAAAAAGAGAGAACATAAAGAAAATAGAAAGAATGAATAAATGAGTGAAAGAGAGAAAAATAAGAAAGTCTAGAAGGATAAAGGAATGAAAGAACCATTAGTAATTTAAGAAGATTAAGAATAAAGGCAAAAATAAAATAATAATAATAAAAGAGATAAGGAAGTGAGAGAATGTCTTAAAGAGAAATAAGTGAGAAAAATATTTTAATAATAATTTACTTAATGGAAACTAATTGTTGCCTCAGTGAACAACGATGGTTCAATGGTAGTCACTTCTGAACAAGGTTACGCACATAATGAAGTCCAGACATTCCAATTTTTAATGGAGTAATTGATTATGGCTCCATAAATCCAACATAGAAATGGCTAGCCAACTAAATTAATCAGTAATCTATAATAGTTACCAAAATACTTATAATGAGAAAAGAACAATGTACGAGAGCAATGTGGGACAAAAAAAATCAAACTTTTCTGCACGACAAATTATGGAATTGTGGGATTAAAGTGCACCATCTGAATATGCATTTTCATGATCATATAATCACTGCTACACTTCATCATTCAAACAAGAAAATCTTTCAGTTATACGATCGTGACAGCTAACATAGCAATGACTATCTAATTGTGGCCTTCACTAGTTACGAATATACCTATAATGAGAAACGAACAAAGTCGTTGTACAATGTGAGATAAAGCACTCAAAATGTTTGTGGACAGTGAATGTCTAAATTGTGGGATTAAGGTGCATCATCCTATCATGCATTTTTGCCATCGAACAATCATCGCTAGATTTTATCATTCAAACTGCTAATTCTTTTATCCATCTGATCATGCCTTGTCGCAATTGCACGATTCATATTTCTTACGCTACCTAAGCTAAATCTTACTATTATATCGTGATTCTGATTGAACGGACCAGATCAATTTCATATTTATAAAGGCAAAGATTTGATTGCATAAGTCCTTTTACTTAGTTTCATGAAATAACAGTGTCGTAGCATTCAGATCAAATGATGACTATGCAACATCTATTTTAGTCATATTTTAAAGCCATTCGAGTGTCATTTATTTATTTTTCCTAATTAAAATATTACAAAAGCTAGAAAAATTGAATGATTAAATTGGGGGTTTGGTAAGTGCATATGGTCATTAAAAAATTGCATAAAAATAGAAGAGTTTTGCATGAAAATATGGCTAAAAATTTTTATATGATCTTAAAAAATTTAAGCCGTTATTAACTTGTTTCCCTCATTGTTTTCATATGTTACTGCGCCATTCACCGGTCAAAATCCTAAAATTCCTTTGCTTCTTTAATCTGCTAAGTTGCTAATTTTCTTGATATTTAATTCATTTACTTAACATACTTGTGGTTCTTTAATAAATTTATTAAACATAAGATTTTGGTTGCATTGATTTAGATTTTATATCACTGAATATTTTCTTTTTTTCCATTTATATTGTTTCAAGGAATTAGTAGTCGAATCTATTTATTTCATTATAAAACCATAGTAGTCTGTCTCATTGCCTCTTTGTTGTGAGTGTTTTCTTACTCGTCTATTGATGAAAGGGTTATACTGTGTTGTGTTTTCTTAATTTTTTTCTTATTGTCAATGTATGCTTGTTTTATTAGTTGAATCACCTAAAAGTCAATTGTGTACATTTCTAATTACTGTTGATTTTTCATTACACGACTTTTATAAAAATTAATATATTTTTAAAAAAATAAAAATTGATAGAAAATGACTTTATAAAGATTTTATGGAAATATTTTGCAATAAATACTTTGATTCATAGAAATTAACTTTACTATTGCTGATCTTTACTATGAACATCTTATTAAAATTAATTATCTTTCATGAGAAAATGGAGGTGTTTTGAAACAATTTGTGCAACATGAGGACTTCTCACGAGGTGACCCATCCCAATAGTAATTTAATCAAAGCATGCTTAACTTTTAATTTTTAATGGGATCGAGTGTTATAATGCTGGTGCGGTTACAAATGCACACAAAAGACAAAAATTGTAGCTCATCAGTTTTGTTTGAAAATATTGAACCATTTACAAAAGTATCTAAATTTACAAATAAATGCACTTCTAAAATTTTTTATATGCTTATTATGTTTATCAAATTATATTGTAATATTAATATGTAATTTATATAAAATAAACTAAAAATATTAAATAAACTATTATTTCTGATAACATTGATATTAGTACATACAAATTTCTTCCAATATATTATGATTCATAAAAATAAAAAGTCCATTGCATAATAGATATAAACAAAAAATTATATATTTATCATAAATATTATATATTAAATTATGCAACATAAGGCATTTTTTAAATATTAATAATTGATGAGTTGAAAAAGAGATAATGAAGATGAGCATAACTATTCCATAAGAGAGAGAGAAAGACATGGATTGATTAGAGCAAACTATAAAAAAATAAATGATAAAGAGAGATGAGTGATGAATAAAAAAGAAAAAAAAGATTGAATATAGAAAAGATTGAAATAATAAATAAAAATATGAAAGAGAAAGTAAAGAAGGATTGTGAAGAGAGAGAGGGAGAGGTTAAGAAAAATATTAGGATATAAAGAATAAATAGATAAATAAGAAAACGATAATAGAGAGAGTAGAAAGTGAGAGACATTGAGATAAAATGAAAAAGTGAGAGAAATAATTAAAAATAATTTAAATCTAAATAATTACACTTATAATATTTAAAAAATATAATAAGTTAGTCATATATAATATTTAATAATATTGAAATATAAAAATATTTTAGGTTAATTATTATTTTAGAATTTTACAAAAATTAAAAATTATTTTAATATTAATAAAATATGTTTTAAGTCTAACATTTGATAAATATAATATTTCAATATTTAAAAATTCATGATATAGCATATATATAATTATAATCATAAAATAATTCTAATTTATTTTATTTAATAAAAGTTATTTTACTTAATAATAAAAAAAATTAAAGTTAATATTTTATTATATCATTTGATATGACATTTTTATTATTATATTAAATTAACAATAATATTAGAAAATTATTTTTATAATTAATTACTAAACTATAATTATAAAATATCTTTTAGAATTTTTCAACATTAGGTATTTTTTAAATATTGACAATTACTGAGTAGAAAAAGAGATAAAAAAGATGAGCATAACTATTCTATAAGCGAGAGAGAGAGAATGACCTAGATTGATAATAGCAAAATAGAAAATAATAATAGAGAGAGATGAGAGATGATTAAATAAAGAGAAAAAGAAAAGAGAAGATTGAAAGGATAAATAAAAAATGAAAGAAAATGTAAAAAATGATAGTAGAAAGTGAGGCTAAAAAAATATCAACATATATAAAATAAAGGCATAAATAAGAGAATGATAATAAGGGAGAGAAGAAAATAAAAGAATTTTAAAGACATTAAGATAAAGAGAAAAAGTCAACTAATAAAAGTTAAATCTAAATACTTAAACTTATAATATTTATGCAATATAAAAAGTTAATCATACATAACATTTAATAATATTAAAATATAAAAAAAAATTTAGGTTTATTATTATTTAAGAATATTACAAATATTTAAAAAATTAAAATTTTAATAAAATATAACTTTAATGTCTAATATTCTATTATATAATATTTTTATATTTAAAAACTAATCATATAGAATGTATACACTTTTGTAAACTTAAATTAATTTTAATTTTTTTTAATTAATATAAGTTATTTTAAATATGATAAACTAAATTAAAGTTAAATTTTTATTATAAAAAATGATGTGTTATATTTATTATTATATTAAATTAATAATAATATTACAAAGTTTTTTTAAAAAAGTTAATTAATAATATAGAATTATAAATTATTATTTATAATAATTTATATCTTAAAAGAATAATAATATTTTAAAAATTTATTGTCATTCATTAGAAAAATGAATGTTACGAAAAAATAAAAGCAACAATACCGCTTTTTATAGACTTCACCTACCCCAACATTATGCTCGTCTAAGCGTTCCTAACATTTGAGTTCTAATGATATCGAGTGCTATAATGCTGATGTCGTCACACAGATGTGCAAAAGTCAAAATATTCGATTTTTGCAGTTATTTTTTTTGAAGGAATTACATAATTTTGAAAATTTTCTAAATTATTAAAATTATAAAATTTAATAAAAGTATATGTTCTTAATATTTGTTGTTATATGTTATGATATTAATATTTTATTTATATTAAAATAAAAAAAATAATAAATAAACTATATTTTGTTATAACATTTACACTAATACAAAATAATTTCTTCTATTATGTTGTCATCCTTATAAGTACTAAATTAAAAAATATAATAAATATAAATAATGAAATATATATATTTATAAAAATATTGTATATTAGATTATGTTAGATAAGAGATCTCTTAAATATTATTAATTGATGAGCTCATAAGGTGATAATAGGGAAGGAGATAATTATTTTCTATAAAAGAGAAAAATAAACAAAAAAATTATAATAGAGGTGAGAGATGATTTAAGAATAGAATAATAAAAAAGAGAACAAAAAAGAGATAAAGAGAATAAATAAAAAATGTTAATGAGAAAGAATTGGCAAAGAAGAGATGCATAGTAGAGGAGGCCAATAAGAGCACAAGGAGATGAGAAATGAAGAGACAAAAAAGAAAATGATAATATATGAGAGAACAAAGTAAGATAATTTGAAAGATATTGAAATAAAGAGAAAAAATAGAAGAAAAGGTTAAATAATAGTAAAACATAAATGATTAAACTTATAATATTTATTAAATATTGCAAACCAAATATATACAATATTTATTAATAAAAAATCTAAAAACTATTTTAGCACTATTATTATTTTATAATATTACAAATATTTAAAAAGTATTTTGGCTATTTATTTAATATTAATATTTTCATATTTAAAATTTAAAATTTTGTTAAATAATAAGTATTATAATTATTTTAATATATTATTTTTATATGATTAAATATGATATTTAAAAATAATAATAATTAATACTAGTTAATTAATTTATATTTTTATTATTTTATAATGTAATATTAATTTTTTTTAAAAATTTAATATATAACATAAATCTACTATCATAAACATAAATTAACTCTAATTTATTATATTTTTCAAAAGTTATTTTTCTTAATATTAAACTATATTAAAGTTATTATTTTACTATATCATATGATTTGTCATACTTATTATTACATAAAATTGATAAAATATTTTTAAAATTATAATTAATAATTAATAAAAAAAATGATATTTTTAAATTATGATTTATAATCATTTATTTTTTAAAAAATTCACATATTTTTAAGATCAATTATAATTCTTTAGAAAAATTAATTATGTTGTTATGCTCTCAAGTGTTCACCCATCCCAAAAATACTCTTAGGCAAGCATGCCTAACATTAGGTACTAATGAAATCAAGTGTTATAATGCTAGTGTGGTTCATATGTATAAAAAATTATCATACATGTGTGCTTATGGCCTTGAAAATAATGAATCCTGATGTATTCTAATAATATTATTGTCTTCATATTAAATAAATAAAAAATTACATAAATGATTATTTTTTGTAACATAGATATTAATATATATGATTTTGTTTTATTAGGTTATCATTCTTATAATTAAGATAATAAATTGCAGTAGAAATATAAATAATAAAATATATATTTTTTCATAAATATTATATATTAAACAATGATATATAGTGGATTTCTTAATTTTTTTAATTGATATTCTTAAAAAAAGATAATAGAGATAGAGATAACTATTTTAAAAGAGAGAGAAAAAATCATAGATTTATAAATGCCAGATAAAGTGAAAAATAATAAAATAGATATGAGAGATGATTTAAAAAATAAGAAAAAAAGAAGAAATATAAAAGATAGAGAAAATAAATAAATAAGTGAAAGAGAGAGAGAAATGAAAAAATAAAAATGATAGACGAGAAGTTCCAAAAATTATGTGAACAAAGAAAATAGAGAGATAAATTAGAGAAGATAATGAGAGAGAGAAGTAAGTCAGAGAATATATCAAACATTAAGATAAAGAAAAAAGTGATATTTTTTTTAATAAAAGTTAAATTTAAATAATTAAACTTATAATAGTTATTAAATATTAGGAATTAATCATATATAATATTTATTTATTTTAAAATATTAAAAAAATTTGAGATTTATTTTTATTTTGGAACATTTCAAATATTTAAAAATTATTTTGACTATTAATTTAATATAAATTAAACCATAATTTAAAATAAAAAATTAATTAAATAATAAATAATATAATTACTCAAACATATTATCTAGATTTTACATACTATAGATCTTAGATATAAACAATATTTAAGAATAATAAATATATACATTGTTATAAATTTAAATTAATTCTAATTTATTATAATTGATACAAGGATTTTTGCTAAATATTAAAAAAAGTTAAAAATTATTATTTTATTATATGATGTGATTTGTCATATTTTTTGTTACATGAAATTAATAATAATATTATAAAGTTCTTATTAAATATTAATTATTAAAATGGCAATTATAAATTATCCTTTCTATTAACTTAATTTTTTCATATATTAAAACTAATTATTACTCATTGGAAAAAATAAGAGCTATGAAAACAAATGTGCAATATCAGTTCTCAAAAGGCCACCCATTCTGATAGTACACTTACCAAACAATGCTTAACTTTAGAGTTCTAATTAGGTCCAGTACTACAATGTTTGTGTGATCATACATGCATGGAAAAGAAAAATTATCATAGTTGTGTGATTATTGTCTTGATGATAATAAATCATTTCTAAAATAATGTAAATTATCAAGTATAAGTATTATTTAAAAAAAATTATATTTATCATATATGTGTTAATATATCTAATATTAATATTTTATTATATAAAATTAGTAAAAATAACTACTTAAACTATTATTTTTTAAAACATTAACATTAATACATATGTTTTTATTTCAATACATTATCATTCCTTAAAAAATTTAACTTACATTAAAAATTTAAAAAATAAAATATATAATTATCATTAAAATTATATATTAAACTTTGTAATATGAGACATTTCATATATATATTATCATTTTGTTGACTTAAAAAAGGATAAAGGTAGGAAATAATTATTCTATAAGAGAAAGAAAGTTACAAATTGATAAGAGTAAAATAAAGAGAAATAACAATAGTGATAGATGAGAGATTACTTGATGAAGAAGACATTAAAAGGAAAACATAAAGGAGTTAGAAAGAAAAAACAAAAAATTGGAAGGGAGAGAAATGAGAAATTAAGAAAGGATGGAGGAGAGAGAAAAAGTGATAAAAATGAGAGATATTAAGATAAAGAGAAAAAAGTTAGAGAAATAATTAAATAAAACTGATAATATTTATAAATTACAACAAGTTAATCTTATATAATATTTTAAAAAAGAAAATATAAAAATACATGAGATTTAATATTACTTTAAAATAATAAAAATATTTAAAAAATATTTTGACTATTAATTTAGTATTATTTTTATCTCTAATATTTTATAATATAATATTTCTATATTTTAAAAAATTAAATTTAGATCATATATATGTTATTATAAACATAAATTAATCCTAGCTTATTGTGATTGATATAAGTTATTTTACTAAATATTTAATGAAATTAAAGTTATTATTTTATTATATTAAATGATGTGCTATATTTATTATTACATAAAATTGAGAATAATTTGATAAAATTATTTATAAAAAATAATTATTATAATTGTAATTATGAACTATCATTTATTGTAATTATTTTACATTATAATCTTAAATAAATTAATTTTAGTTCATTAAAAAAGGAATGCCTTGAAAAATATGTGCAACACTAGGACGTTTAAAAAGACCAATCATCACAATACTACTCTCACTCAAGCGTGCTTATCTTTGGGGTTCTAATGAAATCTAATGCTAAAATGCTTGTGTGGTCGAACATACATACAAAAGAAAAAAAATATCATAGTTATATGATTATTTTCTTGATGGTAATGAACAATTTTGAAAATTTACTAAATTATAATGCTTTTGTAGTTTTAATAATGTTTATATTTGTTATGTCATAATATTTTATAATATAATTATTTTTTTTAAAAAAGTAATTAACAATTATATTCACTATCATTTTTCAAAAAGTAGAGAAGTCCAAATGAAAGTTTCTTTAATTATATAACCTTTATTATAAATTATAAATTAAATTACTTAATAGATATTTATAACAATATATATATATCATTCATATTACATATTAAAATATACAATGTAATATATGTTTTTTAAATATTATAAATTGATTGGTTGAAAAAAAAATAATAATTGAGTCAGAGATGATTGTTCTGTAAGAGAGAGGAAGTCCTTGGTTAATAAGATAAAAATAGACAGAAAATTAATGATAGAGAGAGATGAGAGATGATTTATTGAAAAAGAAAAGAAGAAAGAGAACATAAAGAAAATGGAGAGAATAAACAAATGAGTAAAAGGAAAAATGAGAAAGTAGAGAAGTATAAAAGAAAAAGAGATTTCTTGAATAATATAAATGATAGAGAACAAAGATAAAAATAAAATAATAAAAAAAGGGAGAAGGAAGTCAGAGAATGTGTTAAAGAGAAATAAGTGAGAAAAATAATTTAATATAAATTTACCAAATGGAAACTAATGTGTTACCATTGTGAACCGCGATGGTTCAATGGTAATTCTTTTAGCCGTCCGATCACGCCTTATCGTGATCACACGGTCTAAATTTTTTTCGTTGCATAATCTAAATCCTACTTTCGCATCGTCATTCTCTTCTAATGGACCAAATCAATTTCATATTTATAAAGGCACAGATCCCCTTGCATATGTCAAATTGCTCAGTTTTCACGATTTATCAGTCCCAGAGCTTTGAGATTAAATGGTGACGACGCTACTGCTATTTTAGCCATTTTTTTGAGTCATTAGAGAGTTATTTATTTATTCTTTTCCTAGTCAAATTATTACAAAAGCTACAAAAATTCTAACAAATTTGGGTGTTTGGTAAGCACTTTTAGCAATTACAAATTGTATATGAATAAAAGATTTTTGTATGAAAATAAGAATAAAAAATCTTATGTGATCCTAAGAAAAAATATTAAAGCTGTTAGCGACTCGTTTCCCTAGTAATTTTCATACGTCGTTGCACTATTCAACCATTAAACTTCTAAAATTCCTTTCATTTCTCTAATAGGCTAAGTTGTTAGTTTTCCTGATATTTAATTTATATAATTATATACTTGTGCCTCTTTAATGATTTTATCAACAATAAGATTTTGGTCATATTGATTTAGATTTTATGCCATTAAATGTTTTTCCTTTTTTTTCATTTATTTTGTTGCAAGGAATTTGTAACCTATTCTATTTATTTCTTTGTAAGACCATAGCTATCTTTAATTGAGAGATGTGGTAGACCATTGTTTAAAGAGGAAAAGAAAAGAGAGAATATAAAAAAGATTGAAAGAATAAATAAAAGAATGAAAGTATATATATATAGAATATAAAGAATGTAAAGAATGATAGTAAGAGGAGATGCTAAGAAAAATATTTTAATATATTAAGATAATGATAATAAACGAATGATAATAAGAAAAGGAAGAAAGTGAGAGAATTTAAAGAAGATTTAGATAAAGAGAAAAAATGAACTAAATAGTTAAATAAATGTCAAATCTAAATAATTAAATTTATAATATTTATAAAATATAATAAGTTAATAATACATAAAATTTAATCATATTAAAATATAAAAAAATATTTTAGATATCTTAGTTTTTTGTAAAATTACAAATATTTCAAAAACTTTTCTTATTAATAAAATATTATTTTTTAATTTCTAGCATTTCATACTATAATATTTCTAGATTTAAAAATTAATCATGCAGAATTTATATACTATTATAAACATAAATTAATTTTAATTTATAATAATAAATATAAGTTATTTTACTTAATGAAAAACTAAATTAAAGTTAAGATTTTATTATACAAAATAATGTGCCATATTTATTATTCTATTAAATTCACAATAATATTGTAAATTTATTTTTAAAAATTAATTACTTAATTAAAATTATAAGCTATCATTTATAATAATTTATTTATTTTTTAAATAATAATATTATGTAAAAATTAATTATCATTCTTTAGAACAATGATGTTATGAAAAAATATGACCAACAATACAACTTTTTAAGAGTCACTCATCCCAATACTATGCTTGTCTAAGCATGCTTAACTTTAGAGTTCCAATGACATCGAGTGATGTAATGCTAGTAATGTTGGGCATCCATGTAAAAGACAAAACATCAAATTTGCGTGATTATGTTTTTAAAGGTATAACACAATTTCTAAAATTTTCTAAATTATTAGACATAAAATTTTATATAAAGGATATGCTTTATATATATGTTGTAATATATTATGGTATCAATATTTTATTTATATGAAAAAGAACATTACACAAGATATCATTTTTGATAATATTGACACAAATACATAATATTTTCTTCTATTAAAACATAAATAATATAATATTATATTTATAAAAAATATTACATATTAGATTATGTCACAGAAGGGATCTATTAAATATTATTAATTGATGAGCTCAAAAATTGATAATAGGGATAGAGATTATTATCTTCTAAAAGAGAGAAAGTTTTGGATTATTAAGAGAAAATTAAACAAAACAATTATAATACAGAGAGAAGAGAGATTGCTTATGGAATAAAATAATAAAAGAGAATACAGAGAAAATAGAGAGAATAAATAAAAAAAAGTTAAAGAGAAAGAATTGATAAAGAAGAGATGCATAGTAGAGAGAGGCCAATAAGTGTGTAAGGAGACAAAAAATAAAGAAACAAATAAGAGAATGATAATAAGTAAGAGAAAAAATTAATAATGAAACTTATAATATTTACTAAATATTATAAACTAATAATATATAATATTTAATAATAAAAAAATATAAAAACTTGTTTTGGTCTATTATTGTTTCATAATATTACTAATATTTAAAAATATTTGGCTATTAATTATATTTTTCAAAAGTTATTTTACCCAATATTAAAATATATTAAAGTAATTATTCTATTATATCATATGATTTGTCATACTAGTTATTACATGAAAATGACAAAAATATTATAAAGTTGTTAGTAATAATAAATATAAAAATGATATTTGAAAAGGATAATATATGATCATTTAATTTTTAATGCATTGTAAAATTCACTTATCGTTCCTTAAAAAACAAATACTATGAAAAAGGTATGTGCAGAAAAGTCTTAAAAGGTCACCCTTCCAAAAACTACTCGCACCCAAGCAAGCTTAACATTGGAGTACTAATTGGATCTAGTCTTATAAGACGAATGTGATCACATTTGTATGAAAGAGATAAATAATTGTAGTTATGTGACTATGTTTTTAAAAATAATGAATCATAATATATTATGATAAAAATAATTTTTTTATATAAAATAATTAAAATGTTACAAAAAATGTTATTTTTTATAACATAAAAATTAATATATATGAATTTTTTTTCGGTTATTTTTCTTATTATTAAAAAATTAAATTACATAAAAATTATAAATAATAGAATATATCCTTTTCATAAATATTATATATTAAATTATGATATGAGAGGGACTTTTTTAAATTTTTTTAATTAATGTTCTTAGAAAGAGATAATAGAGATAGAGATAAAAGAAACACAAAAGTTATCGGCTGATAAGTGCAAGATAAACAAAAAATAGTAGCACATAGAAGACAAATTATTTAATAAAGAAGAAAAAAGATGGAACATAATGAAAATAGAGAGAATAATTAGAAATATCAAAGTTAGAGAAATGAGAAAGCAAAGAAGGATAAAGGAGACAAAAGCTAAGAAAACTATAAGAACATAGAGAATAAAGAGATAAATAAGAGAATGATAATGAGAGAGAACAATTAGTGAGAGAATATATCACACTTTAAGATAGAGAGAAAAAAGAGATAAAAATAGTTTAATAAAAGTTAAATTTTAATAATAAAACTTATAGCATTTTTTAAATATCAGAAGCTAATCATATATAATATTTATCTATTTTAAAATATAAAAACTATTTTGGATTTATTATTATTTTAGAATATTACTTATATCTAAAAAATATTTTGACTATTACTTTAATATAAATTTATTCATACTTTAAAATTATAAATTAATTAAAAAATAAATAATATAATTACTTTAATATATTATCTCACTTTACGTAATATAGATCATAAATATAGAAAATATTTAGGAATAATGAAATAATTTTAGATTTCTTATTTTTTATAACAATATGCTACTTTATTTAAAAAATCCATTCACGTAATATATACACTATTATAAACTTAAATTAATCCTCATTTATTATAAATGATATAAGGATTTTTGCTAAATATTAAACAAATTGAAGTCCTTTTAGGCATTACAAATTTCATGTAAAAAGAAAATTTTTGTAAAAAAAAAAGAATAACAATTTTATGTGATCATAAGAAAAAATATTAAAGTTGTTAGCAGTTCGTTTCCCTCATCATCTTCATATACTGCTGTGCTACTCACCTATTAAAATCCTAAAATTCCTTTACTTCTTTAATCAGCTAAGTTGCTATTTTCTTGATATTTAACTAGTTTAATTAAGATCCTTGTGCCTCTTTGATGATTTTATCAACCATAAGGCTTTTGTTGTATTGATTTAGATTTTATGCCACTGGATGTTTTTCATTTTTTCCATTTATTTCACTGAAAGGAAGTGGTAACTAGTTTTGTTTATCTTTTATTAAGACCATAACAGTATATCTCATTTGCCTCTTTTGTTGTGAGTGTTTAGTCTACTTGTCTATTGATAAAAAACTTATATTTATAAACCATAATTTATAATCATTTAATTTTTTTAAAATTAACATGTATTAAATATCAATTATAATTCATTAAAAAATGAATACAATGACTCAAGAAGTCACCAATCCCAAAACTACTCTCACCCTAGTAAGCTTAACATTGGACTACTAACAAGATCTAGTTCTATAATGTAAATGTGCTCATATATGTGTAAAAAAGAAAAAAAAAACATAGTTGTGTGATTATGATTTTGATAAAATGAATCAAGACATATTATAATGACAATATTTTATTTATATAAAAATAATAAAAAATTATATTAACTATTATTTTTTATAACATAAAAATTAATATATATGATTTTTTATTAGGTTATCATTCCTATAATTAAAAAAATTAAATTACATAAAAATAATAAATAATAAAATATATATTTTTCACAAATATTATATATTAAACTATGATATACAAGGAATTTCTTAAATTTTTTAAATTAATCTTCTTAAAAAGGGATAATAATGATAAAGATAACTATTTTTAAAGAGAAAAAAATCACTGATTAATAAGTGTAATATAAAAAGGAAAATAATAGCATAGAGATGATAGATGATTTAATGAAGAATAGAAAAAAGTTGAAACATATAGGAGAGAGTGAATAAATAAAACTGTGAAAGAGAGAGAAATGAGAAGAAAAAGAAGGATAAAGGAGAAAAAGACTAAAAAAATATAAAAACATAAGAGATAATGAGATAAATAAGAGAATCTTAATAAGAGAGAGAAGTTAGTGAGAGAATATGTTAGACATTAAGATAAAGAAAAAAAGTGATTAAAATAATTTAATTAAGTTAAATTTAAATAATTAAAATGATAATAATTATTAAATATAAAAAATTAGTAATATATAATATTTATTTTTTTTAAAATATAATAAATATTTGAGATTTATTATTATTTAAGATATTACTTTCATTTAAAATCTATTTAACTATTAATTTAATTTAAATTTATTCATAATTAAAAATGAAAAAAATTAATTTAATCATAAATATTATAATTACTCTAATATATTATTTTTATTTTACATAATATAGATGATAAATATAAAGGATATTGAAGTTCATGAAATAATCTTAGATTTCTTTTTTTCACAACATAATATATTTTATTTAAAAAATACTTGCACTTCATGTATATACTATTATAAACTTAAATTAAATATAATTTGTTATAATTGATATGAGTTGTTTTGCTCAATATTAAACAAATATAAGGCTATTATTTTATTTTATCATGTGATGTATCATAGTTATTAATACATAAAATTAACAATTCTATTATAAAGTTATTATTAAATATTACTTACTAAAATAGTAATTATAAACTATATTTTTTTAATAATTTAATTTTTTTTAATATTAACATGTTATTAAAATTAATTATTACTAACTAAAAAAGGAAAGCTATACAAACAATTGTGCAACACGTGGACTTCTTAAGAGGCCACAAATCTCGATTGTACTATTGCGTAAGAATGCTTAAATTTAGAATTCTAATTAGATCCAGCACTATATTGTTTGTTTAGTCACACATGCATAAAAAGATAAAGTATAATAGTTGTGTGATTATCTTCTTGATGATAATAAATAATTTCTAAAATATTCTAAATTATCAAGTACATGTACGATTTTAGAAAAATTATATTTATCATATATGTGTTAATATATTCTAATATAAATATCTTATTATATAAAATAAATAACAAATAATTACATAAATTATTATTTTCAAAAGTGTTAGAATTAGTACAAAAGTTTTTATTTAAATACATTATCATTCTTATAAAAAATGAAATTGCATAAGAAATATGAATAATAAAATATATAATTATCATTAATATTATATATTAAACAATTTAATATGAGAATTTTGATATATATTATTAATTTATGGACATAAAAAAAAATAATGAAGAAAGAAAATAGTTATTCTACAAGAGATAGAATGTCACAAATTGATGAGGGAAAAATAAAGAGAAAAATAATAATAGTGATAGAGAAGAGATTATTCAATAAAGAAGAAAACAAAAGGAAAACATAAAGAGTATGGAGAGAAAAAATAAAAAAGTTGATGGGAGGGAAATGATAAATTAAGGATAGAGGAGAGAGAGAAGCAAATAAAGAATATTAAGATATAGGTAATTTTGAAACAAAAAAGAGAATGATAATAAGAGAGAAAAAAAAGAATATGAGAGATATTGAGATGAAGAAAAAAAAGACAAACAACTAAATAAAAATTAAATCTCAAAAATAAAACTTATAATATTTTTAAAATTTAACAAGATAATGTGACATAATATTTAATAATAATAAAACATAAAAATATTTGAGATTTATTATTACTGTAGAATATTAAAAATATTATAAAAATATTTTGACTATTAATTAAATATTATTATTCATCTTTAATGTTATATAAAATAATATTTCTATATTTAATAAAATCAAATACACAACATATATATCACAATAAAAGTTATTATTTTGTTATATCAAATTAGATGCTATATTTATTATTATATAAAATTGATAATAAATTTATAATATTATTTTTTAAAAAAATACTTATTATAATGGTAACTATGTTATCATTTATTGTATTTTTTTATATTTTAATGTTGTAAAAATTAGTTGATGTTCGTTTAAAAAAGTCACTCATCACTATACTACCCTCACTTAAGTAAGCTTATCTTTGAAGTTCTAATAAGAGCAAATGCTAAAATGCTCGTGCGGTCAAACATGCATATAAAAGTAAAAATAACGTAGTTGTGTGATTATTTTTTTGGATGGCAATGAAAAATTTCTAAAATTTTCTAATTTACAATGCTTAAATACTTTTAAAAAAATTTATGATTCTTATATGTCATAATACATTACAATATAATATTTTTTTAAAAAATAAAATTAATAAACAAATACATAAATTATTATTTTTGAAATAGTAGACAACTCTAAATAAAAGTTATTCCTATTATGTTACTTTCTTATAAATTATAAATTAACTTAATAAATATTTATAATAAAATATATATTTGTTATATATATTATGTATTAAACTATAAAACATAATAAATTTTTCATAAATATTATAAATTAATTAGCTGAAAAAATGGTTGTAGAGCTAGATATGATTATTATTAAGAGAAAGAAAGTCATCGATTGATATGATCAAAATAGACAAGAAAAATTAATAGAGTTGAGAGATGATTTATTGAAGAAGAAAAAAAGATAAAACATAAAGAAAATAGAGAGAATAAATAAATGAGTGAAAGAGAGAAAAATATGAAATAGAGAAGAATAAAAGAATATGAGATGCCATGAATAATACAAGAAGATAAAGAATACTAACAAAAATAAAATAGTAATAATAGGAGAAAGAAGGAAGCAAGAGAATGTGTTAATAAAAAATAAGTGAGGAAAATAATTTAATAAAAATTTACCCAATGCAAATAAATGAGTTACCATAGTGAACCGCAATGGTTTAATGGAAATTACTTCTGAACAAGATTATGTACATAATCAAATTCAAACGTTCCAATTTTTAATGGAATTATCGAATATGACTCTAGAAATCCAACAAAATAAAAGCAAACTGCTTGTTGGTAGCTTAGGTGATTTGCTCACCAACACAGCAACATCTAGCCAACTTAATTTATCAAAAATCTATAGTATTTGTGAAAATACCTTAGGAAAATGAACAATGCTGGAGAGCAATGTGGGAAAAAAATCAAACTTTCATGCATGGCAAATTGCTGAATTATGGGACTAAGGGCAACGTTCGATCATACGATCATAGCCGCACTTTATCATTCAAACCACAAAAACTTTTAGTCCTGCAATCACGACAAAGAACATATCAGCAACCATCCAACGCATGCCTCTAGTGTTTATGAAAATATCTAAAGTGAAAAACGAACAAGGCTGTTGTGTAATATGGGACAAAACATTCAATACTTTTCTACATGGTGAATGTTTGAATTATAGGACTAAAGTGTATCGTCCTATTGCATATTTTTTCCATCGAATGATACTTGCCATATTTTATCTTTCAAACTGCTAATTCTTTTAGCCGTCTGATCATTCCTTGTCGCAATCACATGGTCCAAATCTTCTCCACTGTATAAGTTAAATCCTGCCATCACATCGCCATTTTAAGCTAACACACGAGATCAATTTCATATCTATAAAGGCTACCTTTTCTTGGATATGCTCGATTGCTCAGTTTTTCAAATCTAATTGTCCCAGAGCGTTCAAATCGAATGGAGACTATGCAATGGCTATTTTAGCCATTTTTTTATCCATTGGATAATTATTTATTTATTTTTTTGGGTATTAAAATATTACAAAAGCTACAAAAATTGTAATGGCTAAATTGGGTATTTGGTAAGTGCTTCTATCTATTACAAATTGCAATTAAATAGAAGATTTTTGTACAAAAATAAGAATAAAAATTTTTATGTGATCCTAAGAAAAAATAAAGTCGTTAGTAGCTCGTTTTTCTCATCATTTTCATATGCTGTTGTGTCATTCACCTGTTAAACTCTTGATATTTCTTTCCTTCTCCAATCAGCTAAGTTACTAATTTTTTGATATTTAATTAAGATACTTGTGCCACTTTAATGATTTTATAAATCATAAGATTTTTGTTGTATTGATTTAGATTTTATGTTGCAATTGTTTTTCATTTTTCCCATTTATTTCTTTGCAAGGAATTAGTAGCCTATTTTGTTTGTTTCATAGTAAGACCATAGTAGTCTCCCTCATTTGCCTCATTGTTATGAGGGTTTAGCCAGCTCATTTATTGATGAAATTCTCTTATTGTGTTGTGAGTGCTTCATTTTTCTTGGGATGGACATATACCTTTTTTTAAAACCCGAACCACATCAAAATTGATTGTGTAAATTTTTAATTACTATTGACTTTTCAATTACATGACTTTTATAAAACTTAATATGTTTTTGAAATAAAATTAGAATTTATAGAAAAACACTTTTACATATTTGTTAAACTTCATTAAAAGATACTATGAATATTTTTTTGGAAATAGTTTGTAATAAATCAAGCATTGATTCATAGCAATTCAACTCACTCTTACTGAACACCACTTCAAACATCTTATTAAAATTAATTGTCTTTCTTGAGAAAAAGGTTTGCTATGAATAAATATTTACAATCATGAAAACTTCTCAAGAGGTGACCCATCCCAATAGTAGTCTAACCCAAGCATGCGTAACTTCTAAATTTTAATGAGATTGAGTGCTATAATGTTTGTGTGGTCACAAATGCAGGAAAATGACATAAAATAGTATTTTGCATGATTATTATTTTGAACCTAATGAACCAATAAAAAAGTATCTAAGTTAACAAATAAATGCACTTTTAAAAATTTTTATATGCTTATTATGACTATCATACTATATTGTAATATTAATACATTATTTATATAAAATAAATTAAAAAATTTAATTAATTATTTTTTATGATAATCTTGATATTAACATATATAAATTTTTTCAAATATATTACCATTGTTAAAAATTAAAATTAAATTACACAATAAATATAAATAATAAAATATATATTTATCATAAATATTATATATTAGATTATGCAACACACGATATTTTTATATATTAAAAATTGATTAGTAGAAAAAGAGATAATGAAGATGACGATAATTATACTATAAGAGAGAGAAAGAAAGACATGTATTGATTGATAAGAGCAAAATAAAAAGAAAAAAATAATAGAGAGAGATGAGAGATGATTGAATAAAGAGGAAAAAAAAGAAGAGAATATAAAAAAGATTGAAAGAATAAATAAAAAATGAAAGAAAATGTAGAGAAAGATAATGGAGGTAGAAGCTAACAAAAATATTAAGATATATAGAATAAAGAGATAAATAAATAATGATAATAAGAGAGAGAAAAAGGTGAAAGAATTTGAAAGATATTAATATAAAGAGAAAAAGATGAACTAAATAATAAAATAAAAGTTAAATCTAAATAATTAAACTTATAATATTTTTAAAAGAGAATAAGTTAATCATATATAATATTTAATAATTTTGAAATTTAAAAAATATTTTAAGTTTGTTTTTTTGAATATTACAAATATTTAAATTTTTTTACAATTAATAAAATATTATTTCAATGTCTAATATCCTATAATATAATATTTCTATATTTAAAAATTTATCATATAACATATATATACTATTATAATCATAAATTAATTCTAATTAATTATAATTAATAAAAATTATTTTGCTTAATAACATACTAAATTAATGTTAATATTATATTATATTATATGTCATATTTATGATTATATTAAATTAATAATAACATTACAAAACTATTTTTATAAATTAATTAAGAAAGTGTAATTATAATATATCATTTATAATAATTTATTTTTAAAATATAATAATATTATAATAATTAATTATCATTTATTAGAAAAATAAATTTTATGAAAAAATATGGCAATAATACAACTTTTTTTAAGAGAGCACCTATCCCAATACTAGCTTGTCTAAACATGCTTTACAATAAAGTTGTAATATTATTGAGTGCTATAATGCTTGTGTAATCGCACATGAATGCAAAAGTTAAAGCATCAAAGTTGTGTGATTATTTTTTTAAGGTACTATAGTATTTCTAAAATTTTCTAAATTATTATGTATATAAACATTTTATATATATTATGATATATTATGATATCAATATTTTATTTATATGAAATAAATAAAATATTACATAAAATATCATTTTTAACAACATGACACTATTACATAATAGTTTTTTCAATTATATTACCATTCTTACAAACATAAAATTAAAATATGCAATAAATATAAATAATTAAACATATATTTATGAAAAATATTAAATATTAAACTATGTCACACAAGTAATCTCCTAAATATTATTAATTGATGAGCTAAAAATATGAATAGGGATGGAAATAACTATTTTCTAAAAAAGAGAAAGTTATGAATTAATAAGAGAAAAAAATGGAAAAATCATAATAGTGAGAGATGAGACATGATTTAACGAAGAGAATAAGAAAAAAAGAACAAAACAGAGATAGAGAAAATAAATAAAAAAAGTTAAAGAGAGAGAATTGACAAAGAAGAGATAGATGATAAAGAGAGAGGCAAATAAGAGCATAAGAAGATAAATAATAAAGTTGAGAGCGAAGTGAGAGAATATGAAAGTTATTAAGATAAAGAGAAAAAGTAAAATAATTAAATAAAAGTCAAATCTTAAACATAAAACTTATATTTGAAAGATATAACAAGTTAAAAATATATAATTTTTGATAATCTTAAAAATTTAGAAATATTTCAAATTATTAGTTTTTAAAATTTGAAAAATATTGAAAGAATATTTTAATTATCAATTTAATTATTTTTTATGCATACTTATACTTTAAAAAGTTTAATTTTAAAAAACAAATAATATAAACAGTCATTTATATTATCTTTATATTGAATAATATTGATAATAAATATAAATAATATTTAATATTAATGTTGTAATTTTTTTTCTAATATTCTATAATATAATATTAGTATATTTTCAAAGTTTATACGAAATTTATATATATGATCATAAACATTAATTAATTCTAATTTATTATAATTGATATAACTTATTTTTTTAGTTTCAAACTTTATTAAAGTCATTATTTTATTATGTTATACAATATGCCATTTTAGTTATTATATAAAATATTTAGTAAAATTATAAAGCTAATATTAATAATTAATTATTTAATGATAATTATTAATTATTATTAATAATAATTTAAGTTTTGAACATTAATATTTTACTAAAATCTAATGTCATTCATTAAGAAAAGGAATGCTATGAAAAAATATGTGCAACACTAGGAATTCTCAAGAGTTCACTGATCCTAATGCTAGTTATGCCTAAGCAAGTTTTTTTGTTGAGTTTTAGTTATATCCAGTTCTATAACATTGTTGTGATCACGAATGAATATAAAAGCTCAAAATTTCTCATTGGGTGATGATTTTCCGAAAGATTATGCATTATTTTAGAATTTTTGTAAATTATTATGTCTATGCACTCTAAAAAATAACTTTATGCTTATACATATACCATAATACACTCCAATTTTGATATTTAATTATATCAAAATAATAAAAAATTTGATAAATAATTGTTTCTTATAAAGAAACTATTAATATATAAAAGTTTCTTCCATTAAGTTATCATTTTTAAAAATAAAAAATTAAATTACATAATAAATCTAAGTAATAAAATATCTAAAATATGATTAATTAATGAGCTAAAAGGTGAAATTATAGATGGAGACAATTATTTTACAAGTAAGAAAGAATGTAATAGATGATAAGGGGGAAACAGAAAGGAAAATAGTAATAGATAGAGATAAGAGATGATGAAATGAGGCTGATACGAAGAAGAAAGAAGATAGATGAGATAAAGAAAATAAATAACAAAGAGAAGGATAGAGAAATTAGAATATAGAAAGGAAAATAGTAGAATAAAAGGGTGGAGAGAATACACTGAAATAAAGAATTGATAAGGAAATAAGAGAAAAATAATGAGAGAAGTACATGAGAGAATGTGAGAGACAATAAGATTAAGAACAAAATGTAAAACAAATAATTAAATAAAAGTTAAATCTTAAAAATACGACCTATAATATTTATTAAATAGTATAATTTAATCATATATAATATTTAATAATATTAATTTTTTTAAAAAATATGTTAATTATTATTATTTTAGTATATCATAAACATTAAAAATATATATTGATGATTAATTAAATATTACTTTAGTTATTCATATAATTTTAAAATTTTATTTAATATTGAATAGTATCATTATTTTAATAAAATATCTTCAAATGAAATAATATATAATAGATATAAATAATATTTAATATAAATGATATAATTTAAAATTACTAACATATAATAATATATTATCATTATATTTAAAAAATATATAGATAACACATATATATGATTTGTAAATATGTATTAATTATAATTTATTGTAATTGAAATGGTTATTTTACACATAATTAAACTATATTAGAATGATTGTTTTATATCATATGTAATATCATATTATTTATTATATGAAATTAACAATGATTTTATAAAGTAGATTTGAATAATTAGTTACTAAAATAATAATTATAAATTATCATTTGTAATTATTTATTTTTTTTAGAAAATAATAAATTAACAATGACTTCTTTAGAGGCTACCTATTTTAGTATTACTCTCACCAAAGCATGCTTAACTTTGGAGTTCTAATACGACCGAGTCCTATAATACTAGGGTGGTTGCACTTGCGTAGAAAGGCAGAAAATTATAGTTGTGTGATTATTTTGTTGAAGATAATTTCTAAAGGTTTCTTAATCACAATGTGTTACCAGTTTTAAAAAAATATGCATTATATGCGACATAATATATTTTAATAAAATTATTTTGTTTAAATAAAAAAATAAATTAATTATGTAAACTACTATTTTTTTATCAAGTAGACATTACAAAATATTTTTTCCATAATGTTATCATTCTTAAAAATAAAATCTATATCAAATAATAAATATAAATAATAAAACATATATTTGTTAAAAATATTATATACTAAACTATGTAATATGAGAGATCTCTTAAATATTTTTAATTTATGGGTTAAAAAGGACTGTGTAAATGAAGTTAACTATTTTATAAAAGAAATAGAGTCACAAATCAATATACGTGAAATAGAGAGAAAAAATAGAGAGAGACGAGAAGCAATTTAATGAAGGAAAAATGAATAAAGACAACATTTTGGGGAAAGAAAATAAATAAAAAAAATGAAAGGAAGAGAGGAATGAGAAAATAGAGGTGTATAGAAAAGAGAGAGCCTATAAAGAATATAGAGAGATAGAGATTACAAAGATAAATATGAGAATGATAATAGGAAAGAGAAGGAAGGAACAATTTAAGAGATATAAGATAAAAAAGTGATTGAAATAATTAAATAAGAATTACATATTAATAATTGAACTTATAATATTTATTAAATATAATAAATTAATTAAATAAATTATTTAAAAATTTTAAAAATATAATATTATTGTTTAATGCATATTTTGACTATTAATTTAATATTAATTTATTCAAACTTGAAAATAAAAATTTAATTAGATAACAAATAATATGGTTAGCCTAACATATAATCTTCATATGCTGTAATATATATAATAAATGTAAATAATACTCTACATTAATGATATAGTTTAAGATTTCTAATATTTTGTAATATGGTATTACTATATTTAAAAAGTTAATACAAAAAAGATAAATACGACTATAAACATAGAT
Organism: Vanilla planifolia; assembly: GCA_023846275.1. Classification (NCBI taxonomy): domain Eukaryota; kingdom Viridiplantae; phylum Streptophyta; class Magnoliopsida; order Asparagales; family Orchidaceae; genus Vanilla; species Vanilla planifolia. The sequence goes on from JAIUJO010000180.1 coordinate 406,876, forward strand.
CAAATAAAATTTTTTTATAGTTAACAAATATTATAGGTGATATTATATTATATCAAATTAAGTATTATGTTTTTTGTGTTAGAAATAAGAAATAGTATTATAAAGTTAATGATAATATTTAATTATTAAAATGGTAATTATAAACAAAAATTTAAAATAATATATTTTTTAAACATTAATATGATATTAAAATCATTTATTGTTCAACAGAAAAAGAAATGCTATAAAAAATTATGTCCAATAAGAGAACTTCGCAAGAAAACAACTATATTAGTATTACACTCACCCAAGCATTGTTATCTTTGAAGTTCTAATGAGATCTACTACCACAATACTAGTGTGGTTACTTTTAAACATAAAAAGCCAAAAATTAGAATGTGTGATTATTGTCTCAAAGCAAATGTACCAATAAAGAATTTTCTTAGATTATTATGAATATGGACTTTTAAAAATAACATAGTACTTATTATATACTTTACAATATACTCTAAAATAAATATTATAATATAAGAAAATTAATAAAAACTATACAAACCATTACTTTTATATAAAGAAAATATTAATATATAAGATATTCTTTCATTCAATTATCACTTTGATAAACAATAAATTAAATTGCATAATAAATATAAATAATATAATATATTATTATTATAATTAATATATATAAAATTATGAAACATGAAAGATTTCTCAAATACTATTAATTTTTAAAGCTAAAAAAGAGATAGTGTAGACAGAGATAATGACTTTATAAGATAGAGAGAGTCACTCATTGATAAGGGGAAATAGAAAGGAAAATAGTAAAATTAAGAGGGGATAAGAAAAACAAAAAGATAAAGAATAAAGATAAAAATGAGTGAATGATAATAGGAGATATAAGGAATTAAGTAAAATTGAAAGATATTTAGATAAAGAGAAAAAGTGTAGGAAATAATTAATTAAAACTTAAACTTTGATAACTAAACCTCTATCATTTATTAAATATTATAAATTAATCATAAAAAATATTTAATAATATTAACATATAAAAAAGATTAGTTTTAGTATTATTCTTTTATGTTGCAAATGTTTAAACTATATGTTAACTATAAAATTAATATTCATTTATTCATTCATATAATTTAGAAAAGTTAACCAAAAAAACAAACAATATAATATTCTATAATATTACCCTTATATGACATAATATACATAATAAACATAAACAATATTTAGCATTAAAAATATAATTTTTTATTTCCAATATTCTATAATGCATTATTATTATATTTAAAAGCTTTTATACATAACATATATATATGATTATAAAAATTTCTTAATTCTAATATATTAAAATTATTATAAGCAACTTTTTTGATAATTAAAATTCATTAATGGTATTATTTTATCAAATGAAATTAATAAAGATGTTATAAAGTTTAAATTATTGTGTTTTAAAGTTTGTAATTCAAACTATAATATATATAATTAAATTTTTCAAAATTAATATGTTATTAAAATCAAATGTCTTTCATTAGTAAAAAAATTTATATGAAGAAATATATGCATGATATGGGCTTCTCAAGATTTCACCCATCAAAACACTACTCTCACCTAACCTTCCCTAAATTTGAGTTGTAAAGAGAGCTAATGCTATAAGTTGCTTTAGTTCCACATTCATACAAAGCTCAACAATAATAATTGTGTGATTATTATCTTATAGATAATGAACTATTTCTAAGTTTTTCCAAATAATCATTTATATACACTTTTAAAAAAATATTTATTTTTATTATATTTATCAATATATTTTAATACAAATAATTTAATTATGTCAAATTAATGAAAAATGATAAATATTAATATTTTTCATAAAGTAGGCATTAATACCTAAGAGTTTCATCCATTATGTTATAATTCTTATGTATAAAAAATTTAATTAATTAACAAATAAAATTAATAAAAGATATATCTATCATATATATTATATATTAAACAATACAACATGAGAGATTTCTTAAATATTGCGAATTGATTGGCTAAAAAAAAGAGTGAAATACATATATAACTACTCAAAAAGCAAGAAAGTTACAGACTAATAGAAGTGAAATACAAAAAAAAATAGTAATAAAGAGAGATAAGAGATGATTCAGTAGAGAGGAAATGAAAGAGAGAACATAAAGGAGATAGAGAGCATAAATAAGTAAAATAGAGAGCAATTAGAGGAAGAATAAAGGGGAGAGAAGACAAGAAGAATTTATAGAGATAATGGATTAAAAAAAATAAGAAAATGATAATAGGAGAGTAAAGGAAGTGTGAGAATTTGAGAGACATTAAGATAAGGAGAAAACGTGTTAGAAATAATTAAAAAAATAAAATCTTAATAATTAAATTTATAATATTTCTTAAATATAATAAGTTAATCTTATATAATATCTCAAAATATTGAAATATTAATACTATTTAAGGTTTGTTATTATTTTAGACTATTAACAATATATAAAGAATATTTAGACTATTTATTTAATATTATTTTATAAATTATTTTTGTTTATACTTCATTTGTTAATTGAGGAAATTGAGCATTCTATCTCCATTGTATTTTGAAATAAAATTTTGTTGTGTAATTTATCTAAATTTTTATGTTTTTTAATTAAATTTTATTATATTAATATTGCAAATATAAATCTCCTCTTATCTAACATATATATTGACATTATTTACTTATACTATATTTTATCAATTTATAATTTTTTACTATTAGTATGTATCTACAAAAAACAATAATAATAATTTATTATTATTTATGCAAATTTTTTTCATAGTTCACCATAATTCTAAACGTGTGCAAAATGAGTTCCGACAAACATCATTTCTATCATCTCAACATGCTCCATCCAATTAAATGTTCATTTTTATGTTTTTAAATTTTATTCAATAAGATTTTTGTTATGTTAGACGATTTATATTCTTAATTGATTTGAATATCAATGATATTTTGCTCCAACACCTTACTATCATAAAAATCAAATTTTCTATAACATTTATCTTAGTTTTTAATGTTTTTGATTTTGATTATAATCTATTACTATGAAACTCCAATTCTCCTCTTTTGTTACTTTTACATTGCTTTAATTGGTTATGTTAAATTACTTAATTTTATCTCATTTTTGCTTTGATAAATATTTACATAATATTAAAAAAACAATTTATTATTATTTTTATCTATTATTTAATTTTATAACTTTTAGTAAGTTTAAATGAGGTTTGATCAAGATGAAACAATTGTCGACGGACTCATCCAATCTAGCTTTGTTTAATTAAATATTATTTTTAATATTTTGAAATATTTAATTTTTTAGCTTTTTGACAAGTTTTATGTACTTTGATTTAGACATGAATTAATGATCAATTATGTTACATTAAATCTTCTTAGTAATTTGGAATGAAACTTTTTTATATAATTTATGTTATTTTTTAAGAATTTTCTTTCACTATGTTATATTACTATTTAACTCCAATTCCTCTCTTGTGTGACATTTTTATTGCATTGATTTTGTTATATTACATTACTTCAATCGACCTTAAACTTTTTCATATGCTCTTATCATACTAAAATAATAATTTATTATTATTCAATGTTTATTTATTTTTATAATTGGTAGTTATCCCAACTAAGATTTGATTAAGAGAAAATAAACATCATTCAAAACAACTCAATGAGCTCTATTCAATAAATAATCTAATATTTTTTTTAAATAATTTATTTACTTTGGTTTGAACATTTTTTCAAAAATATTTTGATTGATATTTGGCTTGATAATCGAGAATTTTACACTCATTCTTCTTAATATCTTGTAAAAAAATTTTCTGATGTAGTTTGTCTTCTTTATCCAAATGTTTTACTTATATTTGGATATGTCATTGTGAAACTCTAATTCTCTTATAGCTTGATAATCAAAGTTCTTTTATTTGATTATATGTATTTGTTTTAATTTAACTCATTCATGCTTTAATATATATATATACTTTATATTTAATTAATAAGTTTTTTTTATTTATCTTAATTTTATTTTGGAATTCATAATAATGAAAAATGAGTTTCACTTAAGTTAAAGTAGACATCAATAGGCTCATCTTGATGAGCTATATATAATTAAATTGTAGCTTCAATCTTTTTAACAACTTTACTTTTTAAAGTTTTGCGTGCTTTATGAGACATTTAAGTTGTATCCTATTTGATGATTTGGGGTATTACGCATGATTCTTGAATATCTTGTAGTGCCATATTCTCATAAAATTTTTCCTCATTTCTTCAAATATTTTACCTTGATTTTGTTATATCATTGTGTAATTGTAAATCTCTTCATTTGTTACCTTTACATTACATAGATATGGTTATGTTCGATGGACCCAATTTATCTCATTTCAATTTTTATATATATTTTCTTTTTGTTTAAGTAATAATGTATTATTATTTATGCTTAGTTACTTTGATAATTCATAGTAATTCTAAACTACATTGATCATGATAGTAAAAATGTCATTCAACACATCTTGAGCAGCTCCATCTAATTTAGAATTTTTTAAAATATTTTCTTCATGCTCGAACTCCTTAGTATGTCATAATTAAATTTTTTGGATAAGTTTTCCTTTTTTATGAAATTGTTTTCTTTAATTTTGTTATATTACTATGAAACTGTAAATTCCCATAAAACGTATCTCATTTTCTCAAAAATGTTTCTTTGATTTTGTTTTATTGTAATGAAAATTGAATTTTCCTCTTTTGCAAATTTAATATCCCTTTGATTATTTGGTGTTACATTCCTTCAATTTATCTAATCTCAGTTTCACTACATATCAACTTAATATTAAGAAACTAATTTATTATTATTTATGCCTATTTAATTTTTTAAATTTGTAATGTTAGAAAAAGTTTGAACTATCATAATAAAACAACATCATGCTTTACTAGATGAACTTTATAAAATTTAACATTTCTTTTCAAATAGTTAAATATTTTTTCTAGTTTTGTGATGCACTTTACAAAACAATTAGATTCATATCGTATTTGATGACAATGTTATCTTGATGTCTTTGCAATCATTGAATTCTTCTTTCCTAGACAATTTATCATATTTCTTCAACTTTTTTCCTTGGATTTAATTTTATTATTATGTAACTCAAAATCTTCCATCTGGTCACATTTATATCAATTTGAATTTGTAATATTATATTTCTTATACTTATCTTATTTTTATCTAAAAATATATTTAATTAATTTTAAAATATAATTTATAGTTATTTATACTTATTTGTTTTGGTAATTCAAAACAATACAAAATTACATTTAATAAAGACAAAACAAAGGTCTTTGAACATTCCTAATTATTCATTTTAGTTCATAATGAGCTAGCATTTAATCATGTTACACTTGATCCCTTTATTGTCTTGGAATAAAAATTTCTCATATAATTGACAACTTTTTTCTTCAATTTTTTCCTCTTTGATGATGTAATATTACTATGAATTTGTAACTTTTCTATCCTATGAAGCTTATGTCATCTTAATTTGGTTATATTGCATTGCATTTGTTTATCTCATTTTACCTTTGATTAAATTTACTTATTATTAAATTAATGACTTGTTATTATTTATGTTTATTTTTTTGTAATGCATAGTTATTCTACACAAGGTCCAATTCAGATAAAAATAAACATCATTTAAAGAATCTCAAGGAGGTCTATCTTATTAAATATTAATTTTTATAGTTTTATATACTTTAATTTCTTTGTTTCCTACATGTTTTATGGCATATTTTGATTCGAACCTTATTTTATGACAAAGAATGTTACACATAATTTCTCTATTATGTAAAAATGAAACTTTCCCACACAATTGATTTTATTTATTTAATTTTTTTTTCTTAGATTTTTTTTATATGACAACGAAACCCTATTTTGACTATCATGTGATGTCATATGAATTTGATTTAGTAGTATCATAGAGCTTTAAGTTATCTCATTTTTGCTACTAACTTTTGTTAACTTATGAGTAAAATGATGATTTATTGTTATTGATGCATTTTTTGTCGATTCATAGTAATTTTGGATTGATCTTGATGAAACAAAGGTTGAATGTCTCATTTGGACAAGCTCTACTAAATTAAATATTCATTTTTATACTTTTTGAATCTTTTTTTATATTGTTATTCCTTATGAGATATTTCTAATCATAGTAGCTTTGATGGTCGAAGATTTTACACTCAAAGTGCTTCATATCATGGAATAAAAATTTCTTTAATTATTTATCTAACATTTTAAAGCTTTTTCTGTGATTTTGTTGTATCACTACATAACTATAGTTAATATCTTCTGTGGCCTTTACATTCCTTTGATATTGCTATATGGCATTGTTTCAATGGATCTCATTTCATCTTAAATATAAACTTTCTCACTATTAATATTGTAATATTACTATAAATGCTAATTCTACTTTGATGTAGCCTTTATATTGCTTTGATTTGGTTATTTTACATATTTTTAATTTAGCTCATTTAACCATTAATATATGTCTACTAAATATTTAAAAAATAATTTATAATTATTTTAAGCTTCTTTACTTTAGTAATTAACATTTATCCTAAATGAGGTGCGATGGAGAGGAAAATATCATAATTGGACTGAGTTATATCCTATGAAAGATTTATTTTGTTTTATTTTAAATATTGTTTTTATTATTTTAACTTGCTTTATGAGAGATTTTTATTTGTACCTAATTTAATGATCTAAGGTGTCACACTAGATAGAACAATCTTAAACTGAAACTTTTTCATGCATTTTATCTCATTTCTTCAAATTATTTTCTATTTCATTTTGTTATATTACTATATAACTCTAAATCTTCTCTCCTGTGATGTTTGGAAAGCTTTGTTATGGTTATACAATGTTCCTTTGATTTATCTTGTTTTAGCTTTAATATATAAATACTTATTATTTTAAAAACTATTTATTATTGTTTATTATTATTTATTATTATTATTTATTCTTATATTACAATATAATTTGCAAAAATTCCAAAGGACTCATCAAGATGAAACAAACGTCCTTAAACAAGTATTGATAATTTTATCTAATAAAAAGTTAATTTTTATATTTTTTTGATGTTTCACTATCTAAAATTTTAACTATTTTCACAAGATATTTTGACTGAGACATGATTTTATGATGGAGGATGTTGCACCTCATCTCTTCCGTATCTGGGACTGCAACTTTGCTATACAATTTCACTAATTTTTTCAAATTTTTTTCTTTGATTTTCTTATGTTAAAATGTGGCATCAAACCTTCTTTCATGTGACCATTACTTCAATTTGATTACCTCATATTGAATTGCATCTATTTATTTAATGTTTTTTAAAATGTATTGACTTAGTCTATGAGATTAATGATTTATTACTACTTATGCATATTTTCTTTGGTAATTCTAGTAAATCGAAGCATCATCTAATCCATAAGAAACAAGCATCATTGGACTCTTATCTACAAGCTTGATGTGATTAAAAATTTATTTTTTTTTTAAATTTACATATTTTATTTTCAAGGATTTTATCGCATTTTGGAGGCAATCTGATTCATTACTAATTTGATGATCAATAATGATATGTTTCATCACCTTATTATCTTGGATGTACCATTCCCAAAAAAATTTATCACATATCTACATGTCTTGTTTTGATTTTCTATATTACTTTGTAAGTCAAATGTTCTCTAACATAAGACTTTTACATCACCTAGATTTGGTTGTATTATAGTTCTTTAATTTATATTATTTCATCTTTAATACAAATCAACATGATATTAAAAAGATAATTTATTATTAGTTTTTCTTATTTACTATTATAATGCACATTAATTACAAAAAAGGTGTAATGGCAAAAAGTAATTAGACTCATCTTGACACCTTCTATGTAATAATATATTCCTTTTAAATTTTAAAATATTTCTTTTAGTATTTTGGCATGCTTTATGTGGGAGTTTGATTCATAACTCACTTCATGATCAATGATGTTTTACACTAGATCTCCTCACATTCTTGAAATGCAAGTTTGTCTTACAATTTATCTCATTTATTTTTTCTAATTTCTTACAATGTTTTGGATTTATTACTATGTAATCCTAAATCTCCTCTTGCATCACATTTACAACACCTCAATTTTATTATGCTATTTTAGTTTAATTCAGCACATTTCATCTTCAATACATACCAATATGATACTAAAAAAATAATTTATTAGTTTTTAAGTTATTTACATTAGAAATTTGCATTAATTACAAAAAAAGATTAATCAAGAAAAATTTGTCTTTTGGCTCATCTCAAGAAGCTCTATCCAATCAAATATTTATTTTTTAATTCTAAATATATTTTTAGAAATTTTAGCATTCTTTTTGAGAGATTTTGATTCGTAAATTATTTGATTATTCAGATGCTACCCTCAATCCCATTAGAATCTTGGAATGCAACTTTATCATCTAATTTATCTAACTTATTAAAATTTTTTTTCTTTGAATTGCTTATATTACTTTGTTACTTTAAATCTCTTCTCATGCGACCTTTACATCGATTGGAATTTTGTTGTATTACATCTGTTAAATTTCGCTATCTTTAGCTTAAATAAATATTTAGTAATTATAAAAATATTATTTTTTTATTATTTTATTTTGTGAAATTCAACAATTGTAATAATTCCAATCATTGTCCAATAGAGACCAAGACAAATGTAATTAAACCAATGTTGATGATGTCTGATTGATAAAATAATTTTTTTTTAAATATATATTTTCCATGATAATAGAGCACTTTATAAGATATTCAAATTGATAGTGATTTAATGTTTCAGGATGTTATGTTCAATCACTTTAGTGTCGTGAAATGTATCTATTCCATACAATTTAACCCATTTCTTCTAATTTTTAGTTTTGATTCAGTTATGTTTTTATGTAACTCAACATCTCAGCTCTGCAGCCTTTACCTCATTTTGACTTGCTTATATTACTACATAACTATACATCTCAACTTGTGTGACCTTTTCTTTATTTTTACTTGGTTATATTATGTTGCATCAATTTATCTAATTTTAACCTTGATGCATATTTAGTTTATATTAATAAAATAATTTGTATTATTTATGCCTATTTTGTTTTGTAATGCTAATTATTTCAAATTAAGGTACGATAAAGACAACAAAATTGCTAGACTCATCAAAATAAGCATAAAATATTTTTAAGGGTTTTGGTAAATGTTACCAACTAGTTTTATTTATACTCTATTTGATAATTGAGGATGTTGCAGTTGATTATCATAATATCTTAGAATACTAAATTCCATCATAATTTATCTCATTTACTAAAATATTTATCTTTTTTTAGGATATATTATCGTGTAACTCAAGGTTTTGACTCATGTGATCTTTATATCACTTTCATTTATTCATCCCATATTTTCTTAATTTATCTCATTTCAAGTTTAATACAAAAATTCTTAATATTAAAATAATAACTCCTTATTATTTGTGCTTATTTTTTTGGCAATTTATAGTATTTCTTATTGATGTTCAATTCTGCCAAAAGAAATGCCATTAGACACATCTCTATAAGCTCTATCCAATTAAATTATTTTTTGTAATTTCAAAATATTTTATTTTATTTTGTATTTTTTTAATGAGATATTTTAATTTGTACTTTACTTGATGACCAAGTATGTTACACCTCAAATTCCTTAGTATATTTGAATTAACCATTCTTAGATAATCTATCTCTCTTCTACAATTTGTTTTTATTTTTCATATTTCAAAGAGAATATAATCCTCCCTCAAGCCACCAATACTTTATTTTTATTTTGTAAAATTAGACTATTTCAATTTATCTTATTTCAAATTTGACATATATTTATTTAATTTTTAAATAATAATTTACAATTATTTAAGTTTTTTTAGTTTTGTAATTTGATGTATTTCCAAACGATGTATGATCTGGTTGAAGCAAACATTATTGAATTCATCTCGATGAGTTTTATGAAATTTAAACTTTATTTAATAATTATTAAAAATATTTTTTTCTTGGATTTTGGCATTCTTTAAGAGTGATTTTGAGTCATACTTGATTTGATGGTGAAGCCCATTACATTGGATTTCCATAATTTCTTCGAATGCAACTTTCCCAAGCAATATATTCTCTTTAAATTTTTTATTCTATTTTTATATTGTTTTATAACTCTAAATCACCTCTTGTATGGTATTTACATCATTTTTATTTTATTTATACTACATTGTTTCAATTTTTCTTATTCCAACATTAATATATATTTATTTAATATTTAAAAAAAAATTATAATAATTTATTCATTTCTACTTAACTATTTCATAATAATTACAAATGAGGTATATTCAAGATCAAACAAAAATAGTTGGACTCTTTTTGGTTCAATTTCCTTATATTACTATGTAACTCTAAATCCTAACTCACTGACTTAAATATCACGTTAATTGGAAGCGTTACATCTCTTCAATTTATTATATTTTATGGAAAATTAATTTTGTAATTAGATACACATAAATTAGATACACCTAAACTAGCTTTATCAAAAAAATATCCATTTCTATAATTTATAATATTTTACTTTCTAGTGTTTTTACCATAGTTTTATAATGCATTTTAATTCATACATGATATGTTGATCAAGAACATCATGCTCAAACTAGTTAGTTTTTTCGAATGCAACTTTCCCATCAATTTATGTTAATTCCATTAATTTTTTTATTTTGATTTGGTTTTTTTAAGAAAAAAAACTCTATTTCTCTTATTGTTTAATTTTAACATTACATTGATTTACTTATTTTCCATTATTTCAATTTACCTCTTTTTATCTTTGTTACATATTTACTTAATATTAGAATATATATATATATATATATATATATATATATATATATATATATATATATATATATATATATATATATAATTATATATATATATTTATGTTTTCTTAATTAGGTTATTGATAATAATTCTAAATATGGTCTGGTCTAAATGAAATAAATATTGGTTGCCTCATCTCACTAAAATATGTTCATTTCAACAATAATTTTAAGATTTTTTTAAATTTTTCTCTGTTTTTGTCATGATTTGTTTGAGTTTTTGTTTAATATATTATATCACAATTGGTCATGTTACACAAAATCTTCTCAATATCTAAAAATGTAACCTCCTATTCAATTTGTCTACTTCTAAAGATTTTTTCTTTGATTTGCTTTTATTCCTATGTAAGTCTAAATCAACTCCCATTTGACATTTACATTAGTTTAATTTTGAAATACTACATTGTTTCATTCATCTTTTTTCAACTTTAATATTTATTTACTTAATATTAAAATAATAATTTATTATTAATTATTCTTACTTATTTTAAGAATTTGAATTAATTCCAATGGGGACATCATTAAGAAAAAATAAACATCATTCAACTCAACATAGTAAGCTCCATCTAATTAATGATTTCTTTATATAATTTTAAATATTTTATTTGGGATTTCTCTTGCATAAAAACACATTCTAATTGTAAATAATATGATGATAGAGAATATGAACTTCACCTTATTATAATCTTGGAATGTTACCATGAAAAAACAATATTAATTTTTTATTTCACTATGTAACATAAATCTTCTTTGATATGATGTTTCTCATCGTTATGATTAGGTTATATTATATTTCTTAAGTTTATCTCATTTCAGTCTAAACATATATTTACTTAACATTAAAAAATTAATTTGTTTTTATTTTATGCTTATCTTCTTTACTAATTATTAGTATCTTTAAATGAGGTCTAATTGAGGTAAGTAAATGTCATTCGACATATGTTTATGTGTATTGTCATATATATTTTTATATTTTTTATTTTCTAATCTTCTTTTAGGCATTAAGAGATATTTTAATTAATACCTAATTTGATGATCATGCATATTACCCATAATCTCCTTAATATCTTAGAAAGCTTTCTTCTCAAAAAATTTTTCTCGCTTCTTCAAATCTTTTTGGTCGATTTTATTGTATTACTATGTAATTCTAAATCTTCTCAAATAAGATATTTAGTCTTTAAAATTGTTATATTATATTTCTTTACTTTATCTTAATTCAACTTAAATACGAATTTGTTAACATTAAAATAATAATTTATTATTATTTATGATTATTTAATCTAGTAATTTTTTGTAATTCTAAATAAGATCTGATTGACATTAAATACATGTCATCACTCACAGCTCAACATGCTCTATCAAATTAAATATTTATTTTCATATGTCTAATTATTTTATTTCCAAGAAATTTTGCTCCCTTTATGGGAAGTTTTGTTTGATTCATGAATTAATGATGAAGGATGTCGCACTCAATCTTGTTCATTTCTTCGAATGCAATTTTATTGTAAAATTTATCTTATTTCTTAAACTTCTCTTTTTTATTTTGCTATATTACTATGAAATTTTATTAGTCGTTTCATGTGACCTTTGCATGGCTTTGATTTAGTTAAATCGCATTAATTCAATTTATCTAATTTCAACATTACTATGGAATTACTTAATGTTAAAATTAAAATTTTATATTATTTATTATTTTTTAAGTTTTGTAATTTGTTGTTATATGAAACAAGGTCTAATTAGAACTAAACAAATATTTTTCGACATGTTTGATTAGCTTTATCTACCTAAATTTTTATTAATATATTTGTAAATTTTTTAAAGTTTTGGCATGTTTTATGAGATATTTCGATTCATAGCTAATTTAATGATTGAAGATGTTGCACTTATTCTTCGTAAAGTCATATAATTCAACTTTCTCATATAATTTATCTCTTTCTTCATATTTTGCCCTTTATTTGGTTATATTATTTTTGAAATCTAAATCTCGTCCCATGTTAGCTTCATTTCTTCTCCAATGTGCCCCTTACTTTATTTTGTTTTGTTTATATTGCATTGTTTCATTTTGATCTAATTTTATATTTAATATATAATAGTTTAATATTAAAAAAATTTAAAATTGTTTATGCTTTTTTACTTTAGTGCTTTGAAGAAATTACAAAATGTTGACCTTTACTCTATCATGATAAGTTGTGTACTATTAAATATTTATTTTATAATTTTTAAATATTCTACTTTACATGGATTTTGCAACTCCTTACAATTTTTTTTGTAGTACTTAATATGATGAATTTGGTTATTATGCTAAATCTCCTTTGCATTTTAGAAGAAAACTTTCTATTATAATTTTTGTCATTTGTTCAAAATTTTCATTTTGATTTGGTTATATTTCTGTAAAAGCCTAGTTTCCTTTTGTGTGACCTTTACTTAGCTTTGATTTTTTTATATTAAATTATTTCAATTCATATATGTTGATCTTTAACATATGATTTCTAAATTTTTAAAATAGAATTTATTATTATTTATGATTTTTTACTTTTGTAATTCCCAATAACTCTTACTAATGCCTAATTAAAAAAAAACACATTTCATTACACCCATCATAGTGAGCTCCATATAACTAAATATTACTTTTTAATGTTTTAAAATATTTTATTTTCATGGATTTGTGGATAATTTAAAATGCACTTTTATTCATACCTCATTTGATGATTAAAAACATACAACTCAATCTAGTTATTATTTTATAGTTAAACTATTTTATACAATGTGCATTATTTCTTTAAATGTCTTGCTTCATTTTGGTTATACTACAATAAAACAAAAATTCTCTTCTCATGTTCCCTTCACATCTCTCTAATTTGGTTAATTATATATCTTTAATAATTCTTATTTAAAAATTATAATAAATTTATCAAATAATAAAAAAAGTTTTTTGTTTATATGATTTTGTAATTCATATTAATTCTTATGATGGTTGATCTAGATGAAATAAATGTTAATAGATTTCTCTTAATGAGCACTATCTAATTAAAAATTAATTTTGTATTTTTAGATATCTTTTTTAAGATTTTAAATGACATAGAAGATATTTTTATTGATCATTTCAGTTTAGCTATAATGTTATGTTATTCTAAATCTTATACCATGTGACATTTACATCGTCATTATTTCGCTATGTTATGTGGCATCAATTTATCTATTTTTACCTTCAATATACATTTGTGTAGTATTTAAATAATTTTTTTATTATTTATATTTATTTACTTTAGAAATTCATAGTAATTACAAAAGAGCTTTGAGCTAGAAGAAGAAAATGGTAATGGTACTTGATTTTTATAACTGTTAGTGTTTTGTAATGTTTTGTGAGACATTTTGACTCACCACTACTAATTTGACATTCAAGTATATCCTTTTTGATCTTTAGTATCTAAGTATTGAACTTTCATATATAATTTATCTCATTTTTTTAAACTTTTCACTTTAATTATCTCATATTACTTTTAAACTCTAATTTTCTTATTATTTGGGCATTACATTACTTTGATTTTGATATATTATATTACTTTAATTTATGATATTTTAATTTTAACATATAATTATTTAATATTGAAATATTAAATTGTTAAACATTGATTTATGTTATTTCTTAAAATTTTTCTCCTTCGTTTGGTTAATAACTATGAACCTTTAACTCTAAACTTGAGATTTTTGTGCCACTATATTTTCTAATATTACATTGCTTAAATTTATCTTATTTAATCATTAATATATCTCTAGTAATTAATAAGATTGGCAAATAAGTTATGCTGAAGTTCAAATAGATTTCACTAAGTTCATCTTAATGAGCTCTATCTAACTAAATGTTTTTAATTTTATTTTAATTATTTTTATTTTTATAGTTTTTCATGTTTTATGATGCATCAATTTGAGATAAATAAATAAATTATTGAAAGATAGAGAGAAATGAGAAAGTAGACATTGATAGAAGAGAGAGTCCAAAAACAATGAAAAGATAATAAATAAAGAAATAAATAAGAGAATGATAATAGAAGAGAGAAAGGAGTGAGAGAATACGATAGACATTAAGATAAAAAAAACAAAAGAAATTTGTAACTAAATATTAAATCTTAACGATAAACTTATAATATTTATTAAATATAATAAGGAACCATATATAATATTTAATTATAGTAAAATATATAAAAACTATTTGTGGTATATTTTTATGTTTCTATATTAAAAAAGTTTAATGTATATTTTAAATACTAATTTTTTTTATTTTAGTCATTTAATAATTTAAAAAATTTATTAAAAAGTAAATAATATCATTATTCTAATATATTTTTTCATATTATGTAACATAGATAATAAAAATAAATAATATTTAATATTAAATATATAATTTTAGATTTGAAATATTCCATAATATTATATTACTATATTTAAAAACTATAATGCACAACATACATACATTACTACAAACATATATTAAATCAAATTTATTATAATTTATATATGTTATTTTGCATAATATTAAACAATATTAGTGTTATTATCATTATTATAGTTATTATTTTATATCATATCAATAATTATATTTAAAATACAAGTAAGGTAATAATACTATTATAATCGTTGACATTAATAATTTATTACTAAAACTATAATTATAAATTATAGTGGAAAATAATTTATAATTTTTTAACATTAACATCTAGTGAGTTTAGAAAAAGCAATACATTGAAATAATATGTGCAACATGACAACTTTTCACCCAAGTAAGCTTATTATAAATATTTTATTAAAATAAAATTATTTAAAAATTAGATAGATAATTATTTTTTTAAAAAAAGTATTAAAATATATGTTTTACTTATGTTAAGTTAACATTCATTTAAGAAAATTATTAAATATAAATACATATAATTAATAAAAAATATAATTAATATAATTAATATGTCTTAAATATTGAAACACATGAGATTCTAAAAATATTACTCTTTGATAGAATTTAAAAAGATATAATGTAGATAGACATAACAATTATACAATTGAGAGAGAATAAGCAAATTGATAAGTGAAAAATAGACATGAAAATATTTAAAGAGAAATGGAGAATATGAAAAAAGAATTAGAAAATAAAAGAAATAAGTGAATGATAATAGGAGAGAGAAGAAATTAAGAGAATATGAAACAAAGCAATAAAGAGAAAAACTAAAAGAAATAATTAAAAATTTAATATTAATATTTTAAAATATAATATTTAATAAATATTATAAGTTAATCATACGTAATACTTTGGAATATTAAAACATAAACAAAGATGTGCTTTTCTATTATTTTAGTATATTACAATTTTAAGATATTTATTATCAATTAATTTAATATTATTTTATTCGTTCATATAACTAAAAAAGTGAATTAAATACGAATTAACATTATTATTCTAATGTAATATCTTGGCTTGAAATATAATAAATTATAAATATAAATTATATTTAAATTGTATGACATAATTTTTGATTTCTAATGTTTTATAATATATTGTTATTAAATTTAAATAATTTTATAGATGACATGTATATATGATTATAACAAAATTAATTCTAATTTATTATATTTGAATAAATTATTTTACTTATAATTAAACTCTATTAAATAATTTATTTCATTATATGAAATTGATAAAAATGTTATAAAGTTAATATTAATAATTACTTACAAAAATTTTGATTATAAAATATCATATATAATAATTTATTTTTTTTAATATTAACATGTTATTAAAAAAAAATGTAACTTAGTAGAAAAAGGAATGTTATAAAAAACTATGGACAAGAACATGGCTTTGCTAGAGGTCACCCATCAAAATACTACAGACACCAAAGCATGCTGAATTTTGAGTGCTTGTGAGATCCAATGTTATAATATTGGTGTTGTTGTACATGCATACAAAAGGAAAATAATCATAGTTATGTGATTATTGTCTTTAAGATAACGAATCATTCCTAAAATGTTCGAAGTTATCATGCTTATGAATTTTTTTAAAATGTTTATACTTGTTATATATGTCATAATATATTCTAATATGAATATTTGGTTTATATCAAACTAAGCAAGCAATAAATAAATTATTATTTTTGGAAAATTAAAATTAATAAATAAGATTTTCTTCTAATATACTTTCATTCTTATGATTTAAAAATTAAAATATATAATAAATATAAATAATAAAATATTTATTTTGTCATATATTAAATAATGCAATATTAGAAATTTCGAAAATATTATTAATTTATTTGTCAAATAAGAGATAGTAAAGATGGAGATAACTATTTTAAAGTGATAAAGAATATCTTGGATTAACAGAAGTGATATAGAGAGAAAAATACTAATAGAGAGAGAAAGGAGATGATTTAATGAAGAGGTAAATAAAGAAAGAACATAGAAGAGATAAAGAGAATAAATCAATAAGTAAAAAAAAGAATTGATAAAGTATAGAATCATAAAAGAGAGAAACAATAAGAATAACATAAAGAGACAGAATTAAGAAACAAATAAGAGAGTGATAATCAGTGAAAAAGGGAGAGAATATGAGAGTCAATGAGATAATAAGAAAATAAGACAACTAATTAAATAAAAGTTAAATATTAAAAATTGAATAAATAATATTTTTTAAATATTACAAGTTAATCGTATATCATATTATTAATCTTAAAAAATAAAAAAAAATATCAATTTAGTATATGATAAATGACTAAAATATATAATGATGATTAATTAATGTTATTTTATTTATTTATATTTTTTTAATAAAATTAAATAAAAAATAGGCAATATCAATATTATAATTTATTATCATGATATTATATAAAATTAATAATTAATATAAACAATATTTAACATTAATTATATAATTTTAGTTTTCTAATACTCTATAGAATATTGTTATTATATTTAAAAAATTTTATATATCCCACATATATATGATTACAAATACATATGAATTATGGTTTGTTATAATTGATATAAGTTATTTTTCATATAATTAAAAAAAAATTTAAAAAATTATTTCACTCTATGAAATTAATAGTTATGTTATATAGTTAATATTAATAATTAAGTATTAAAATAATAATTAAAAACTATCATTTATAATAATTTAATTTTTTTAATATTATTAAGTTATTAGAAATTTTATCTTTTATTAAAATATGAAAATCTATGAAATAATATGTGTAACACTAGTGCTCACTCAATTAATTTCAACTTTCACACAACCATGCTAAACTTTGGGGTAGTAATGACATGCAGTCTTATGGTGCTGGTGTCGTACAAATACATACAATAGCTAAAAAAGCAATAATTGTGTGATTATTTTCTTAAAGATAATGAACAATTTTTAAAATTTCTAAATTATCATTCATTCTAACTTTCAAATAAAGTTATTCTTATTATATATCTCATAATATATTCTAATATTTTAATTTTATTTATATCAAATTAATAAAATATTACATAAACTATTCTTTTTGCTAAAGTAGACATTACAACATAAGAGTTTTATCTGTTATGTGATCATTCTTATAAATTAAAAAAATAATGTAATAAATTTAAATAATAAAAAACATATTTATAAAAAATGTTATGTTATAAATAATACAATATAAGAGATTTATTAAACATTATTATTTGGCCTTCGATTACATTTTATCAGCTCATCATATTTTAGTTTAATATTTATAGATTTAATATTAAATTAATGATTTATTGCTATTTATATGTTATTTGCTTTGGTAATTTTGGTAAATTGAAGCAACATCTGATTGATAAAAAATAACCATCATCAGACTCCTCTATATAAACTTTATATGATCAATAATTTTATACATGATCACCTTAGTACCTTGGAATGTACCTCTCCCACATAATTTATTACATATCTTCAAATGTTATGTTTTCATTTTGTTGTGTTATATGTAACTCTTAATTTTCTTACATGAGAATTTTACATCGCCCTGATTTGGTTATATTATAGTCCTTCAATTTATATTGTCTCATCTTTAATATATATCAACATGTTATTAAAAGTATGTTTTATTATTAATTATTCTTATTTTTTTATAATTAAGATTAATTAAAAAAAAGGTAGAATGGAACAAAGAAATATAATTAAACTAATCTCGATAATTTTTATCTAATTAAATATTCATTTTTAATTTTCAAATATTTTTTATTATTTTGACATGATTTATGATGCATTTTGATTCAAAAGTAATTTTATGATCGTGGATGTTACCATCGATAATCTTGAAATGAAAGTATATGGTACAATTTAACTCATTTTTTCTAATTTTTGATATTTCTTTGGATCTATTACAATGTAATCCTAAATTTCCTCAAGTGTTACTTTTACATCATCTCAATTTTGTTATTTTTTTTAATTCATGACATTTCATCTTGAATACATATGACATTAAAAAAATAATTTATTATTTTTTAGTTATAATTACATTACAAAATGCATTAATTACAAATGAAGTGAAGCCAAGAAAATAATTGTCATTCAACTCATCAAAGGAAGGTCCACCCAATGAAATATTTATTTTTCAATTTTAAATATTTTTTAGCAATTTCAGCATTCCTTATGAGGGATTTTGATTCTTAAATAATTTGATTATGGAGACGCTACCCTTAATCTCCTCAAAATCTTGGAATGCAACTCCAATGTGACCTTTACTTTGATTTTGTTTTTTTCCATTATATTTGTTCAAATTATCTTATTTTAGCATTAATATATATTTACTTATTATTAAAATAATCATTTTTTATTATTTATTCTTGTTTAATTAAACAATTGTAATAATTCCAAACATGGTCTAATAAAGACAAAAACAAACATAATCAACTAATGTCGATGAGCTCTAACTGATTAAATAATTATATTTACATTTTTAAATATTTAATTTCTATGGTAATATAATACTTTATGAGATGTTCTAATTTATATGTGGTTTAATGTTTTAGGATGTTACAATTGACCACTTTAGAATAAAAAATTGCAACTTTTCCATTCAATTTATCCCATTTCTTCTTATTTATTAATTTTATTTAGTTATGTTATTATGCAACCCTACATCTCAGATCATGTGGCCCTTACCTTATTTTGATATTGTTGTGTTACTTTGTAACTCTACATTTCAACTCTTGTGACCTTTACATCATTTTGTCTTGGTTATATTATGCTCCTTCAATTTATTTAATCTTATCTTTCATATATAATTGCTTTATAATAAAAAATATAATTTGTGTTGTTTCTGCTTATTTTATTTTGTATTGCTAAATATTTCCAACTGGGATTCGATAATTACAAAATGAACATAATTTGACTCATCACAATAAGCACTAAAACAATAAATATTTTTTTATATTTTAAAAATATTTTTTATGGTTTTGCTAAACATTACTAGCTATTTGGATTTGTACTCTATTTGACGGTTGACGACGTTGCACTCGATCCCCTTAATATCGTAGAGTAAATAATTCCTGCACCATTTCTCGCATTTCATAAAATATTTTGCTATGATTTGGTTATATTATTTTGTAACTCAAAATTTTCACTCATGTGACCTTTACATTATTTTGATTTATTTATGTTGCATTTCCTTAATTTATTACATTTTCACTTTAATATAAAATTGTTAATATTAAAATAATAGCTCTTCATTACTCATGCTTATTTTGTATGGTAATTTACAGAAATTCTTAATGCTCCATCAAATTAATTTTTTTATAATTTTAAAATATTTCACTTTTTCCCTTTATGAGATATTTTAATTTTTACTTTATTCATTGACCAAGGATGTTACACCTTGAGTTCCTTAGTATCTTAAAATGCAACATTCCTAGATAATATATCTCTTTTGTATAAGTTGTTTTTTATTTTTCCTATTTCTAGCAATCTACAATTCTCTTTTAGGTCATCATTACATCATTTTGATTTTGTACTATTTTTTGACAATTTATCTTTTCTTAGGTTTAAAATATATTTATTTAGTATTTAAATAAAAATTATAATTGTTTATTTTTTAAAATTTTTTAATTTGTAGTAATTTCAAATGAGGTCTAATCTTGTTGAAATAAAGAAAATTGAACTTGTCTCCATAAGTTCTTTCAAATTAACAAATCATTTCTTAATATTTAAAAATATTGTTCTCTTGGATTTTTAAACTCTTTTAGAGTAATTTCAAGTCATAACTAATTGGATGATCAAGCTTGTTACATTGGATTTACTTAATTTCCTGAAATACAACTTTCTCAACCAATTTATTCCTCTTCAAAAATTTTTATTCTCATTTGCTTATAATATTATATAACTCTAAATCTCTTCTTTTATGACATTTAAATCATTTTTATTTTATTTATATTACTTTGTTTCAATTTTTTTATTATTAAAATTAATATATATATTGATTAAAAATAAAATAAATATTTTTGAATCATTTAAACATTTCTATTTGGGTTATTAGTAGTAATTCTAAATGTGGTAAATTCAAGATCTAAAAACATCATTGGCCTCTTCTAAATGAGCTTTATGAAATCAAATACTTATTTTTTATATTTCTTTTGACAAGGATCAATCAAAATTAAACAAGCTTCCTTAAATTGGTCTCAAAGAGCTTTATCCATTTAAATATTCTCTTTTATATTTTCAAGTATTTTATTTTGTAAAAGTCTTTGTTCTCCTAATGAGCAATATCAATATGTAGTGGATTTGATGATCGATGACAATATACTTTATTTCTTTTATATCTTTGAATGCATGTTTCTTATATAACTTATGTCATTTGTTCAAAATTTTCCAATTCATTTTGAAGTATTATTGTAAAGCTTCAACTATCCTCTAATATGACCTTGACAACTTTTTAATTTTGCTATATTACATCTCCTCATTTTATATCATGTTATTTTTTAAATATATTTTTTATATTAAAGATATAATTTAATTATATTTATGCTTATAAATTTTATTTATTCTTATTTTTTATATATACTAACATTATATTTTACTAAATTATTTGCATGCTTTGTGGAACATTTAAATCCACACTTGATTTGATGATTCTAACTATTAAACTTTATTTCATTAGTGCATTGGAAAGTAGCTTCCTTGAAAAATTTATCTAAATTATTAAAATTTTTAGATATGATTTTTTTATTAATAAGAAACTCTAATTCTAATCTCATGAGACATTCCATTTCAAATTTTTTGTATTACATTATTTTACCTAATGTTAGAACATAATTTATAATAATTTATAGTTATTTTAATTGTTAACTCTTAGTAACACTAAAGGTGGCATGATCGGGATGAAACAAACATCGTTGACTCAAGTCAACGAACTCTTTCTAATTAAATATAATTTTTATATTGTTTTAAATATTTTATTTTTCATGGTTTTGCATGATTTAATAGATATTTTGATTCTTACCTGACTTAATGGATGAAGATGTTGCACTCTCCTTAGTGTCTTTACATGCATCATTCTCATAAAGTTTTCGTATTATGAAATTTTTTGGATTTGATTTGGCTTCATTTCTATATAATTGTAAATCTACACTTGTGCAACCAATGCATGTCTTTGATATAGTTATATTATAATTCATCAATTTATATTATCTTAGTTTTAATATATATTTTCTTAAAATTAGAATAATAATTCATAGTTATTTATGTTTGTTTACTTTTGTTAATCACTATTATTCCAAGAGCTAATGAAGATGGAATAAATGTCATTTAGAATCACTTCAATACGTTATATATATATATATTAAAATATTTATTTTTATTATTTTTAAGAATTTTTTTATTATTTTGGCATGTTTTACGAGTCATTTCATTCAAAACAAATTATATCATCTACGATGTTACACTCAATCATTTTAGAATCATCGAATGCATCATTCTTGTTTAATTGATCTCATTTATTCAAATATTTTGTTTCGATGTTGTCATATTACTATGTTTCTCTAAATCTCCTCCATTGTGTCCTTTATATTTGTTTGATTTTGTTATATTGTATTACTTCAAATTATATAATTTCAAATTTCATATAAATATACTTATCATTATAATAATAATTTAGTATTATCTATGCATAGTTGTTTAGTAAAATTGAGGTAATTCAAAACTGATGTTTTACTGAGATAAAACAAACATCGATAGACTAATCTCGATGAGCTCTACTTAATTAAATATTTGTTTCTTTTTTGAAGTAATCTATTCGGTTATGGTTTTTCACACTTTTTGAGAAATTTTAATTCGGGGTAGATATGATGAGCAAGGATGTTACACTTGATCTCTTTAGCATATTGGAATGCAATATTCTTATATAGTTTTTCTTATTTGTCTTATTTTATCATTGATTTGGTCATATTACTTTGCAAGTCTAATTCTCCTCATATATGAACTTTACATTGCTTTAATTTGCTTATAATATATTATCAAATTTATCTTATTTTAGATTTAATAAATTTTTACTAAATGTTTGAAAAAATTTATTATTATTTATGCTTATTTACTTTATTAATTTAGAGTAAATCCAAATGAGGTTTAATCCAAACCAAATAAACATCATTATACCATCTTGAGAAGATCTATCAAACTAAATATTATTTTTCAACTTTTAAAATATTACATTTTTTATGGATTGCATGTTTTATCAACATTTCAATTCATTTCTGATTTAATGGTCTAGGATGCTAAACTTAATCATAGTATCCCTGAATGTTTTTTTCTTGTATAATTTATATCATTTATTCAAATATTTCCTTTTCAATTCACTATATTGCCATGCAACTTTAAATCTCTAATCGTGAGACATTTATGTCTTTTATTTTTTTGCATAATATCACTAAGAATACTTGATTTCAACTTCAATATATTATTTATAAATATTAAAATAATAAATTTTTTTATCTACCCTATTTAATTAGGTATTTCATTGGGATTCTAAATGATGTTCGATTAATATGAAACAAATAATGTTGGATTGGATTCCATGAGCTCTATTAAATTTTATTTTAATTTTTTTAAATATATTTAAAAAATTTCTAAAATTTTAATATGTTTTATGAGATAATTTGATTCATACTTGATTTGATGAGTAAGGTGTGACAAGCTCTTGTAAGTATCTTAAAATGTAACTTTTTATAAAATTTACCTCATACTTTTAATTTTTTTCTTTGATTTGATTGCATTAATTTAAATCCCTAATATTCCTTTGATGTGACCTTCATATTGCTTTGATTTTGTGGTATGATATTGCTTCAATTTATTTCATTTAAGCTTTGTTACATATTTTCTTAAGCATAAAATATTAATTTTTTCTGACTTATGTTTATTTAATTTTGAATTCATACTAATTCCAAACGATATCTTATAAAGATAGAATAAACATCATTGAACTTGTCTCAACTATCATTATCTAATTAAAGATTCATTTCTAAATTTTTAAATACTTTTCAATGCTCCTTATATGATTTATGTGAGATTTATATCCATATTTGATTTAACAATCGATGATGTTGCACAAGACCTCTTTAGAGTTTTAGGATGGAACTTTTCCATACTATTGATCTCATTTCATCAAATGTTTTGCTTGGATTTGGTCACGAAACAATTAAAATTTAAATCTCTTCCTTTTTCACGTTTACATTGCTTTTATTTTATTATATTATATTACTTAAATTCATAATTTTTTGGCATTAGTATATACATGTATACTTAATGTTAAAGGTATAACTTATTATTATTTATTTCAATTTAATTTTCTAATTCACAATAATTTCAATTGATGTCTTATCGATTTAAAATAAACATTATTACACTCATTTTGATTAGTTTTATGTAATTAAATTTTTATTTTAATATTTTTAAATATTATCTTTCACTAATGTTTTGGCACACTTTATGAGATAATTAGACTTTTATACAATTTGATGATCAATCATGTTACATCCTTTTACCTTAGTATATTGGAATAAAGCATTCCAATGCAATTCATAAAATTTGCTCAAATGTTCACATTCATTTGCTAACACTATGTTAAAGACTAATTCTGCTCTCATGTGACCTTTATTTCACCTTGTTTTAGTCATATTATATCATATGAATTTATTCCATTTTAGCTTTACCATATTTTTACTTAATATTAAAATAATAAGTTATTCTTATATATGGTTGTCTTTCATCATTAAGAATTTCACATTCACTATCCTTAATATTTTGGAAGTCATTCATTGAAATATTTCTCTTAAATTTGGCCATATTACTACGTAGCACTAAATCTTTTCTCAAGTGACTTTCATCTGCATTTATTTATATCACATTTCTTTAGTTTCTCTTTTTTTCTTTAATGCACATTTACCTAACACTATAATTATAGTTTATTTTTATTTATTTTTAATTATTTTTATTTAACAAAGTAATTAGTAGTAACTCAAAATGAGGTCTAATCTAAAATAAATAAATATCATTAGTCTCGTCTATGTGACCTCTATCCAATTAAATATTTTTTTTATTTTTTTGTTTTTTATTTTCCATGGTTTTAACATGTTTTATATGATGTTTCAATTCATTCAAGATTTGATGATCAAGAACATCACACTCGATCAGTTTGGGAGTCTTGGAATTCAACTTTCTTACATAATTTATTTCATTTATTTAAATTATTTTTTGTGATTTGGTTATCATTCAAGGTATTCCTAAATCTACCATCATGTGACCTTTACTTTGCTTTGAATTTGTTATATTGCATTGATTCAATTTATCTAATTTTAGGATTATTTTGTCTTCACTTAAGGAGAATTACTCTCATTTTTGCACATTTTATTATATATTTACTTAAGGAGAATTGCATCATTATTGTTTAGGGTTATTTATTTTGACAATTCATTGTATATCCAAACAATGTCTAATTATTATTAAATAAAAGTCATTACACTCCATCTGAATGAGCTTTATCTAAATAAATATTTTTTTTATATTTTATATATTTTATTTTCTGAAGTGTTGGCATAGTTTAAGGAGCTTTTTGATTCACACTAGATCTATCCTTAAAAAGTTGTTGTTCATCTATTTATCGTCTTTGAATTCAACTTTTCTAAAAACATATCTCATTTTTTCAAAAGTTTTTCTTTGATTTGGTTATAATAAATGTATCTCCAAATTTATCATGTGTGTCCCTTACATCAACTTGATTTTGTTATATCCTATAACTTTAAGTTGTCTTAATTAAGAATTAAAGTATATTTACCTAACATTAAAATTAATAATTTATTATTATTTTTATTTATTTTCTTTAGTAAATTGTAGTAATTCCAAATGAGATGTGATCAAGATGCATTTGGACTTGACTAGATGAGTTATAAATAATTAAATACTCATTTTTATATTTTAAAATATTTTATTTAATTGCAACTTGGCACACTTTACAAGCATTTTCAATTGGTTCATAATTTCACAATCGAGAATATTACTCCATCTTCTTTGTTTCTTGGACCAAAGTTTCACATAAGATTTATCTCATTTCTTCCAATTGTTACTTTCATTTGGTGGTATTGTTGTGTAACTCTAAATCTTTTCTTTGATAATCTTTCCATAGATTTAATTTTCTTGTATTATAGTCATTCAATTTATATCATTTTAGCTTAAATTTATATTTCTTTATGTATAAAATAATAATTTATGATTATTTATTCTTATTTAATTTGATGATTGATATTAATTTAAAAAGTTTTGAAGATAAAATAAAAAAAACATGGTTGGACATTATTTAAGAGGCGCTTTCTAGTTAAATATTATTTTAATATTTTTTAAGTATTTAATTTTTTTATGGCTTTTATATGCTTTATGAGATATTTTAATTCGCACTTCATTTGATAATCAAGGATGTTATATTGATCTTGTTGGTATCTTGGAATCCAACTTTTCTATAAAACCTTTTTCTTTTGTTTAGTTTTTTATTTGGTTATGTTACTATGAAGCTCTAATTCTCTCTTTGTACAATTACATTGCTTTTCTTTTTTTATATTATTAAAGTTCAATTTGTCTTTGTTTTTGTTTGAATAGATATTTACTTTGCATCAAATAAATTAATTTATTATTATTTATTCTTATTTACATTCATAATTTGTATTAATTTCAAATATGGTTTATTGTTCTATTTTTATAAATTCTATTTCATTAGATCTTTGGTATGTTTTATGAGAATGTTTTATTCGAACATAGTTTGATGATTATAGATGTTACACATGACATTGTTAGTGCATTAGAACGCAACTTTGTTATACAATTTATCTTATTAGTTAAACTTCTATTCTGTTCATAGTCTCAGAGGTTATATTCCTTTTTGCTTTTTTGGGCTTCTTCTCATTTTTGCTTTAATTTTGTTGTATTACTATGATAGTCTTATTATCCTCCTATGTGTCCCGTACTTCACATCGATTTTGTTATGCCACATTGTTTAAATTTCTCATATTTGTTGTAATATATAATTACTTAATATTTAAAAATATATTTTTTTTATTATTTATTGTTATTTACTTTGGTATTAATTTTACATGTAACGAGGTTTTATCAAGAAAACATATGTCATTTGACTATTATCTATAAGCTCTATCCAATTAAATATTTTATTTTCCTTAGTGTTTTGGCATGATTGAAATGATACTTTAATTTATGCTGATTTAATGACCAATGTTATCACACTCAATCTTTTTATTATTTTTGAATTTAAAATTCCTAAATAAATTTTCTTATTTCTTCAAATTTTTTCCTTTCAATATGGTATATTTCTATAGAACTCTAATTCTCCTCTCTTGTAACTATTACATTACTTTAATTTTGTTCTATTATCTTGTTTCAATTTGTCTCATTCTAACTTTAAAATGTATCTCCTTAACATTAAAAAATTAATTTGTTATTATTTTAGGATTATTTACATCATTTATTTTCATTAACCTCAAGCAAAGTCTAATCAATGATGAACTAATGACATAAACAGATCTTAATAACCTTATCGAATTAAATATTCATTTCAAGATTTTTAAATATTTTGTTCTGATTTTTTGTCTACTTTAAGAAATTTCTTTATTAATAACTTATTTGGTGATCGATGTTGTTACACTAGATCCACTTCATATTTTTAATACAAGATACTTATATAATTCTTCCCTAGTTTATTATGTTTTTGCTTTTATTTGGTTATTTTATTGACAAACTCTTACTCTACTGAGCATGTGTCATTTAAATCTCTCTTATTCAAATCTGTGAAATGTCTTAAATTATCTCTTCTTATCATTAATAAAAATTTTGATAATCCTAAAATAATAATCTTTTATTATTTACACTTATTTAATTTTTAAAGTCTTAGCAATTATAAACAAGGTAATGTCAAGATGAAACAAAAAGTCATTGTCGTAATCTTAATGAGATCTACATAACAACATTTTTTATTTTTATTTATAAAAATAAAACTCTTTCTTCAATCATCCTTTATAAGAGATTTTGATTTGTATCTTATTTTATCATTGAGCCTGTTACATGAAATCTCCTTAAAACAATAGAGTACAACTTTCTTGTATAATTTATTTCATTTCAAGAAAGTTTTTCCTTTCATTTGGTTTTATTACTACACAACTTTAAATCTTTCCTCAATTGATGCTCACATTATTTTGACTTGGTTATATTTCTTAGGTTTAATTTATCCAATTTTAGATTTAGTATATAATGACTTATTATTAAAATAATAATTTTGATTTACATAATTTTATTTAAATTTATAATGGGAAGAAATTCCAAATGAGGTCTAATTAACATGAAATAGATATAGTTGGACTAGCCCAAATGTGCACCCTATAAAATATTGATTTTTTATTTTTGTATTAGATTTTTTTATGGTTAGGATGTTATAAGAGATATTTTGATTAATACATAACTTGATTGAGGTTATTACCCATATGCTCCTTAGTATCTTAGAATGCAAGTTTCCCATATAATTTATCCCATTTGTTAAAATTTTCACATTGATTTAGTTATATTATGACATAACACTAAATCATCTTTTGTGTGATCATTTTTCCCATTGATTTTCTTCCATTATAAAGCATAAATTTATCGAACTTAAGCAATAATATTTATTTACTTAATTTTATAATTATAATTGATTATTATTTATAATTAGTTTAGTAATTCATAATAACTCTAGAAGGCATTCATTGATAAGGAAAAAGTTTTGTTTGGATCATCATTACATGCTCTATGTAATTAAGTATTCTGTTTTATATTTTTCAAAATTTTAATTTCTATGGTTTTTGTCATAACTAGAGACATTGTGATTTATACTAAATTTTTTGGTAAAATATAGCACACTTGACTTCCTTAGTATTTTCGAATGTAACATTTTTGTACAATTTATATGAACTCTTCAAATGTTTCACTTCTATTTTGTCAAATTAATATGTATCTACGTTTCATGTGAACTTTACATCGCTTAGCTAAGATTATAATACATTGCTTCACTAGATCTTATTTCAGCATTATTATGTATCTAAATAACATTAAAAAACCTAATTTATTATTATTTTAATTATTTTCTTTGGAATTTGAAGTTAACCCTATGAGGTCTAACTTAGTAGAATGAAACATCATTGAACTCATCTTAGTTATCTCAACAAAATAAAAAAATCATTATTGTGTTTTGAAATGCATTATTTTTTATTTTTTGGCACACTTTTTTAGACATGTTTATTTTTTCCTAATTTGATGATCTATAATATTAAACAAAATCCCTTTAGTATGTTAGAGTCAAGCTACCCATATAATTTATCTCATTTTTTAAAAATTTCTCTTTGATTTTTTTATTACTAAGATATTGGAATTCTCCTCTATTGTTACCTTTACATAAATTTGACATACATTTATTACATTAATTTAATCTATCTTATTTAAACTTTAATAAATATATACATAATATTAAATTAATAGTTTAGTATTATTTTCTCTTATTTAATTTTGGAATTCATAGTGTTGAGGAAACAAGCTTTGATCAAGATAAATCAAATGTAATTACTAAAATTTATTTATTTTTTATTTTTAAATATTTTTTATTGTCTAAGAAGCTAATTTTTATCCAAATAATGTTTAATAATCAACAAGTTTACTAATAATCTCCTTAGAATCCAATAATGTATGTATCCTTCATAATTTGAGCAATTTTTCAAATTTTTTACTTTCATTTGGATATATTATATTTTTCTAATTAATCTCGTTTTAGCTATAACTTATATTTAATTAATATTAAAAATAAAAAATTATTAATCTTTTTTATTATTTAAATTATATTGAACTCCTCTTAACATTCTCTATCAAATTAAATATTTATTTTTTATTTTTAAATATTTTTATTTTTCATTGTTTTGCACTCCTTGCAAGCCTTTCAACTCATAGATAATTTGATAATTGGGAATATTATGCTAAATCACTTTAGCACTATGGAACCTGTCTTTCCTATACAACTTATATAATTTCATCAGATGTTTTTTCTTTTTTTTATTTTACTGTGTTTTTCTAAATCTCATCTCATTTGACTATAATTGCATTGCTTTGCTTCGCTTTGTTTTTTCTATTTATAGCCATAATCCTTACTTATTAATGTTAAAAAATATTTTTTTATCATTTATGCTTATTTACAATGGTAATTTGTTGCAAAAAAATGATGTTCAGTGAATAAGAAATAAAAGTCTTTGGGCTAGTCTTCATGAAGTATAAATATTTAATTTTTCATTTTTATATTTTTAATTTTTTTTTTCTATTATTCAATATTTTTTAGGATGCATTTTGATTCATTCCTAATTTTATTATGAAGGTGGTTACACTCAATGTTCTTTTTATCTTGGAATAAAACTTTCCCACATAATTTATTTCTTTTATTCAAATTTATCCCTCAAATTTGGTTATATTACAACGTAAATCTCAACCTCCTCTCACGAGACCTCGACATCACCATGTTTTTGTTATATTACATTGGCAAAATTTATCTCATTCCAACATTAATATATATTTACTTAGTATTAAAAAATACTTTATTTTCATTTATTATAATTTTCTTTTATAGTTTACAATCATTATAGACAAGGTCCATTTAGGATGAAAAAATGCAGTCCACCTATCTTAAAGAATTCTAACTAGTTAAAAATATATTTTTTCAATCTTTATTTGATGAGCATTGATGTGATGTTTGATTCCTTTGTATCTCAAAATGCAAATTTCTTATATATCTTATTTCTTAAAAAGTTTTTCTTTAATTTGGTTATGTCACTATTTATCTTTAAATCTCCTATCATGTGACCTTTACATTGCCTTGATTTTCTTATATTATATTTCTTCAACTTATCTAATATTTATTCAACTTATCTAATTTTAGTTTTAAAATATAATTAATTTTGGGATCTAATTTCGACTATGCAAATGTCACTGGGCTTATTTGAAAGTGATTTATGCAATTAAATAACAATTTTTTATATTTTTATATATTTTATTTTCTTGTGTTATTAGCTGATGTAGTGAGGGATTTTTATTTGAACATCATATATTGATCGAGGGTTGCATTAAACCTCCTCAATATTTTAGAATGCAACTTTCCCATATAATTTATCTCATTTAGTTCAAGTTTCCACAATTATTTAGTTATATTACATTATAATTATAAATCTCAATTATGTTATCGTTGTATCACTTTGAATTCTTTATGTTTTATTGTTTTAATTTATCCCATTTCACTTTTAACATATTTTATTTAATATTTAAAAATTGTATTTTTAGTTATGGTAATTTACTATTGTGATTTGTAGTATCCCAATAGCAGCCTCATCTAGATGTGCCCTATCAAAATAACGTTCAATTTTATTTTTTTATATTTTTAGATTTTATGTTATGACTTTCGCAACCCTTATTAGATTTTTTTAATTTGTAATAGAATTTGTGATAGTGGATGCCGTACTAAATCTTCTTATTATCCTAAAATACAACTTTTTTTTTAATTTCAATATAGTACTATGTAACTTTAAACCTCTTCTTATGCTACCATTGCATTGCTTATACTTCAATACATTACAATTCTACAATTTATCTCAATTCAACCTTATTATATATTTACTAATTGTTAAAAAAATATTTTATTTTTATTTATTCTTTTTCATTTTTGTAATTCTCAGCAACTCTAAATAAGGTTAGATTGAGTTGAAAAACTTTTTTGTACTCTTCTCGATGAGTATTATGCAAATAAAGCTAGTTTTTTGTTAAATTTTTGCATGCATCAAAGGTTGCTTAAAATCATAACTAGTTTGAACTATCGAGTGTCCTTAGTTTCTTGGAATCAAACTTTACAAGATAGTTTATCTCATTTCTCTTAATTTTTTACTTTACTTTGGTTATAGTGGTGATGAAATATTTGCTTGTGTTTCTGCTACATTACTTTGATTTCATAACATTACATTACTTTAATTTACATCATTTAAGTTTTAATATATCATTACAAATTAAAATAGTAATATGTTATTATTATTTATTACTTACTTTGAAAATATGCAATAATTCTAATTAATATTCGACTAAGATGAAAATGCATTGCTCGAATGTTTTATGAGAAATTTTGATCTGTACTTGATTTGATAATCAAGGAAGTTATTGATTATTTTTTTGGTGTCGTTTTGTGCAACTTTAGCATAAACGTAGTGTGTATTTTTATATTTTATGCAATGATTGAGGTATGCAACTAAGTAATTCTATATCTAATCTTATGTGAGCTTTGTTTCACTTTTATTTGTATGTATTATATTACTTAAATTTTTTAATTTTCACTTTAAGAATTATTTAGGTCATATTAAAGTATAATAAATTATTTTTATGCTTATTTAATCTTATAACTCAAAGTAAATCTAAACAAAGTCAAATTGGGAGGAAACAAACATCATTTGACTTGTCTTAATATGCTCTATTCAATTGGCCAATCATTTTTTTTGTTTTGAAGATTATATTTTCTAAGGTTTTTCACTGCTTTAAAGTCAGTATGATTTGTGCTTGTTTTGATAATTGGTGACTTTGCACTCAATCTCCAAAGTATCTCGAAAAGAAACTTTCCCAAGCAATTGACCTTAACACTTCAAATTTTTTATCTTTGATCTATGTATATTTCTTTTTAATTATAACTATTCTCTTATGTTTTAGAATATTTTGATTGATATTGGATTTGTCAATTGATGAATTCATACTTGATTTCCATGTTTTCAAGGAATGCAACATTAACATACATATTAACTATTTTCTGCAATTTTTTTATACTTTGATTTCATTATATTACATTGAATTTTAATTCTATTATGTGTTAGTTTGAATTTTCTTTGATTTGGTTATATTACTATGCTACCATTTATCTAATTTTAGTATTAGTATATTTAGTTACTTATTTTTTAAAATTTGTAATATATCCAAATGGCATTCGATATAAAGAAAAATAAAAATCATTGGGCACATCCTGATGACTTCTATCCAATTAAATATTCGTCCTTTTTCTTTCAGGATATTGTTTTAAAGGTTTTCACAAGATTTACAAGACATTTTCATTCATAACCTAATTTGTCAATTAATGGCTTCACAATTGAATTTTTTTACTATCTTTGAAAGTATTTTTTATTTGTAAATTATCTTTCTTTAAATTTTTTATGTTGCCTTAGCTATTCTATTACATGACACTAAATGTCCTCTAATGTAATCATTAAATTTCCTTGATTTTGCTATGTTATATTATTTTAATTTTATATTTGAAGTTTAATTTATATTGTCTTAGTATCAAAAAAGTAATTTATTATTATTTATCCTTATTTAATTTGGTAATTTGTAGTAATTCCAAACAAAGTCCGATTGAGGTGAAGGAAGCATCATTGGTCCCACCTAGATGAGCTCTACCTAATTAAATATCCATTTTTGTGTAATAAAATATTTTATTTTCTAGTTTTTTACAATGTTTTATAATATATTTTAATTATTACACTATTTGATGATCAAGAACGTGACACTCAAACTTGTGAGTATTTTTTAAAGGAGCATTCCTATCAATTTATGTTAGTTCTTCAAATTTGACAATTTGATTTTGTTATATTACAAAAAAACACTATTTCTTCTCTGGTTCAACATTAACATTACTTTGATATACTTATTTTCCAATACATCAACTTTTCACTTTTTAACTTTTCTATATATTTACTAATATTAAAGAATATATTTTTTTAGTTTTTGTCTTCTTAAGCTGGTAGTTTGTAATAATTTCGAACAAGGTCTGATCTAAATGAATCTCATTGAAATGTATCAAATGAAATCAAAATTTTTAAGTTTTTTAAAAAAATTTTCTATGTTTTTGTCATGATTTATTAGAGATTTTGAATAGTACTTTCTTTAACAATTGATAATGTTACAAAAAATCCCTTAATATCTCTGAATATAAGTTCCTATTCAATTTCGCTCACTTCTAAGGGTTTTTCTTTGATTTGGAGTTATTATTAGCTAGCTCTAAATTTACATGCATTTGGCATTTACATCACCTTAATTCCAAAATATTACGTTGTTTGATTCATCTTATTTTAGCTTCAATATTTTTTTCTTTATAATAAAATAATAATTTATCTTATTTATTCTTATTTAATTTAAGAGTTTATTGTGATTCCAATCGTGGAAAGATTGACATGAAATAAAAGTTGTTAAACACATCATAGTAAGCTCCATCAAATTAATGATTTCTTCATATAATTTTAAAACTTTTTTTGGATTTGGCTTGCATAAAACATATTCATATTTTTAAGTTATTTGTTGATAGCGAATATGTACTTCACTTTTTATTATTCTGGAATGGAACCTTATCATAAAATTATTAATCTAGTTATTTCACTATGTAACCATAAATCTCCTCTCATATGATGTTCACATTATTATTATTAGGATAAATTATATTTCTTTAGTGTATCCCATTATAGCTTCAATATTTATTTATTTAACATTCTAAAATTAATTTTATTTAATTTATGCATTTTATCCTAATTCATAATAACTTAAAATGTGCTCCAATTTAGGAAAAATAAATGTTATTAGACACATGTTCATGAGTATTATCCTATATATTATTATATATTTTATTTCCTAATGTTCGAGCATGCTTGAAGAGATATTTTAATTCATACCTAATTTGTTGATCTTGCATCTTACCCATGATCTCTAACACCTTAGAATGTAGTCTTCTTACAAACTTTATCTCATTTCTTAAAATTATTTTCTAGGATTTTGCTATATTACTATGTCAACCTTAATCTCCTCTAATGTGATACTTATTTGTCTTTAAAAGTTTTATATTATATTTCTTCAAATTATCTTAATTAACTTTAATATGTATTTTTTAAAGTTAAAATAATAATTGATTATTATTTATGATTATTTACTCTTGTAATTTTTAGTGATTATAAACAAGGTCTAATCAACTTGAAATACATGTCATTTGCTGAATAAAACAAAATATTCATTTTCATGTTTTTAAATATTTTTTTTTCAAGGAATTTTGCTTGCTTTATGAGAAGTTTCAATTGACTCCTGAATTAATAATCAAGGATGTCGAACTCAATCTTATCAACAACTTTGAATGCAACTTTCCCATCAAATTTATCTTATTCCTTAAATTTCTCTTTTTATTTTATTATATTACTATGAAACTTTAATTGTCCCTTCATGTGACCTTTACATCTCTTTGATTTAGTTATATTATATTGATTCACCTTTACTATATAATTACTCAATGTTACAATTATAATTTATTATTTTTTAGTTCTTTAATTTGTAGTAATATGAAACATAGTGTGATCATAACTAAACAAATGTCCTTAGTCTTGCTTTGAATAGCTTTCTCTAATTTTAGATTTACATTTTTAATTTTTTAGCATTTTGGGATGTTTTATGAGATATTGTGATTAATACCTGATTTTTTAGTAATAAGTAATTTAGTTTTGGCATGTTTCTAACCAAGCTATATGCTATTAAATATTTATTTTTAAATTATCAAATATTCTATTTTACTGGCATTCTGGCACACTTTATATAGTTTTATAAATGTACTTAATTTGATGATTGAGGTCATTATGGTAGATCTCCGTAGTATTTTAGAAGGCAACTTTGTGATGTACATTTTATCATTTATTCAAAATTTTCACTTGATTTAGTTTTATTTCTATTAAATTTTAATTTCCTATCGTGTGTGTCCTTTACTTTGCATCGATTTTGTAGTATTGATTTTTTTCAATTTAACAACGTCAATATTTAATATATATCTACTAAATTTTAAAAATAAAATTTATTATTGTTTATTATTATTTACTCTGATAATTTATAATAAATCTTACTATTGTCCAAAAAAACAAATGTCATGTTTCCCATCTTTGTGAGCTCCATATAATAAAATATTACTTTTTTATATTTTAAAGTTGTTTTTCACGAATTTGTGAATGATTTATGAGATATTAGTATTCATACCTCATTGGATGGTAAAGAACGAAGCACTCAACGTAGTTTTTATTTTATATTTAAAATTTTTTGTGCAATCTAAACTATTTCTTTAAATGTTTTGATTAAATTTTATTTATATTACAATGAAACTCTAATTTTCCACACATGTGACATTCACATCTCCATGATTTTGTTGTATTACCTTTCTTTAACATTTCTCAACTAAAAATTATAATAAATTTACCAAATATTAAGATAGAAAAGTATTGTTTTTTGTGTATTATTTTTGCAATCTATACAAATTTTGTCGATGGTTGATTGAGATGAGATAAATGTCATTAGATTTATCTTAATGGGCTCTATCCAATTAAATATTCATTTTTTGAATTTTAAAAATATTTTTTAGGATTTTAAGTCATCTACAAGATATTTTTATTCATATATGATTTGATAAAAGATAGTGTTACACTTGATCACATTATAATCTTGGAAAAGAAATTTCCTATATAGTTTATAATAATTCTATAACTTTTCCATCACCATTTGGTTATAATATTAAGTTAATCTAATTTTCATATCGTGTGACTTGTGACTTAGAAGAAGAAAATGTTAGTGGACTCTTCTCAATGATGTTTATATAATTGTTACTCATTTTTTATATTTGTTAGGGTTTTAGAATGCCTTATGTGACACTTTGGCTCACAACTGATTTGTTGTTTAGCTATATCACACTTGATCTTAGTATCTAAGATAGCTCCTTTGTTGTGAAATTTATGACATTTCTTTAAACTTTTTACTTTGATTAGGTCATGTTACTTTTAAACCATAATTTTCCAATCATAATAGCATGACATAGCTTTGATTTGGATATGTTGTATTACTTTAATTTATCACATTTGAACTTTAATATATATTTATCTAATTTTAAATTAATAATTTATTAAATATTAATTTTTCTAAATAATTTAATTTCTTCAATTAATGCCACTTTTCAATTTGTATTTCATTTTTACATCTAGAATTTTACACTCGATTCCTTCACTACATTGAACTAAACTCTTTCATACAAATACTATAATTTCTAATAATTTATTTCTTAAATTTTTTCATATTACAACGAATGCAAAATTCTCTTATGTGATATTTACTTCACATTGCTTTTGTAAAATGGCATAGCCTCAATCTATCTATTATTAGGTTTAATAAGCATTAAAACAATTTTAAAATATTAAATTATTATAATATATGCTTATTTACTCATGTAGTATTTACTACTTACAAATGAGTGGTGATCAAGATAAAACTAATACCATAGGACACACTTCCATGAGCATTATCCAATTGAATATTATGATTCGTACTTGCTTTAACAATCAAGGATGTTATATAACATCTTATCATAGAGTTGCAATGCAACATTCTAGTAACATTTTTCTCATTCCATTAAAAGTTTTGCTCAGATTTGTATATATAATAATCAAACTCTCACTTCTCTTGTCACCTTTATATCACTTTGATTAATTTATATTATATTACTTTATCATTTATTATTTTGACTTCGATATATAGCTTCTTAATATTTATAGTTTATCATATTTTATTCTAATTTAATTTGGTAATTCATTCTAAATCTAGACATCTAATGGACATGTCTCAATATTCTATATATTGTTAAATATATCTATTTAATTTTTTAAATATTTTTATTAGTGTTTTTGTATGTTTTAAGTATATATTGAATTGTACCTAATTTGATAATTGAGGATGCTAGGTTTGAATTACTTTGTAATTTGGAATGCAACATTCTTGTAAAATTTATCTCATTTTGTGAAATTATTACCTTGGTTCATTATTTAACATTTAATCTCCTCATGTGTGACTATTACATGTTATTAATTTTGCTATATTGTATTGCTTCAATTTGTCTAATTTAAAATTTATAAATAATTTTGTTTGGTTTTTGAATGCTTTACAAGATATTTTTATTTTTCCCTTATTTCATGTACAAGGATTTCACACTTTATCTCCTTAGAATCTTTAAAATGCAACTTTCCTACATAGTATATCTCATTTCTTCAAATTTTTCTTTTTAAAATTTTTAAAATTACTATGATACTCTAATTCTTCTCTCGTTTAACTTCTATATCACTTTTATTTAGGCATTCTATATTGCAATAATTTGCCATATTTTAATAGTTCTACATATGTACTATGTATTAAAATAAAACTTTTCCCTTTCTATGTTTATCTGCTTCGATAATTCATAGTAATTCTAAATGGGATGATAAAGATAAATTAAACATCATTAGATTCATTAGAACAATCTCCATTTTAATAAATAATCAGCTTTATGTTTCTAAACATTTTTTTATTTATCCTTTTTAACACGTTGTGAGATATTTTGATTAATTGCTATTTTGATGATTGAAGGTGCTACACATGATCTACTTAATTTCTTGGAATTCTTTTTTCTTATATAAGTTATCTCATTTTACTAAATTTTGTTACATTCATTTGGCTACATTTCTATGAAACTCTAACTCTCTATACATATGATATTTAAGTCACATTTATTTACTTACAGTATTTACCTTAATTTATCTCATTTTAACTTTAATACATATTTTCTTCAAATTAACATAATAATTCACTATCATTTATCTTCAATTTCTTCACTAATTAATAGGAATTCCAAATAAAATCTACTACAAATGCAGCAAATATAGTTAACTTGACTCAATGAACTCTATCGAGCAACATATTCATTTTTATATTTTATTAAATATTATATGTTCTACGTAGTTAACACATATTATGAATCATTTTTATTTGAATTTGATAAGATGGTCAAAAATGCTATATCAGATATCCTTAGAATCTTGAAAAGCAATTTCCACATTTAATTTCTATCATTTGTTCAAAATTTTCAATTTCATATCATTATTTTACTCTTTAACTCTAAATCTCCCCTTATGTTACTTTTACATCTCTTTGATTTAGCTATATAACATAGTTTTAACTTTTCTAATTTCAACTTTGACATATATTTTCTTAATATAAAAAGGTAATCTATTGTTATTTATGCTTATTTATATTGATAATTCATTGCTATTATGAAAGAGGTCTAATCAAGATGAGATAAACATTATTAGATACATGTTGAAATTATTTATTTAATTAACAATTTATTTTTCATTTTTTCAATATTTTTATTTTCTAAAGTTCTATAATTTCTTTGAGACATTTCACGTTGTGCCTTATTTGATAATCAACAATTCTACACTCTATCCCTATAGTATATTGCAATGCATTCTCAAAAAATTTATGTTATTTCTTGAAATGTTTCTCTTTCAATTTGCTATATTATTATGAATCATTAATTCTCCCTTGTTAGCCTTTAATGTCACTATGATTTTTTAATATTGTATTGCCCAAGTTTATCATATTTAAGCTTTAATATATTTTTATTAAATAATAAAAAATTGTAGTTAATTATTATTTATTCTAATTTATTTCAGAAATATGTAGTGATTACAAAAAGTTGTGATGAAGAGGAAATGAATGTCACAAGACTCATCATGATGAACTCTATCCAATTAAAAATTATTTTTACATTATTTTAAATATTTTTAATTTTTTATGGTTTTGTATGCTTTATGAGTCTTCCATTCGTTGATGGCAAATATTATAATTGATCTTTTTAGTGTCTTGGATTACAAATTTCTCATAAAATTCATCTCATTTCTTAACATGTTTTACTTTTATTTGATTACATTACAATATAAATATTTTTTTCTCTTGTATAACCTTTACGACACTTCTATTTTCTTACATTGCATTATTTAAATTTGTCTAATTTTGGCTTTAATATTTGTATTCTTAACATATAAATTTTATTTTTATTATTTATGTCTATTTACCATAGTAATCTAAACATTGTCCAATCGTGTTGAAATAAATATTGTTGGACTCTTCTTGATAAGTTATAGTATCTAAATTTTTATTTTTATATTTTTTTAAGAATATTCTATGGCTT
The DNA here is from genome assembly GCA_023846275.1 of Vanilla planifolia. Taxonomy (NCBI): domain Eukaryota; kingdom Viridiplantae; phylum Streptophyta; class Magnoliopsida; order Asparagales; family Orchidaceae; genus Vanilla; species Vanilla planifolia. The sequence goes on from JAIUJO010000180.1 coordinate 447,471, forward strand.
TAGTATGCTTTCCAAGTCATTTCAATTTGTGATAGTTATGATGACTAAGAATGTTACACTTTATGTCCTTAGTATCTTGGAATACAACTTTACTATCTTTTTTTTCAGTAATTCAATTTTTTCTAAATCTAGTATGAATCAAAATGTCTTATATAGGACACTAAAATAACAAAAAAAATATTTAATATTATGAAATTAATTATTTAATTGGATAGAGGTTGCTAAGGTCATGTTCAATGACATTTTATTTCATCTTGATCATAGCACTTATTGAATTACTAGAAATTAAAAAAATTTAGTAATCATAAATAAGAAAAAATACTTATTACCTATATATTAAAGTTTAACATAGATAAATTGATGTAATGTTACATAATCAAATCAAGGCTATGTAAAGGTTAAAATAAAGGAGAATTAAAGTTTAATAATGACATAAAAAGGAAACAATAAAAAAATATTATTAGTCGTATGGAAAATTAGCATTCAATAATATTTATAAGATTGAGTGTATAATCATGGATCATCAAATCAGGAAAAAAAAGAAGTGTCCTCCATAACAAGCAAAAGTCATTGAAAATAAAATACATAATTTTTTAAAAAGAATATTTAATTCTTAGAAACACATCATTATGAGTCCAACAATGTTTGTTTAGTCTCCATCAGTTCTCCTTTGGAATTTCTATGAAATACAAAACAAATATCAATAAATAATAATAAAATTATTATTTTATTATTAAGTAAATATAAAATAAATTTGACATTATATAAACTTAATAATGATATTTGACGACAAAACTAGTGTAAAAAACACATTGGATTAAAATTATATTTTCATTACAATATAATCGAATTAAAACAAAAAATTTAAAGAAACTAGATAGCATAAAATTTCATTCCATGATACTCAGAAGTTTAAGTATAGAAATCTTGATTATCTAGTTAGGTAAGAATCAGAATGTCTCATAAAGGTTTCAAAGGTAATAGAAGAAAAAATGAAGTATTTAAAATTCAATATACAATTGAGTAGAGCTCATCAAGATGAGTACAATAACTTTTCTTGTCTCAATCGATCGTAGTTTTCAATTTCTAAGAAATACTCAAATAAATAATCATAAATCATAAAAAAAATTTAACTTAATATAAGTTAAATTGATATTAAAGTCTATGTGTGATAAATTGAGTCTATGTAATACAACAAAAACAAAGCAATTTTAAGGTAACAAAAGAGTCGATTTATAGTTTCATTGTAATATAAAGAAATCAAAGAAATTTTTTAAAGAAAAGAGATAAATTATGTAAGAAAATTATAATCTATGACACTAAGGAGATCAAGAATAAACTCTTTGTTTATAAAAATTACCTAAGAATTGAAATATCTTAGAAAAACTATAAAAGCCATATAAAAATAAAATTGAATATTTTATTGAGTAGTGCTCAATTTCTGAAGTCCAATGATATTTCCTTTCATCTCGATCAAACTACTTTTAAAATTACTTTAAAATATAGAGTTAAGTAGGCATAAATGATAATAAGTTATTTTTTTTAGAATTAAGTAATTATATAATTAAATAAATATTAGATAAATTGATGCAATGTATTATAATCAAATTAAAACAAAGTAAAATCATATGCAAGATTATTTTGTAATTTCATAAAAGTATAATAAATAAAAGTGAAAAACTCAAAATTGGGATAAATTATATAGCAAATATGTAGTACAATCGAGATTATGTGTAATATCCATCATCATCAAATGACGTGCGAATTTTAATGTCTCATAAAATGTACAAAAAAACCAAATTATTCTGATTACATTTGTTTTATTTCTTGAAAGAAATTGTTTGTAATCACAACGAAATAATAAAATAAATAAAAATAAATAAAAACAATAAATTATTTTAATATTTTGTAAAAATAAATGAATGTTGGAATAAGATAATTAATGAAATGAAATGTAAACGAATAAAAGAGTTGTAAAGGCCACGTAACAAGAGAATGATAGTTTCATAGTAAAATAACAAAAGAAAAGAAAAAAACCCAAATAAATAATATAAATCATATGAAAAGGTTGCATTAAAAGATACTATAGAGATCAAATATAATATCCTCTTTTCTAAAATCAAGTGCTAGTCAAAATGGCACATATGGCTTATCAAGAGTTATATATTGTTTAATTGTATAGGTAATTTGCATTTCAAGATACTAAAATATTATTTAGTTCCTCAATCATGAAATGAGGCATGAATTATAATGACTCCTAAAAAATTTCCAAAGTCTTAAGAAATAAATTATTTCATGTTTTAAAATGAATATTTAATTTGTAAATATGAATAAATAGAAAATAATCATTTTTTTAATTTTAAGTCAATATATATTATAATTGAAATGAGATAATAACCAAATCATGTTGAAGTGAATATTATATATAGTGAGATTTTTAATTTCATAGCAATATAACCAAATCAATATGAAAATTCTAAAAAATTGGTCAATGTAGTGGTGGATTTCCATGTTAAAGTAAATAAAAAAATTATATTCAATGAAATTATTCATATTGAGCACAACATCCTTGATTACCTATTTAGGTACTCATCAATGTCTCATAAAACATGCCAAAATAAACAAAAAATGTTAAAAAATATAAAAATGAATATTTAATTTCATTGAGCTCATTGAGAACTATCTAATGACATTTGTTTGGCTTGATCGAACATAGTTTGAAATTACTACGAACTAAATAAATAAATAGTCATCAATAATAAAATTATGATATTTTAATGTTAAGTAATTATAAATTAAAGGACTAATGTGATATATTAAAGATCATAATATAAATATACCAAAGTGGTGTAAATGTCACATGAAAGAAAAATTATAATTACATTGTATTAAAACGATATCAAAGCGAAAAATTTTGAAAAATGATATAACTTTTATAGGAAATTTGAATTTTAAGATACTAAGGAGATCAAATATAACAACATCAATCATCATATCAAAACCCAAGAAAATAACATATTTAATATTAAAAAAAATTAATTTTAATTAAATAAAGTTTTTCTAGATCATTCCAATGAAGTTTGCTTTGCCTCAACCAGTCCTCATTTGGAATTATTACAAATTACTAAATTAAACATGGAAAAATAATAGCAAATTATTTATTTAATATCAAGTAAATATATATTAAAGATGAAATAACATAAATTTAAACAATATAATAAAACAAAATCAAAGTGATTTAAATTAATATTCTATCATAAAAAAATAAATACAAAAAAACAATTAGTTAAATATCTAAGAAAATAACATTAAAAGATATTAAGGAGATCGAGTGTAACTTTCTTGATTGCCAAATAAGGCACGAATTGAAATGCTAAAAAAAACTTGCTGGAATAATAAAAAAATTTTAAAATTTTATAAGAATAAATATTTTACTAGATAAACCTCATAGACTTGACTCTAACAAGATTTGTTTCTTCTTGGTTACCAAAGTAACAAACTTAAATTGTAGTAAATTATTATTTTAAGAAAAACTAATTAATTATTAAAGCTAATAGGAGATAAATTGGAGTAATATAATATAACCAAGTCAAAGTGATGCAAAGGTCACATGTGAGGAGATTTAGTGTCACATAGAAATATAAGCAAAATAAAGTGAAAAGTTTTTATACATGAGATAAATGGTATAGGAAGCATTTATTCAAACATAAAAAGGAGACTTGATGTACCATTCCATATAATCAAATAATATTTGAATAAAAATATCTTGTAATGTATGCTAAAATAATTAAAAATAAAATTTTGAAAATCATAGAAATGAACATTTAATTAGTAAGAGGTCAATGAGAAGAATCTAACTATATTTATTGGTTCCTTTACACCTCATTGAGAATTTCTACAAACTCCCAAAATAAATAAGCATAAATAATAATACATGATTAATTTAGCATTGTCAAATAAAGGTTATGTAAACTTCACATAGGAAGGGAATTAGTGTTTTATACTTATATAACAAATTTAAAGAGAAAAATCTAAAGAAATGATTTAAATGATGTAACAATATTGCATTCCTATATATGAAAGATATCGAGAGCTATATCGTCGACCATGAAGTTAGGTATGAATGAAATGTCTAATAAAGCATGCCATAACTTTAAAAATAAAAAATTTAATAATATAGTAATGGATATAGAATTGGATAAAATTCCTTAAGATGAGTTCAAGGATGTTTATTTCTTCATTATCCTCATTACGAAATGCGATGCCATATAACCAATTAGATGTGATGAAAAAATACGTGATAAGAGATTTTAAGTAACATAGTAATATAAAAAAATAAAAGAAAGAAATTTAAAGAAATAAGATAAATAGTTTTGGAAAGTTCCATTCAAAGTATTAAGGAAATTAATTACAACATTCTTAATATTGAAGTTAGCTATTAACCAAAATTCCTAAAACTCATAAAAAAATTTTAGAAAATAAATTATTAAAAAATATAGAAATGAATTTTTAATTGGCTAAAGATTGTTTAAATGAGTCTAATAATGTCATTTACATCAGATCTTATTTAAATTAATCTAGTTTAAAATATTAAATACGCATAAGTAGTTGTGAATTATTATTTTAAAGTTAGTTAAATATATGTTAAAGCTAAAATTAGATAAGTTGAAACAATGTTACTTAACCAAACTAAAGTTATATAAAGGTATTCCAAAACAATGAAATGATTATCATAATAACATAACCAAATCGAAGCAAAACATTTGATAAATTGAGATAAAGTATACATGAAACTTTATTCCAAGACACTAAGAAGATCAAGTGTAACATCATCCATTATCAATTTAGTTTTGAATCAAAATATGTAGTAACACATGTAAAAGAAATACATCATAAAATATATAAAATTATAATAATGATATTTAATTATAAATAGTTATCAAGAAGAGTATAATTAAATTTAATTTTTCTCAATTATACTGCAATTAGAATTATTATGAATTATAAAAGTTAAAAAATAATAATAAATTTTTATTTTAATATAAAAGAAACTATATTTATGATGAAATAAGATACAATATGGAGTTGTCATACAACACAATTGAAATCATACATAGGTCACATGAAATAACAATTAGAGTTTTGTGGTAATATAACCAAATCGACTTAAAAAATTTGAAGAAATAAGTTAAAATGTTTGAGAATACTAAATTCTATGGCACAATGGAGATAAACCGTAACATTCTCCATTATCTAATCAAGTATGAATAAAAATATTACTAAAATACATCAAAATAATAAAAAGCTTCAAACTTTAAAAATAAATATTTAATTATGTTGAAAAATAAATAATAAATTATTATTTTTTATTAAAAACATATATATTAAGCTAATATGAGATAAATTGAAGATATGTAAAATATCATAATCAATGTGATGTAAAGTTTACACAAAATTATAGTTATAGTTTTGTAATAAGTTTTGAATCAAAATATATCATAACTCATTCCATAATCATAGAAACAAAAATATCAAAAAATATAGAGATAGATTTTTTAATTAGATAGATCAAGTCAAAAAATGTCTCATTATCTCATTTTATTATTAATATGTATCTACTTTATATTAAAATAATTCTTTATTATTATATATTCTATTTTAATTATTTAATTCATAATAATTCTAAATGAGGTCAAATTTAGATGAAGCAATTGCCATTGAATTTGTGATGACTTGCTTTATTTATTTGAATATTTTCTTTTATATTTTTGAATATTTTGTTTCTTTGATTTTTGAGTAGATTGACATATTTTGTCTCTTATTTGAATTAATGATCAAGATGCTACACTCGATATTCTTAATGTCACAGAATGCAACTCTTCGATTTATTTTATCTTATTTCTTCAAAAGTGTTGTTTTTGTTAGGCTATATTGCTATGAAACTTTATTTCTCTTCTCACGTCAACTTCACATCACCTTGATTTAGTTATAAAACATTTCTTCAATTTATGTTATTTCAATATTAATATATATTTGAATAATATTAACTTCAAAATTTTTTTTTATTCATGTTTATCTACTTGGGTATTGCATAGCAATTCTAATAGTCTTATTGAGATTAAACAAATTGCATTAAACTTATCTCGAATTGTTCGATCCATTCAAATAATAAATTTTTTTTTTTTTAATTTGTTGACTAGTTTTGCCATGCTTTAGTACACATTTCATATGAACTTTATTATATGATTGACAATGTTACACCCTATTTTCTTAGTATCTTGTTGTTCTGGTTCATGTGCAATTTATCTCGTTTCTTCAAATTTTTTCATTCTATTTTGTTGGATAATTATGATGCCCTAATTCTCCTCTTATATACCTTAATATTGCTTTGATTTATTTATAATACATTTCTTGCAATTATCTCGTTTCAAATTTATTATATATTTACTTAATTTTTATTTAATAATTTGTTATTTTTTAAGCTTATTTAATTTTACATTCATAATCGTTCTAAACAAAGTGTAGTCATGATGTAACAAACATAGTGGGACTCCTCACGACACGTGCTACAAATTTAAATATTCGTTTTTATATTATTAAATTATTTTTTATTTTCTAAATTTTTTCATGCTTTAAGCGGCACTTTGATTTGTAATCATATGTGATGATCGATAATGTTTTAATATATCTACTTGGCATCATGTAGCGTAACTTTCTTATTTAATTTCTCTCATTTGTTAGATTTTTATTTTTTGATTTTGTTATATTATTATACTTCAATTCAACACATTTGTACCTCAACATATGTTAACTTAAAATTAAAAGTATAATTTATTTTTTATGCTTTTTTAATTGGAAATTCATAGTAACTCCAAACAATGTTCAATGAAGCTGAATAAAATATCATTGAACTTATCTAAATGAACTATATAAAATTAAATAGTCATTTTTCTATTATAAATATTTGATTTTCTAGGATTTTGGCAAAAGTTATGAGTTATTTTTATTCAAGTTTGACTTGATGATTAAACGTATTGCGCACTTCTTCCTTTCTATCTCTAATTAAGATTCACCTACAATTTCTCACATTTCATGAATTGTTTTTACTTTGATTTGGTTATATTGCTATGCAACTATAAATCTCCTACCTAGTGATGTTTACATCTCCTAGATTTTGATATATTTCATAGATTCTGTTGTTAGCTTTATTAAAAATTTCCCTAATTTAAAAAATACGTTATTGTTTCTTATTCAACTTGATAATTCCCAAAAAAAATTAATCAATTTTTGATGCAGATGAAACAAATGATGTTACACTCAATGTAAAGAGCTCTATCTAATAAAATAATTATTTTTTTAGTTTAAATAGGTTTTTAAAGATTTTCAAGATTTTTATGGGAAATTTTTATTCATACAATAACAAACAACCAAAAATTTTTGCACTAAAGCTCCTTAATGTCTTGGATTGAAAATTTTCCAAATAATTTATCTCATTTCTTAAATTGTTACTCTTTGATTTTATTAAATTAATATGCAACTCGAAATGTTCTCTTATTTGACCATATCGATTTGTTTTTGTTATATTGTAATGCAACAATTTATCTTCTTTCTTATTTAACAAATGTTTCCCTTCGATTTTGTCATATTACTACTTCTATCTCATTCTCCTCTCGTGTAGCTTGTACCTTTCATTTGTCTATATTATATTATTTCTGTTTGTCTTTTTTTAACTTTGATGTATATATTTTCATAGTATTATAATTATAGTTTATTATTATTTATGCTTATTTACTCTGGTATTTCATAGTAATTCCAGAAGAGGTTTGATAAGGATGATGAAATCATTAACTTGTCTCGATGATGTCTGACCAATTTAGTTGTTATTTTTATATTTTCAAATGTTTATTTTCTATGACATTGGATTGTTTTATGACACATTTTATTTTCTAGCTTATTTGATGTTTAGGGATATTACACTCACCTTCTTAATATATTGGAATGATAATTTTCAAAACAATTTATCTCGTGTGAACTTTGAATCACTTCAAATGTGTTATACTGCATTGCTTCAATTTATATCTTTCGGTTTTATATTTACTTTTCCATTTACAGTAATTTCAATGTTGTTCGATCGATGTAAGAATAAAGTTGTTGGACTTCTTTGAAATGAGATAAGTTGAAGCAATAATTTGTGACCAAATTAAAACTATGTAAAGTACACAAGGAAATAGTTTAGTTTCAAACAAATATAACAAAATCATGGGTAAAAGTTTAGAAAAATAAGATAACATTTATAGGAAAACTACATTACAATATTCTAAAGAGATCGGATGAACATCCTTTTTTGTCACAGATAAATAAATTACAATATCTCATAAAAAATGTAGAAACATTAGATGATGAAATATTATAAATATATATTAAATATTAATTTTGATACAGCCCATTGAAATACTCTAAAGACATTTGTTTTGTCTCAATGGGTCCAGTTTTGGAATTATTTCATATTATCAAATTAAAGATGCATAAATAAGTTATTATTTCCATATTAAATAAATACACATTTAAGTTAAAATGTATTAAATTAAAATAATATAATATTACGAAATCAAAGACTTGTAAAAGTCACAAGTGAGAAGAGTTATAGTTATAGAGTGATATAGTAAAGAAAAACCATTAATTTTGAAGAAATAATGTAAATATTGTGTGAAAGTTATGTTCCAATTGAGTAGAACATCCTTCATTATCAAATAAAGTATGTATTAAAATATCTCATAAAGTATTGAAAAATCCAAGAAAACAAAATACTAAAAAAGAAATAATAAATATTTAATCAGACAGATTTGGTCAATGCATACCCAACATTGTTTCTTTTTTTAAGGACCTCGTTCAGAATTATGGTGATTTAAAAAATTAAATAAGCATAAAATATAAATTATTATATTATTTTTAATTAAATATATAATGAAGTTTAAATGACATAAACTAAAGTACTATAACATAGCCAATGTAAATAAATTAAAGGTCAATCAAGATGAGTATTAGATTTTCATAATAATATAACCAAATCAAAGTAAAACTTTTGAAAAAGTGAGATAAATTTTATTAGATAATTGCTTTGTAGGGCACTAAGTAGATGGAGTTTGAAATTCTTAATCATGAAATTAGACACAACTAAACATGACTCAAAAAGAATTAAAAAATACTAGAAGCAAAAAATTTTAAAAACATAAAAAAGGATAATTAATTGGATAAAGATTGTTATGACAAGTACTATGGCATTTGTCTCATCTCCATCCGATCTCACTTAAAATTATTACAAATTATCAAAGTAAATAAATTTAGATAAGAATAAATTGTTATTTTAATGTACATAAACATTAAACTTTAAATATATTAATTCAGGTAATGTAATATAATCAAATCAAAGTAATATAAAGCTCAAGCAAGAGGAGATTTATTGTTATGTAATAATACTAAGAAATCAGAATGAAAATGTTGAAAAAATGTTACAAATAATACATATAAGATACGTTCCAACGTACAATCATTATCATGTGTAGCATCCTCGATTATCGAATTAGTAGAACTCAAATTGTTTTTAATATTTTGCCAAAATCCTAGACAATAAAATATTTAATGATATAAAAAAATAATTTGTACCTTGATAAAATTTATTGAGATAAATTGAATGACCTTTTTCATCTCAATCATTACTTGTTTTGAATTACTATTAGTTAAATGTTAGAGAAGCATAGTTATTAATAAATTACTATTTTAATATTCAATAATCACATATCGAAATTAAAATGAGTCAAATTGAAATAAACTTATATATATCTAAACAAATAGCATGTAAATATTATGCTACAACAAACTATGAGTGACTTAATAGTTTAGTCAAATCAAAGTGAAAAATTTGAAAAAATGAAATAAACTCTATATGAAAGTTTTGTTTGATAGTACTAATGATATTCAATGTAATATTCTTATCATCAAATTAGGTATGAATAAAAATACCTCATAAAATATTACAAAACCTTAGATAATAAAAAAAACCAAAAATATATAAATAAGTCTATAATTGGATTGAGGTGAGTCTAATAATGTTTATTCCATCTTGATCAAACTTTATTTGGGATTAGTATGAATTACTAAATTATATATTAATAATAAAAGAAAAATTATTATTTTATTATTTAGTAATTAAAACTTTATATTAAGATATGATGAATTCAAGTAATGTAATACATGAAAATAAAAGCATTATAAATGTCAAATGATAAGAGGTTTACAATGACATAATAATATAGTCAAACCAAAGCAAAATGTTTTTAACAAATTAGATAATATTTATGAGAAAAGTGTCTTCTAAGATACTAATGGGATCAGTGTAACAACCTTGATCATCAAATTAGGTATGTACCAAAAAATATCTCTTAAAGAATAAAAACCTTAGAAAATAGAAAATTAGGAAACAAAAATGAATAGTTGATTATATTATGCTTGTTGGGATGGGTCTCATGATATTTATTTTTTCTCAATTAGACATCATTTGGAATTTCCATGAATAACCAATGTAATTGACCATAAATAACAATAAATTATTATTTAAAATTTAAGAAAATAAATATTAAAGTTAAAATAAGATAAGTTTAAGAAGTGTAAGTAACGAAATCAAAATGATACAAAGTTCACACAAGAAGAGATTTAGTGTTATACAGTAATATAAGCAAATCCAAGCAAACATTTTGAAGAAATTAAACAAATTATATGGGAAAGCTCTAATCCAAGTCACTAAGAAGATTAATTGTAACATCATTGATCATAAAATCCAAAATGAATAAAACATTTTCATAAAGATAAAAAAATCTTTAGAAAATGCAAAATTTCAATAAAAATAAAAATATGATTTTATTGGGTAAAATTTTTTAAGAGCACTCAAATGTCTTTTTATTCATCTTGATCAAATCTCTTACAAAATTTCTAGGAATTGTAATAGAAAAAAACATAAATCATAATAAATATTAACAGAACAAAATCAAAGAAATATTTGAAGAAATGAGATAAATTATATTGTAATACCTACTTTCAATGATAAAAAATAGAAACTAAAATTCAATTATATAGATCTTTCCTTAATGAGTCAATCAACATTTATTTCATATATATCAATCCACATTTAGAATTACTTTGTAATACAAAATGAAATAACAAAAATAATTATTAAAAAATATTTTAGTATTAAGTATGTATATAGTAAACCTAAAATGTGTTAAATCGTAGGAATCTAATTTTACTAAAAGAAAGCAAAAAATTTCTAAAAATGAGATCAAGTGTATATGGTGACAACATTTAGCAATATTAAAGAGATCAACTATAACATACTCAATCATCAAATTAGATACAATTAAAAATACCCCATAAAGTATGCTGATACCCAAGACAATAACATATTTAAAAATATAAAATTAAATATGTAATTTGATAGGGCTCTTTGAATTGACTCCAATAATATTTATTTCTTTTAGATTAAGCCTCCTTTTGATTATATTAAGAATTACAAAAATAATTTTACCAAATAATAATAAATTATTGTTTTAGTAATAAGTAAATTATTTTAAACTAAAAATTAGGATAAATTCAAGTAACTTAACAAAACCAAATCAAAGCAATGTAAAGTTCACACAGTTGGTAATTTAGAGTTACATGGAAATTTAATCAAATAAATTAAAAAAATTTAAAAATGATTTACATTTTATAGGAAAGAAGCATTCCAAGACACAATGGAGATTAAGTATAGCAATTGTGTTCATTTAATCATGTCATAAATTGAAATGCCTTATAAGGTATGATAAAATAATTTAGAAAAAATACATAGAAATAAAAAAAATGAATATTGAATTCTATATAACAAATGGATATGAGTCCAATAACATTTATTTTTTCTTTTGACTTGGCCATATTTGAAATTGCTATCATTACCAAAGTAAATAAACATACATAGTAAGAAATTATTATTTCAATGATTAGTGAATATTAATTAAAACTAAATAAGATCAATTCAAACAATATTATATAGCCAAATCAAAGCAATCTAAGAGTCATATAATAAGATAATTAGTTTTTTTATAGTAATATAAACAAAACAAAGCAAAAACTTTTGAAGAGATGACATAAATTGTATTAGAAAGTTACATTTTATGATACAATGTAATTGGTCTACAAAAACCATTGAAAGTCAAATCAAGTATCAATTAAACTACATTTCAAAAGAATAAAAAATATAAGAAATAAAATAATTAGAAAATTAAAAATGCATATTTAATAAGATAGAGCTAGTTTAGACATGTCAGCCAAATTTTTTTTTGTCTTAATGAGGCAAGATTTGTAATTTCTACAAATTGCCATTGTAGACAACCATATATAATATAAAATTATTATTTTATTATTTAGTAAATGTAAAATTAACCTAAAATGATAAAAATTGAAGTAAAGCACATATAAAAAATTAAAACCCTATAAAGGTCATACAGGAGTACAATTAAAGTGCTTAGTATTGTAAGCAATTAAAGTTAAAAAATTGGAAGAAATGAGAAAAATTGTATAAGAAGGCTATAATTAAAAACATTAAGGAAATCATGTGTAAAATCAACAATTATAAAATTAGGTGTAAAACAAATATGTCATAAACCATGTCAAAACCTTTGAAGTTTAAATATTTAAAATCTTAAAGTTATGTATTTAATCACATAGAGCTCGTCTAGATGAATCCAAAAAAGTTTACACCTGTCAAACTAACCTGAAATAGTTTTACTATGAATTAAAAAAATTTAAAGTAGAATAAATAACATTAATTTATTCTTTAATAATGTATATATGTATATATATAAGATGAAATATAATAAATCGAAGCATTGTAATATAATAAAATCAATGAACTTTAAAGGTAATATGAGAGGAGATTTAGAGTTGAGTAGTAGTTTAACAAAAATAAAATTAAAAAAATTAAGAAATAACTTAATTTGTCCAATAAACAAAGAGTCTAAGATACTTGGAAGATTGAGCACAAAATCAATTACCATCACAATAGGCTTGAATCAAAACATCTCGTAATGCTTCTGCTATTGGATAAACTTTGTAGAAAAAATTAAAACTTTATTAGATCAAGCTCATCATAATGTGTCCAATAATGTTTGGTTCATCACAATTAGACTTAAACTAAAATTACTACAAGTTAGCAAAGTAAGAAAAAGAATTAAGTAATAATAAATTATTATTTGAAAATTAAGTAAATATATAATAAAATAAAAATAATATAAGTTGAAACAATTTATTATAACAAAATCAAAGAAATCCAATAGTCACACAAGAAAAAATATTTAGATAAATAGTAATTTAACAAAATCAAGGAAAACATTTAAAGAAATAAGACAACTAATGTGGGAAAGCTGCATTCCATATTACTGAAAAGATCGAGTTTTCACCGTCAATAATCAAATCACGTATGAAAAGAAATATCTTGTAAAGTGTGTCAAAAAAATTAAAATTTTAAAATTAACATTTAAATGGGTAGTGCTCAATAAGACAAGCTCAATCACATTAGCTTCATCTCGATAAATCCTCATCTAAACTTTCTACAAATTACTAAAGTAAATAAAAATAAATAATAATAAATTATTATTTTAATATCAATTAAATATAAGAAAAAGCTAAAATGAGATAAATTGAAGCAATATAATACAAACTATTCAATGTGACGTAAAGTTCATAGGAGAGGTCAATTGTAGTTCTATAGTAATAAAACAAAAGCAAAACAAATGATTTGGAGAAAAAAAAACTCATGGGAAAGTTGAATTAAGATAAGAAGGAGATCAAATGTAAAGTCCTCCACCAAAAAATCATTTATGATTCAAAATTCCTCATAAAGTGTGTAAAAAAAATTATGAAAATAAATATATGGTTTGATGGTTCCTTTCAAGGCAAGTTAAATAATTTTATTCATCTTGATTGAACCTAATTTTTAAATATTATGAATTACTGAAAAAACCAAAACAATAATAAATTACTATTTTTAATCTCAAGTAAGTTTATATTAAAGCTAAAATGAGGCAAATTAAAAGAATGTATCTAAACTAAATTAAACTTGGATAAATGTCATATAAAATAAGAACAAGAATTTTAATATAATATAACAAAATCAAAGAAAAAAACTTGAAAAATTGAGACAAATAGCACAGGAATGTTGCAATCCAAGACACTGACGAAGTTGGGTGAGACATCCAAAATCTTCAATTCAACTTAAAATAAAATACGCCTTTTAAAATGTGGGAAAAAATTTAAAATAATAAGAAAAGGTTAATTCTATAATTCTCATAAAGCCAAGTCAAACAATGTTTCTTTCATCTTGATCATAACTCATTTTAAATTACGACAAAGTGTTATATTAAATAAATATAATTAATAATAAATTCTTATTTAATTGTAAGAAATTTTCAAGATAAATTTAATGATATTTGCCTCATCTAGGTTTGTACCCTTTTGAAGTTGAAATTGGTTAAATTGAAACAAAGTCAAATAACCAAATCAAAGACACTTATGGGTCACAACATAAGATAATTAAAGTAAAATAGCAATTTGAAGAAATCAAATTAAAAAATATAATAAGAGAAGACAAATTATTAAAGAGTAGAACTAGAGTTCCATAACAATATCAAAATCAATGCAATACATTTAAAGAAATGAAATAGGTGATTTAGGGAAATTATATTATTAAACACCATAGAGATTGATTATAACATCAAAAATCACCAAATCATATACAAATCAAAATGTAATGTAAAATATTTAAAAATAACAAAATTTAAATAAAGTAAAGAAAATTAATATGTATTTCAATAGAGCTCATCATTGTTTCACCTCAATCACACTTGGTTTTGAACTGCTATAAAATTCTAAAGCTAATACACAAGAATAATTGTAAATTATTCTTCTAATAATAAGTAAATATTTATATAAATGAAAATGAGATAAGTTGAACCAATGTAACATAATCAAATCAAAGTTATAGAAAGGTTGCATGATAGGAAGATATAACTATTTCATAGCAATTAACTAAATAAAAGAAAAAAAATTGAAGAAATGAGATAAATTATATGGGAAAGTAGTATTCCAAGGTATCAAAAAGATCAAGTGTACTAGCAACAGTTATGAAGAAAGATACAAATAAAAATGTCGCATATTTTTTACTGAAATAAAATTTAAAAAATATTAAAATAAATAATTAATTGTATGGAGCTTAATGAAACTTATTCAATGACTTTATTTTTTTTCTTAATTATACACCATATTGAAATACGATAAATTTCAAAAAAAAATAAACTTAAATAATAATAAATTATTATTTTCATAATAAGTATAAATAATAAAACTAATGTGGCATAAATAAAAAACATAAAATAACAAAGTCAAAGCATTATAGAGGTCTCACAAGAGCACAATTAGAGTTTCATAAAAATATAGTAAAATTAAAGCTAAAATTTGAATAAAAAAGTAAATTTTATAGAAAAGCTACATTCTAGGATATTCAAGAGTTGGAGTTTTGTATCCTTAATTACCAAATCATTTACAAATAAAATGTCTCATTAAAAATGTAAAATTCTTAAAAAATGAAATTTTTTAAAAAATAAAATAAATGTTAAATTTGATATATCTCAACGAGTTGTGTTTAATGACAATTGTTTCACCTCAATTAGACATCGTTCAGAATTAATACAAACTATCAAAGTAGATATGCATAAATTATAATATGTTATTATTTTAATATTAAGAAAATATATATTAAAATAAAACAAATAAATTTTAGAAGATATAATATAATTTCAAGAAAGGAATAAAGATGTCAGATGAGAAGACCATTATATTCCACAACAATATGATCAAGGCAAAGTGAAAAATTTGACTAAGATGAAATAGGTTATAGAGAAAAGCTACACTCGAAGATATTAAGGTCATGGAGTATAGAATCCTCAATTACTAAGTCATGTACAAATATGAAAGCCACATAAAATAAGATAAAACTTTAGAAAATAAAATATTTAAAGATATTAAATTATTTAGTTAAGAATATCTTGTTTAAACAAGTGAAATTATATTTATTTAATCTTGATTAGATAGGTATTATAAATAATAATAAATTATTATTATATTATTAAATAAATATATTTTTAATTTGAAATAAAACAAATTGAAACCATATAATGTGACCAAATTTGAACCATGTAAAAGTCTCATTATAAGATAATTAAAGGTATATACTAATATAACAAAATCAAAGAAGAAATATTGGAAAAATTAAATACATTTTTTGATAAAGTTGTGCTCTAAGATACTAAAGAGATCAAGAATAACTTTTTTGACTATGAAATCAAGTAAAAATCAAAACCTCTAGTCAAGCGGGATAAAACCATAAAACCATCTTTCAAAAATATAAAAGTGAGAATTTAATAAGATTAAGTGCATCAAGGTAAGTTCAATGATATTTCCTTTCTCTCGATTGGATCTCTTTTCGAATTATTAAAAATTAACAAAATATGAAAAAATATATAGTAATAAAACTATTCCTTTAATATTAAGTCAACATATATTAGAAAAGAGATAAATTTAAATATTGTTATTGACAATCAATATAATTAAATTAGATAGAAAAAGTTTTAAGAAGTGTCATAAATGTTATAAGAAAGTTGCATTCAAAGATGCTAAGAAAAGCAAGTATAATATCCTAGATCATTAAATAAGATATGAAACAAAAGTAGCTTATAATGTGTGCTAATACAAAAAAATTAGAAAATATAAAAATAATAATTTAATGAGATATGGCTAGTTGACATGCATCCATCAATGTTTTTTTGCCTAAATTAGAGCACATTTAGAATTGCTATGATTTTTTACAATAAATAAAACAAAGAATTATAATAAACTATTATTTTATTATAAAGTATAAATATAATAAGGCTTGAAGGATGTAATTGAAAGTAAGGTAACATAACCATGTGAATGACTTATAAAGGTAACACGAGATATGCTTAATAGTTGTATAATAATACAACCGAATCAATGAAAACCTTCTAGAGTAATGAGATATATTATGTGGGAATGTTGCATTCCATAATACTAAGTATATCTAGTGAAACACTATTAATTATCAAATTATATACAAGTCTAAATACCTTATAAAGGGTGTTAAAATCTTTAAAAACATATTTTGCATAGCAATAGTTTTTTTTGGAATATTATTTCACACTTTTTGGGCATATACCATAATGTGTTTTTATTTTCACTCTATTGTGGTTTATACAACTTATCACTTAAGTGTTCATAGAAAATTATATTTAATAAATTCTTTTAAAATAGGAAAATATTCTTTAAATATTTTTAAACTTATAATTTATGTCATTAAATACATTTTGTTGTCCATTAAGTGTGTTTTCAATGTAAGACTATCCATCAATAAAGCAATCAAAGTTTCCTTTAGTCTAGAAGAAGATTATTGAGTTATGTATTTTATCTCTTTTAAAGGAATTGGAAGAACTTTTGTCAATCTTATTATATCCTGAAAGATCAAATCACATATCCAAGTCGTTAATTACTAATAAATGTTTTAGTTTTCTTTATTTATGTAGCCTTCGATCACGAATGCCCAAAATATATTGTAGTGTAAATTAAAAGAAGTTAGGAAACCAATGCTCAATAACATGCAAAAGTGGCACATAGGAAAAATGAACTAATCTTATTCATGCATTGTTAAAACATGTTTTGTTGGTCACAATGTTATCTAGATAAACATTAGTTTGATGGTACTATCATTACATGCTATTGTAATGTTAATTCATTTTATAAAAAAACTGAAACTAAGTTTAAAGTGAGTTATACCCATTTTAACCTAATGATTATATTATATGATATCTCATATCATACTTGTATAGGCTACATTATAGTGTAAAGCAATAACTAAAGTTTAATATTTTAATGGCATCATGTTGATACAATGGGCATAGATGTGATCTCCATCTGAACAATGAATAAGAAGGGCAAACTTAATTACCCAAGGTATTAGTCTGGTACCTGTGTCATAAATTATCTGGGCATCAAGTTTTTACCAATGTCATGTGCATGTGTTTTCATTCATATTAGTGCATAACTTATTTACTCTTAAGTATGAACATATGTGAGCTATTTTGTAGTATGATATACACAAGTATTATATCGTATTGATATGACTTAAACACAACAACTTAAAGTAGTTGCCCATATTATAGTTCCTATTTAATCACCTTAGTTTTGCTTTGAGATGTTATTGCTTAATTATGCAAGAAAGAAAATAAACTTATTAATGTAAATATTTAATTTCTACATCATCGTACTATAAAGATGTCAGATTCACATAAATATGATTTACTTTCTCATAGGACTTAGGTAAGGTTTGATATAAAGCCATGTTAAACTATGATAATCTTATCGTATAAGTACACTAATTAATATAGTTGATGTTCTTCACTAATGTATAATAACGATCAATGCATTAGTCTTCCACAATTTATTATTTTTCACAAATAAGTACAAAATGCTTAGCATAAAAATGGTGACAACACTATCACAAGGTAATGAATATGATCATTTGTAGAGGTTTCAGTAGTTAGTAAATGAATTTATCATGCAAATGTTTTTCTTATATGATCACATCATATAACATTTTTTTAAGAGCTTGTCTCATGCAAAGATGAGTATATACTATGGTGGTGTTCTACGATGAGACATATATGAACTATTTAAACATTAAATATGAACTATATTATACTAGTTCAATCTCTAAGATTGTCTTGTATGATATATATGCATAGGGACTTAAACACCGAACTATGGTTGGGTGATGTATCGCTTTATAAACTATCTTGAACATATATTTTTAGATATTTTCGGCCATCAAGATTTTTTTGTTTCTTTTTCAACATCCTAGTAACATATAGTTCATGTACTAATCTCAACATAAACATTAGAGTGTAACGACCATTTTAGTAGACTTTCGAAAGCACAACTAACCACTAGAGAATCCATAATTGGCTTTAAAGTTAAAATTAGTTTAAATAGAGAATGGTTTTAAAGAGAAGAGGCTAATGTTTCAAATTACAAAATCTAAAGTTTAGGAAAATGAAAAATCACAAACTCACTTGACTATAGCTGTAACATCTTTTGATTTTTTTGCTTGCTTTGCTAAACTTCTTCCTTTTGATTAATACTTGTAACATCATATTGCGATTATCATCTCTTTTGTTGACTGATATTTTTCAAAGAAGGATAAAAAGTAAATGTTTTTGAATTTATTTTTTTAGAAGAGATATTCTTATTTGTTTAGCTAAAATTCTTAAATTCTTTTGGTGTCTTCCTTAACCACTGCTGATGCGTTAGGTTGACTCCTACCAGCCATGATAAAAGCAACTGGTTAGTGGAAGCTCAATTAAGTTAATTGTAATAGACATAGGCATTGGTTAAGATGAACTACCAAAAAGTCTTGTTTGCACATTTTCATATTTGTTGTTTGGATTTTGTTCTTCACATTTTCATAAATTATTGCAATGGTTCTTCTAATAGTTCCAAACGAATTCATTTTGTTTTGAAAATTTGTTGCTTAACATTGTATAAAGATGTCATTGTTCAAACCCTCTTGTAGTATTTGTCCCTCTCTAAGTTTAATGAGAAGTATTATAGAAATATTTTCACAAAGAAAGAAAATTTTATGACATCCTCATGGCTCCTTCTATTATAAAGCATAATGTTATTTTGTGTGAAGGAATAACATCCCGTTACTCACCTTTATTCAAACATTAATATTATTTGCATTTAAAAAAAAGATGTGTTTCTTTTTTTAATGTATTTGTTTAAAAATTTAAGAAGTGGTTAAAAATCCTTTTATTTACCCAACTAAATTAAAGTCAATGAAAATGTTAAAAAGTCACTTTGCTATCCCACTATTAAGGAAATGCTCAAAGTGCTGATGAATGGTTAGGCCATGAATATTTTATATTGTAGACTATTTAAATATAATTGCAACATATACAATTTGGTCAAAACTTGAGGTTACTTATGAACTTACATAACAAGTGAAAGAGAATAAGTTCAACATACAAATTCGTGAATATGAGTTATTTAGAATAAATCCTTATGAATCAATGGAATCAATGTTTATTTTCTACACAAGTATTATCAAAGAACTACGTAATAATAAAATAAAGTTTTTTATGTTAGAACCAATTCATAAAACTCTACTTATACTCCAATGGTAATATGATCCTAAGGAGATTGCATTAATGGTAATAAATAATATTTATATATAATATCTAGATGTATTAATTTGAGGGCTCTTTATGAATGATGTTGTGTTTGAATGGAAAAAGAATGAAAAAGAAAAAGCAACGAAGGAGAAGAATAAGAAAAATGATAACCTTTTTCTTTTGTGGTAGAATCTACATTGCTTCCTACCTAACTCATTAATCTTTTGCTTGGTAGCTATCTTTTTTAAAGGGCCATCTAGCTTATATAACAAGTGAATGGAGGTGGAAAGGTTCCTGTGATAAGAAGTGAAAGGTCAAGAGGCCACAAAACATGGATAACAAGTGCCACGAGTGTTTATCAACATGCACGTAAAGCCTAACAACCTTCTCTACAAGGAAAGAGTTGAGACATTTTAATTGTAAAAGAAGAAGTGATGTCATTGAAATCCCATTGAGTGATTTAGAGAGCTAAACATTCAATGGGGAAGTAAAGAAGGAGATCTTGATTTGTTTATTTCCTAAGGCATGTGTGATAATTTATCTAATAGGGTGGTTTGCTCCAGTTGGTCTTCTTCATCATCAAATAATTATAAATAATGGCACAATGGTATTTGTATAAACTACAAGAAATTAACCCCAAAGTGTGGTATGTTAAAAGTAGAATATGAGAATTATATGAGATTATGTATTAATAAAAATGGAAAAAATGCAAACTATTTATGAGAAGTAAAAAGTATAACATATGAAGTGGCTACCTTAGTAATCACAGGTACAATGTCAACTTAAGAATTGAAAAAATCTAGAAACAAACATTAAAATTGTAATATATTAGCTCATAGACCAAATTGTGATAACTCTTTTATTTTTAAAAATGTTAATGTAATTAAGTGTAGTTATGGTATGAAGATTGTTCATTTAGCTTCTCAATATAAAATTAAGAGAAATGTTATTAAAATGCATCTTCCATTTCTATGGATCCAAAAAGTTATCCTAAATTACTAGGACATTTGGTCCCAATGCTCAATGGGCCCCAAAGACAAATATTTGATTTTTCTTTTTATGTGCCACTCTTCAAAGACTTGGGACGGTTTATGGTGTCAAGTCAGATGATGGATGCTATAGGCATATGACCTAGAACTCTTCATTTTTCATCTACATAACGAAATATCAAAAATCAAAATTTACTGTTAGCAAAAATTCAAAAAATGACTCATTGGAAAAGGAGCCATAGGCAACATTCATACCACAACATCAATTGCTTTCCTTGTGTAATATTTGATGCATAATGCTTTAATTAATAGTTAGCTATGTGACTTTTGTTTCTCAATTACATTTAACTCAAATGAGTACATTATTTGTAGAGATAACATTCCACTTATTGTCACACATACGAACAGAATACCTATGTAATTTTTTTGCACATGGTTTGTTTTGTGGACTAGAATTCATAAATCTTATTATAATAACTCAGTATTATGGCATAGTAAATTATTTTCATCTAAGTGAAGCTTTACCTAACAAAAAAAATTAAGTATGATTTAGTTAGAGGTCTACATCGTGTCCATTATAGTGATGAAAATTTGTATTGATCTTTGCAACATTTAAAATAATTTACATCCACTTTCACACCTAAAAAAGAAATGAGAACTAGAAGACCATTAGATTTCTTACACATATACTTATTTTTCCCAATTCATCTTAAAAGCCTATGAGAATGAAATATGTATATGTTGTGGTAGATTACTTTTTGTGATACAATTTAGTGATGTTTTTAAGAAAAAAGAATTAGGATTTTGAAAAGTTTATAGTTTAGTTATTCTTTGTTAGATCACTCTCTTTTTGTTAAACTATATAAGACATGAATGGACAAAGTGTGTGACTTCCTCTAGACTTCGTTCTAACTGCATTCATGCTAAATTAGATATCTTTACTAGCATTGGTGTTTTTGTGCTTAGGATTATTCAACCAATTATAAAGCTAGGTTTAGCATGCACACTTTCACTAACCCAACCATTTGGATGAAGTATCCTTGGTAACATCAATCCTATAAGTTAAGACATAAAGTTTTCATTAATTCATTAATTATTTCAAAATATTGGAGTCATTCAATCCCAATCAAGGTTTGCACATGGTGTACAAGATTATAGACTTTGCAATGAATTGAGTATCAATGAAGTGGTACTGACCATTAAGGATTTTGAGGGGGAAGTTGGACATTTAAGCGTCAATTATATCTTTTATAAATGTCTTCGATGTACTAATAATAAGATGCTGTACTAAAAACAAGAAAGAGATGATGAGCAAGCCATGAGTAAGAGGAGAAGGAGGATACATTAAGATTTAAATAAAGGAAATCCAATCACCTGAGTTGTCACTTACGAGGTTCCAAAGGTTGGATGAACCTTGAATTACACAATTAAATGTGGATAAAATAAAGGTAATAGAGCCAACTATGTTGTTAAAGAATGCATGTGATTGCATAAGAATATGATCACGTTCTAAATCGTAATCATCCTTCTAGTGAACTCTTATACAAGAAGAAATTTGTAAATTTAGCCATGTAGATATTGTTGTTCTCATTAAAGGCATGCATAAGATATATCTTGTGTAATCTCCACATGTTGAAATAAATAGATGAAGGAATGTTAATACCCTCCCTTTCTTGAGATTTATGTGACGGTTTTATGGTTAAATGAATTATTAAATTTAGAGTTTTAAGGATTCATGGGAAAAATATGCAAATTGTGAAATTTGCTTGATCAATGTTACCAACGATTCTTTACCTAAGAATGGAAGATTTCTAATATAAATTTTGCAAGCAATTTGGTTGTTTAGTTATGTTGTGTCACATGAAAACTAAAATTAGAACCTACATGAAACGAAAGCCATAATCTTGATAGCCCTTTGTTAGAAAACACTTGAACAAAATTGCTAATATTTTATAAATTATTTTTGAAAATTTTGACAAAATATCTTAATTTCAAAATAAGATTTTATGTATACAAGTGATGAAATCCTTAGATTATTTTTATGGAATTTACCATGCTTGCTTAAGATATCTCCATTTAACCATGATGACCATAATTTTCCACATGAATATCAAGGAATGATGAGAAGATACATTATAAACATGAGACCTTGATGAAGGCATTGCTAAATGTAAATTTTGGGTATATGATGAGCATTAGAGTAACACCTAAAAATGTAGTCAAACCCTAAGCACATCTTGTAGCCAATTATTTTCATGCCTAGGTAATACTTGAGAAGCTTGTAACACGACTTGATTATTTCATGGGAGGCTTGTCTTAGAGATTATTTGGATTTAAATGATTTCTAAGGTGAGTTATCACCCTTGGTTTTTAGATGCAAGCTTGGAAGAGATCACTTTAACCCTTGGAAGAAGGCTCGATAAGTCGAGGTCATGGTTAGGTTAAAAACAAGTAGGTTTTGGATATAACAGTTTAAGGTAAAGGATAGTTTATGATTAAGAGTAATTGTCATGGACATATCATTAACTTGGTGATTGGGTTAAAATTTGATGGAGAATCTTAGATGGACCCCCCAAAAAGTGATTCTTTAAATGTTTAAAGTTAATGTAGCACAAAGGAATGAGTTATTATTAATTTAGATGAAGCCATAAGTTAACTTAAATAAGACATTTAAGGATTAGATGAAACCTTATCAAGCCTTTAATAAGAATATTTGGGCTTTGATCAAACCCTAGGGTATCATACATAACACCTTTTATGGATTATATGAATCTTTAAGATATCCTAGATAAGATATAAGGTTTAGGTGAAACCCAACGATACCATAGATAAGACCATTGGGGGGTTTTGGTGAAACTCAAAGGTACCTTCAATAAGGAAATTATAGTTAAAAAACCCTATATTATGTACATAATTGATTTAGAATTTCTAAAGGAAAGCCTTTGAAACATTAGAAATAGAGGTAAGATTGGATCAAGAACATAAGCACATAGGGATTCTTTGAGTTTGCTTTGTATAGGGCCTTAAATAAGTAAGACTCTTCATAAATCCATGTATAATAGTTAGGTGAGATAGTAAGATTTTTTTTAGCCATATAATTAATATTAAGTTTAGTCGAAAGGCTAAATATTCTTTTGATCATATCTAAATCTAAAGCATGACATGGATTATTAGGCAAGACAATTAGTGACAAATTTTAGTGTCTGGGCCAACAGTTGACTCTCTAGATGGTAGTTTATAAAATCTGTATCACCCTAATTTGCCAACTAGAAATGAAAGTAAGTAGTGCAAGTCATTTGAACTAAGGTTTAAAAGATTACTTATGACATGATTAATGTGCACAAAGGAGAAACTTATGGTTTAGTTTTGAGCAAAAGCTAAAGTACTAGCATCATTAGGCTTAGAAATTCTAGTATAATGCCAGGTAAGGCTAACAACAAAGATTGTTTGCATATGTAACATCTGAGCATTGTAAGATGCACTAGATAGTTTATGGGAAACACTGAAACACCTAGACAATAAATAGATCATCGTATACTCTCAATTATGGTTTGCGAAATCCCTAACTTCACTTCTAATTAATAAAATTGGATATTGTTAAGATCAAGATGCATAATTTGATGGTCATCATTAAGATAAACTTTGATGATTCAATGTTCTAGTTTTAGACCCTCAAGTTATAGATGGGTTCAATTTCATAGGGAGTGTTAGATTAGTGATTAATGATTAGTGTGAAATTTTGTTAGCTCAAAAAGAAAGAGCTATGTTGCATGATCATATACTATAATTACTTGCATCATAAACTAATGCATTTTATTAGCTTAGTAATCTGGTGTACATCTTTTCACATATCTAATATTTACATTAATTATAGTCTATATTGTTTATTAGATATAGATCATTGTCACTAAATGTCATTTTTATAGTGTGACTTGTAGATTCCTAATTGAGCTTAGGAACATTCTCTTATTATTTTGGTATGCAACACTAGCAAGATAATATCTTGCTTAGAGTTAGAGATCACAGATGTTTTGTTGATTATCCAGCTATTCATTAGTGCTATTTTATATTTTATTTTTTTGTAGTGATGTTTTTTCTTCTAAATTTGATAACCTATGGTTATACACATTGCGTTGTACCTTGTATTGTTTCTTATGATGGAATTCATTTATGGATATTCTGTTTTGTACATAGGACTATGTTTATTTTTCACTATACCTTATTTTTTACCATGTATATGTTAGCATATATTGATAAGTTACCTTTGTCCAAGGTGAATTAATCCCTGATTCAGATGGGAAATAAAATTGCTAAGGGGTATAGTTCATTGTAGGTAGCATGCTATAAACATGTTGATTAGATTGAGGGATCTTAATTTCAACTTTGAGTTTCAAGCCCGATCGTTGAAAAGGTATCTGGCCATGTGCTTTTACTACAAAGTTGATGATGACACACCTCATGTATTTCAATGCAAGTGCTTTACATTAAAAATAAGAAACTTTGTTTAGAGAAATTTTATGTAAAATTTGATTAAAGTTTATTTATGGGTTTTTTTATAAAAAAAGTAATTTATTCCATGGAGTTAGTTTTACGTTTTCTTCTTTGATTCAGTTTGATGTCTAATTTGATCTAGTATGAGTTCGTTACTGTAGTCAAAGTCTTTAAGTTTTTCTTCTTTTTTGTTATCCTAAATTGCTTAAATCTGAACTTTTTCACTTTTGATACTTATCATCTTTTTTTATTCAACAATAAGAGTTTCATAAAAGAGCCATGTAGTACCACATAAAGTAGTAACAACACAAAGGAAACATACTTATGAGATAAAGCAATTAAGGTGTATTGTATCATTTCAATGTGTATTAACCCAAGTGATGTGTTGGACAATCAAGTTCTAGGGGGATGCATAATAGTGAGAACATGAACATATAAACTTTATGTTCTCAAAAGAATACATATTTCAAGAAGAGTTGAGACATGTTAACATGGTTCAAAGTTATCTAGAATGAATAGAACATGAGTCCATGCAATCAACATGACTATAGCAAAGAAGTTATTGTTTAAATATGAATCAGAAGGATTTTCATGAGATTTACTTATCTCATGGGATTATTGGAATTGTCATTTTCATTTAATGATGTCCATTTTTTAATAGTAATAATAAGCACTAGTCAAACGTTTCTAGTTCGATAACTAAAGATGATCATTGCTATTTGCAGAGCTTATAAAGCATATAATGAAAGAATGTTTTTTGTGTAGAAGAACCACTCGTTGTGAAACTTCTTGAATCCCCTTGTAATGCTTGTTGTAGTCAAGAATAATTTTATCAATTAAATAAATTATGAGATTAAGTCTTAAGGATGGGCAAATGACAAAACCAATGATGAGGAAGTAATAGTAGATAATGAAGGTCAAAATATGAAAGAATTGAAATTCTATATGTTCATCTTCGTGATTTGATACACCAAATTATAGAAAATTGGCTTTACAAAAACTCCCAAGTGCAACTCAAAGCCATATATCCAACAATGTAATTGCAAATGAATCTCACAAGCTAAAATGATAACATGATAAAATAGCTCACAATAAAAAATATAAATCCATAAAAGAAATCCTTTAGTTATTGTAAAAGTAACATTTAGTAAACAAAAGATATATATGTTGATCTATAAGAGAAATTTATAAATAACATTAAATGTAAAATTTCAATTCATGTATCTATTTTTTTTCATGGCATGCTGATGCAAAAACTTACAATGTACTAATTAGGTGCATAGTATACTACAATAAATCTAATGCTTTCCCCAACCTAACAAAATCATAACAAGGTCTAGTACTCTTACCACAACATGTGACGTAATGCTCCCAACTAGCAATGCGAATCACATAAGACAACATTCCATGGCTCTAAGAGTCCATAATAACAATATGTACACCTCACCACATATCATCACACATCATCATTATGTTATTGTACTAAATGTTCAACTATTCCCTGATGGCACGAAGTATAAAAATGGCATTAAACTAAAACTTTATTCTTTTAACATATGATTGCCATTCCATTTACAAGATCAATAAATTATATAAAACTAGACTACAATTCAGTAATAAGATCTTAACAAGCATTATTATTCAAAGTTTTCATAGCCCTAACTCTTTGAGACAAACTAAAACTTCTTTTAAGGAAAAAATGGAAGACCTCCCATTCTTTTTTACCAGAAATTGAAAGTGATATTAACCTTAGAAGCCATATATGTTCACTTAAGAGCATAAGCTAAATCCTCACATGCTATAACCAAATCTTGCCTCAAGCTTCCTAAGCATATCTTGGGTAAGAAGATACTTGGACAAGAGAATTTTATAGGTTAGGAGGACTGAATGTCATCCTAATGTTTTTTGTCTATAACAAAATTTGCATTGGAGCATTGAATTTAATTTTCACATTACAAGAAGTCTCAGTTCTAACAACTTATCAAATTAATGTATGAGCATGTAAATAATGTTTCAAAAAGTACGAAGCCTTGGTAATAATATGAATTACCTACATTCATAATTTTTTGTTGTTAAGGATTTCCATAATATAATTTCAAATTGAACAAGGAATTAACTTCTACATCGATTGGAGTTAAGCTACCAAGGATTCACTTTAGCTAAACCAACAAGCTCAGATGTTAGTAATTTAAACAAAATCTACCATTCATGGGTAATGAATCATGCTAATAAATCATGCTAGGATCTCACATTTCATAAAAAGAAGATGATGTCCTTTTTGGTATTAATTTTATCATGCTTTTAATTATATACCCATAATATCATGCCTTAGGCAAGGAGTTTTGAAAAATATGAATCAATGCTTCCATGTTAAAAAAAATCTCTTTGTACTCATAATCCTGATGTCAATAACTCATTTCTATCAAATATACTCTTAAATATAACTATACATAGTCATGTTTAAATTTATTGAGACATAATAACAGCAATATAGATTCTAAATTCAACTTTTCAATTTACATGTACACCAATAATGAATCTCTACATTGGCATGCTTATAATCATGTTATTCTATACCGCTTGCATAGTTAAGAATATATCAGAGAATATGCTTTGTTTTATTAATATTTTGCAACCAGATTAATAAAGAGGAGTCCAGTACAAGCTCATGTAAAATCCTCGAAGTCATAGTTCACAAAGAGAGCTCTACTTACTAGGCATATGTTGAAAAGTCATAGCATAGCTTTTTGACTTTGTGGAACTTATGGATAGTCCTTCTTTCTCTTAGCTTCACTTGGCTAGCCTTCTTTCTTATGAATATGACTAGATATTCCTAAAACCTAATAAAGAAACATCTTAACACTTATATAGTCTTAACTAAACGTCCTTAAATCTATGGATTTACTAAACAAATTTGTTAGGGTCTTTTATGCTAGTTAAGTCAGACATCTTATATATAAATAACTACAAACCCATAATATTTCTTAATAAGATATAAAGTTTTGAATAGACTGTGCTAACTAGATTGTTCAAAATAATAAATCATAATTTAATCACCAATACAAAAGTTGTTTTGAACAATTTGAAATTAGACACCTTGATATTAAACATTGTGATCTAAAGTAACGCAATCACAAAACTTGAGTTATTCAGCTTCTTTAAATCACACTAGTAATATATTTGTATCATAATATATGAATATACAAATCACCATTGACTACCTAAAACTTTTTTATTATAAAAGTATGATCAATTATTTTGATCATGTATGATACAATAAGTACACATTTCTCACCTCATATTTAGAATATCCTTTGGTGTAATAGAGTTTTGAACTGATTATTTTTTTATGATAATACTAATTGTATTGTACAACCATTGGTCACCTAACACCCAAGCCATCAAACATAAATCAGTATACTCCCTTTAATATCATAGATGTATAGAGCATAAAGTCATTATATGTATGATAATAGTATTACCTTAAAGTGACCATTGAATTCCATACTAGAGGTCTTATGTTGGTACAATTAGCATGATACATATATTAAATAGCCTTGTACCCATTCGCAAATTCCATTATCTCATAGTACTTCATATTGCATGATGTGTTTTTGTTGTACTAAACAATAGTAATTGTTGACCTTGGTCGCATCAAATTCTTCTAATATTAATGATCTTGATGTTATCAAATAATAAGATAGTGATGTAAAAAAGTACTTTACACTTGTATACATATTATTTTTGTTAACAAATCATATCATGTAGTTTACCAATATTTTATGGTAAAATATTACAATCAAGTTCACTTTCAACACTCTTCACCATGATGCTATATTATTCTCAATAAAGGAACAACAAGTAATAACCTAACATAATTGGTCAAAATTCAAAAAAAAACTTAACTAGAAAAAATGCAAGGAAATAAGATATATTAGTTTTACAAAGAAGTCTAGAACATCTCTTATTAGGACCACCATTTTTTAAGGTAAAGCGGTTGTGTGGTTTTGATGTAGGATAATTTACTAAAACATATTTTAGCACATGGAAAATTAAGAAGTATTTAGGTAATATATCCATATAAGAGCTTACGTATGCTATTTCTAACTTAGAAGAAAAAATTCTATGATCATTAGGTAAGTAAAAGCTTTTCTAGAAACCCAGGACTTACATTTATTTTTAACATAAGGGATCTTAACTTAAAGAAGAAGTGATTTTAACAATTGACAACCAAAGCAGTGACTATGGTGGTGAAGTTATGAGGTACACCCACAAGAAACGATTTTAGAGGGCCTAATAAAAAAAATCAAATGGTCACATTTGGTAATTGCTTTAATATGAAAGTAAGTGCCTTTTCAATCAGCAAGTGTTTGGAAATGTAAATGGCAATTGGTTTACTATGTTAATGATTGAATTAGATGACATCACATATCTTAGAATGATACTAGGTCTCCGAAAACATCATTTAAAGTAAAACAAATTAGCAAATTAGGCAAGTGATTGAAAAAATTTTAATGGATTGGTTCTTCATTTATAATGATGGTGACCAAAGAACTTAAAAAATTACAAAAAATGTTGGTCAATTAGATAACAAATATACATGGTACTTTTATAATATTCCATTATAAAATAGGACTCAATATGGGTAAAACTCAATTATCTTATATTCATAAATAGTAAATGGCAAAAAGTTATATTTTTTATGCCACAATGATAAGAAGCTAAATTTCAAAAGTTGTTATCAGTTAAAATAACATAGAAATCTTAGTGGATAACTTTTCATTTCTCCTTTCCCATCAAAAAGTAGCTGAATTATTAACTACATTGTCTTCATATATCATATTATCATTTCCAAACAACTAATTATAAGGAAATACCATTCAATATCGTGCATCGTCAAACTTGAATGATTATTGCTCCATTCTTTTACTAGGTAGAGACGGTACTATATATGACAGGTTCACAGATAACAGCATTGTTACAATTTGTTTGTCATTTTTACATTAACAAATTTATCAGACTATTATGATTACCAAATTTGGAGAATCACTTCTTAGTCTCTTGAGCTTTTTGTTTAAAGATTATAGCACAATTCCCATAGGTGCAACTTGCACTATGTTTCATAAACCTTATGTTTATTGAAGGAATCTCAAGAGTTCAATATTGTATGAGGCCATTTTGTTTTGTAATTTTTCAATATATAAAACATAGCAACACTTTTTCTGGAAAAGTTTTAATCAACCTGTTTTCAATGATAAATAAGATTGATATGAAAATGGGTTATGCAATTTTTAGATGGTCGTTACTGCTATTCATTTTATGTTTCAATTTGATATTATGACAGGTGTCGAGCTTTGGTTATTAACTGTATTTAGCATCGTTCATTTAGGAGTTGTAGTAGAAGATCTAACTTGATTATAAGTGTGCACGGTCAATTTAGGGGTGCATATTTTTGTTATATACCTTCGAAAACTTCTTTCTCTTTATTTTAGTTATAATATCATATTTTTCACTTTGTTTAACTAGATAATTATTTTGTATTTATAAAAAAATTCTTTTGACAAATTATGCTTTTTTAAAAAAATTAAAAATTTTCAAGTATGTCATAGTTTATTTCTACTTACATTTTATTATCATCTTGCTATTATAATATATTTATTATTTTAAATTATTAATTAATCTTTTTCATAAATTCAAAATAAAATCTTTGAGGACTTTAATTTTGAACATTTTACAAATTAATTATCAATTTTCAAACTAAAAATAACAAAATGGAATAAAATTGAACAACGATTAAAGAACATATTATAAAATTATAGTTAAAAAATTTGTTAGTTAATTTTAAAGTATATAAAGAAAAATTAAAAAATTAAAAAATGATAAAATATTATACTTTTTATAATGCTGAAACATATGCATGACTAGGTCATGAGAAAAATATTCCATCAACAAAAATAAAATAATAAAATATATATTAAAATTTTTGAATAATAATTTGACAGCAACACAACTTTTGATAATATTTTCATGATCATATAAAACATAACACTAAAAATAAAAAATAAAAAATTTGAAATTTTTTAAATCTTAAAATTTTTGCTTAATAAATGTTACAAAGTGAAGACTAAAAGTGCATGATGCTTATAAATCATATGGATAACAAAAATTAAATTTCTTAGAAAGCTTTGCACAATAAGATAAAGGACATATTTAATTCTAATGTGAGCATTCAAAAAAGAACTATAAAGGTTTTTTTAACATAAAAAATTCTGATTTTTTAAAAATTTGCTATAAAATTGAGTAAATATTAAAATTTTCTGTAATAAAACATTAAACGAAAAAAAAGATAAAATAAAGTAGAAAACACTAAATGAATACATAATAACTATTGCATTAAAAGATTTGAAATGCTTGAAAATTATGACTATTAAATTTTAATGGGAATGATTTTTACAAATATAAAAAGTGTATAAAATTGTAAAAGTTAAAAGCATTTGTTGATGAAAAAATATCTAATGATTAATATTATTTTAAAAGTGGTTAATATAACTTTAAATTAAATTATACTTTTTGTTGCATAATGTGTCAAAACAAATGTTCATAATAATTTTAAATAAGGAAGGTTTGTGAAGCAAAAATATTTATGAAACAGCCAAAGTATAAAAATACATAATGTTTTTGTGACAATAAAAAACCTGAAACATTTATTACTATTTATTGGATGAGGAAAAACATGCATTTTATCGACTCGAGTGTACATGTATGATAAAACATTTAAAATGCAAATACATAAGAAAAAGTGCAACTTAAAATATTATAATAATTATAAATCTAGAAAACTATATTAAATATTCTAATTTCTTTCATAAATCATTAAACATTTAAAATGTTACAAAGTGAAGACTAAAAGTGCATGATGTTAATGAAAATATAATTTACTTTCCATAAGATTGTTTTCACATTTTTATTAATTAAGAAATAAGAAAGTAGTCAATTCAGTCAAAATTGCAAATTATTTTAAAAAAGGAATTGTTTGTTTGCAGAAAAAAATTTCCTAGAATAATTTGGATAGCTGCCGCATCTTTATGATTTATTAGATTATCCTACACACATAATGTTTACAATAGTTACCATTTTATGCTATTAGTTTTGCAAAATTTGAGGTTTTAAAAAAAGGGTACGACAACATTACAAAGTGTGACTCGGTCTAAGAATACTAGATTTGAATTAATTGTAGTAGGTTAACTCAAATTCATTTTATGCCTTTGCCTTAAGATAAAACCTTTACTCTTTTTTATTATTTACAATAATTGGATTGTCATAGACTAAGAAAACTTCTCATATATGATAATTGATTACTGTTATAATAAATTTTTTTAGTATTACAAATTTGAAGTATATTTAATTATATTTTCAAAGTGGATATAAATATATTATATCAAAAGTGGCAAAGAAATACAAGTGTCACAAGAAAGATCCTCAAAGAGGATCAAACATGAAGTCAGACAACATGAGTTTGAGTAAGAGAATCGGGAAGGAGTCCCCAAGAACCCAAACGAAGTCAATAAGGCATGCAACACCAGCAACCCAGTCAACAGGCGCGTTCCCGTCTCTGTGAATGTTAGAGAATCGGACTACCTCCAGACCCCTGTCATACTGAAGAGTCTCAGCAAAAACCCCCTCCTCAGGAGGGTGGGAAATCATCTAATGAGCCACCCTGAGCGTCGTCATCGAGTAAGTTTGAATTTTCACACCTTGGAAAAGGGGAAGGGAGCCCCTAAGCAGGTTAAGGGCCAAGAGTATAGCATAGACTTCCATCATGTCAATGGCCTGGGAGAACATCCTCTTGTCGG
This sequence comes from Vanilla planifolia, assembly GCA_023846275.1. Lineage (NCBI taxonomy): Eukaryota > Viridiplantae > Streptophyta > Magnoliopsida > Asparagales > Orchidaceae > Vanilla > Vanilla planifolia. The sequence goes on from JAIUJO010000180.1 coordinate 481,131, forward strand.
CCACAAAGAGTGGCCTACCTATGCAATGTCACACAACCACGCCAAGACCAGCAATAGAATCACCAACAATAGTATCGCAATTAACTTTTATCCATCCTGTTGGGGGGAAGCTAACCATGCGTTACAAGTAAGTCCGATGAGTTGCCAGGATTCCCACTGGATAGGGATGAGTAGAAGAGATGTCGACTGAGTGCAGTGTTCACCTCGATCTGGATCGTCTGAAGCACCGAGCACGGCAGAGGAACTGGGTTGTTGTTCCTGATCGCATTCCTCCTTGCCCAGATGTAGTACATGGTGGTGGCTAATGTGGCAGCATGTCTCGCACCATCACCACGGCACGCAGTGTGCCAGCCCACACATCAGAGGAGCCGGTCTAAGAACAGTGACCCCGTGCCTACACCAATGGATCGACCTAACTCTGTCAAAGCACCACGGGCCTGGCGGTCAACCCGGAGATCCTGGGCACGCGGGAAGTCCAAAAACAATGCTGGAGGGACTCCTCCACCGCGCAGCCTAGCTGGCAATTGGAATCCTGGCTTAAGCCCCTGCGGCCCAACCACGCCGCCATAGAAGGGAACTCGCCGGTGACTCGTCACAAGAACATGCGAACCCTCGGCATCATTTTAATCTTTCAGATTCTCCTCATCACCTCAGCGGGACGTTGGCCACCACGCCTGACGGAATTCACAGCACTGCAAACAATATGCGTGTAAATCTGGCCACTGTCAACCTTCACCGTCTCGGTGTGCATCTGGAGCAGAACATCTCAAGCTCTCGGAAGGTGCAGAATCCTGTCAGTGAGCTCTTAGCCCGCCCAAATGCGGATAGTAGCCAGTGGGTGTGCATATTGATGTAAGTCAGCTAGCAGTAAAGTAGGAGGATGCCCAGCCAGTTGTCTTCCACAAAATGCACCGTCTGCCTATCGTCAATGCGCCAGACGAAGAACAAAATAGCCATAGGAATCGCCTCCAGCACAATTTTGCACACAGAGGAGGCATTCTGGAGAGCTTTCGTTTGCAGATCACTAAGCGAATATTTCCTCCTCTTGATGTCAACCTAGAGAATGGCTTCATGACTGAGGATGCATTTGCAGTTGCTCCTTTGGAGCCCCCGATGCCAAACGCGGAAGTCCTGAAGACAAAGCCAGCCAATGGCCTTCTGCAAGGTGATGCAGTCCCATGGCGCGTAATGCATCATCTTCATGCAACTTGTTCTGCACCAGAGGAATCTTCTAACAAGCCTCTCCATGTCATCAAGGACCCTCGTCGACACCACACCACGCCATAGGACGTGGTTGGGAATAGCACTGAGGATAGAGGAGGCCAAGGCGGCTCTGCCTATAAGTGACAGCGGATGGATGTGTCAATATACCACCGCGACATCAATTCTTTGGACAAGGTAGTTGAGATCAGCCTTATGCAGGCCTTTCATAGCAATAGGAACACAAAGGTACATAAACGTCAGACCATGCTCCATGAAGAGCTTCCTCAGGATCAGCTTGGATTTCTTCTTGCTGAACTTATTGCTAAAGTAAACTCTGGACTTCGTGAGGGTGACCCGCAGGACAGCAGCCTCCCCGAAAGCCCGTATGATACTGCGGACAACTGCGCAGCCATGCGGGAGGCGGGAGCAAACAACAGCACATCGTCCTCAAACAGAAGGTGCAAAATCCGTGGCACGTGCTGCCTAGGCCGGAACCTAAGCAATAGCCTTGACTCATAGTCCTTCACCAAGCTCGAATGGTACTTAGTGGCCAAGACGTAGAGGTAGCGTGAGAGCGGGTAGCCCTACCTGAGTCCCCACTACGCCACCACCCATAGGAGACGAGAGCCATTGATGAGTACCTTAAATCTCGGGCAGGTGATACACCCAACGATGCAATCACACCAGACGAGAGAGAATCCCATGACCTTCATAATCTCGAGTAGAAAGCCCCAGCACACGATGTCATCGGCCTGCTCCATGTCTATCTTCATAACCATGAGGCCCGAAGTAGCGGTGCAGGTGCGCATCTTCGCCGTGATATCCTGTGCGATATTGATTTATCAGAGATGCTCGGCCCGATAATGAATGCAGCTTACTCAAGTGAGAGGAGGCTCGGCATCAGCAGCTTCCGTCTCCCGACCAGAATGCGCGCCACTACCTTGTAGATGGTGTTGTAGAGGTTGATTAGCCGGTAGTTCTCAGGCTTACACGCCCCCTGTTTCTTCGGGATAAGGACAATGAGCATGTCCTTCCAGCCCTCTGGCAACCTTAGCTGCTTGAAGAAGGCCTACACCACGTTGATGACATCACTACGCGTGATTACCCAGTAGCCATGCAGTAACTCCACCTTGATCCCATCTATGCCCCGTGCTCTGTTCCTCTTGATTCCCCGCATGGCCACGATAATTTCATTTTTAGTAACCTTGCAGCCAAGATTGGATGAAACCTCATCGTCGACGATGCTAGAAAGGGAGGTAATCGGCGGCAAGGCCCCCTGGTCCCAGCACCGCCATTTTCATTCTAAGTAAGCCAGGATGACTCGTCTGATGCTGTCGGTAGAGTCCGCCACTTTGTCATCGTCCTCTCTAAGTTCGGTAATTTTATTTGTTTGAGTCCGAGCAGTAGCCACATTATGGAAGAACCTCGTATTGTAGTCTCCAAGTAGTGCCCAATGCACTTTGGCATACTGCCACCACTATTGCCCCTCGTGTGCGCAGCAGCAGTGGAACGCCGTGACCATATTCTCAAGGCGCCCATAATCCTCCTCAGTAAGACCCTCCCGAGACTCCCTTGTCTGAAGCTCGTCAATACCTCGTTACAGCTCCCTGTTCCGATTGACAAGGTTCCCCACCTCCTCCCGGCCCCATCTTCGTAGCACTATCAGCGAGCGCTTGAACTTTGTCATGACTGCCTCCCGATAATTTCCCCTCGCCCGTGTTTGCCATGCATGGTGCACCACATGAAATGATTGTGGAAAATCTAACCACACTCAATCAAAGAGCGGCCTGCCGATATTCGGCCATGGGTTTCTGCCACCCATGTTAACCAGCAGTGGGCAGTGATCCAACCCGAGCCGGCAAAGATGATGCACAGAGCATTCAGCAAAGGCTAGCATCCTCGCATAATTCATGAGAACCCGACCTAAACGCTAAAAGATCTGCTTGCCGCCATGCTTCCCGTTGCACCATTTAAAACGGTTACCAGAGAAGCCCAAGTCAGCAAGCTGGAGGTCTTGCATCAAGTTAGCAAGTCCTTGCTGACCCCTAACATAGATGAATCTTTGCCCACCAAGTTTCTCCTCCTGGGCCATAACAAAGTTGAGGTCCCTAGCGACAATGAGGGGATCGTCCCCGCAAGAAGAGTGCTGGATGGCGTCCCTTATTTCCCAGCGCTTGTGGTGGTCTTTGGGCCCATAAACAAAGAAAAAGTTGAGCATACAATATGTGCGAGGGGTAACTGTGCATGCCACAACATGTGCCGAAGCCGTCATGATCGTTAGGTCAACAAAGTTTTTCCACAAGAGAATAATGCCAGCCAACATACCCGCGGAAGGGTGAGTTGCGAATTCCCATTCCCTCCCGAGGAGCCAGTCCGCATCCTGCCGTGAGAAGGTCTGCGCTTTCGTCTCCATTAACGACATGGCTGCAGCATTCCCCTTGCGAGCCAACCGTTGGAAGTAACTCCTTAACTTCCTCTTCTTAACACCATTCATATTCCAAATTATGAGCCTCATTTTGATGTAGGCCATGTTATTAGTGTTTCCATGCATCCATGCATCACCTCTACATAGAGCGACTGCCATCTTCTTCCTTGATGGCCACTGTGCCCTACAAAGCCTAGCTCCGAAGACGTCTCCAATTTAGTGACACACCCATCTGGCCTTGTAAGTATATCCCCCTCCTGTTCCTCCTGCAACAAGGGCAGTTTTCCCTTGTGCCCTTCTACATGGGGCGCATGGCCCATTCCCACAGTCATCCAGGGATGACCACCTGAGCTTTCTTGCATCCGATCCTCGCGGCCCCTAGGTTGCGAAGCCCGCTTTGGTCCACTTCTGCCATGGTCCATGGATGGGCATTTGGTGCCTTGGGACGTGCTGGCAGTCTCCCGACCACGAATTCTACAGCTGGTTTCCTTTCGGGGAGGCAGGCTTGCCATAGCAGCCAAGTTTCTATGGTCAGCTGCACTCTGTCTCCTACATCGTGGTTGGATGAGCATCTATGGCCACAACCCATGTGCCTCTCCTTCTATATCAAGTGTGTTCTCCTCCAGCTTCTGAAGGCCACTGCTACCGCTTGCCTCTGTATGTTTGCCATCATCTGAGGATGTGTCCATAGCCACCGTTATTCTTTTGCGACCCACGACAGTCGGCAAAGGGGGAACAGGCCGAGCAAGCCCCACCTCCTTATGCGTGTTACAATGGCTCGCCAGATGACCAACATGGCCGCATGTGAAGCAAATTCGTGGCAGCCCCTCGTACTCGAAACCCTGATAGGTTCTCCCGAATTCTCTATTGAGCCGTATGCGTAGCTTCAGCAGCTTCGAAAGATCCATCCGGACGCACACTCGAGAGTAGGAAGATCGTTCCATTTCGGCAGTCCTACCGTCAAGTAGGAAAGGTTGTATACCGGTGCTCGCATTGCGGTATCAGTGTTTGGTCATTGGGCTGGGCCAGCGATCTGCCATGGGCCACCGAGCCAAACCTCGTTTCGGTAATTGGTGGAATCGAAGTGCAAGCAAAAGCAGCTGGAGGACAAGTCGAAGAACTTAAAATTCTTGTAGTTACCCCATCTGTTAAGCAACACCCGTGCGATGACGGGAAAGGAAAATGTATTCTCGTTGATTCAGCCAACCAAATCGAATTTATGTAATTCGATACGCCGCTGGCAAGCATCTAATGACTTGAGTATGTTGCCACCCTCAACGTAATCAGAGATTCCCACGACACGTTCCTTGACGTCGGGGTCGGGTGCGCATAAGAGGTCACCAGACTGCTGTTGTTGTAGTTGTTGCTGTTGTTGTTTGCGATCAGGACATCTCTGAAGCTGACCTTAGTTACGAGAGCTGCTAGATTCCCAGCATCCCCGTACACAGGTTTGGTCGCTTCTCCCATGAATTTGCTCACCATGGGCTCCGCCTCTTTGTGCGCTGTGTCCTATAGCTCCAGTTAGCAGCACTCCCTGAGAGGTCCTTTAGGGCATCTCCCCAGCATCCCCTTGAATCTGATAGTCAGGGAGCAGATCTGAAGTGTCCATCTGTTCCACCACGTTCACGGATCATCCGCACCTCCAGCGCACCACTCTGGCTCATGAGTATGTCCCCTCAGCATCGTAGTTTTGGGGAGGAGGGTGAGTTCTATATGCGGACATCGTTCCTCCCCCAGACGTAGAGGAGAGACTCTCCCTCACTAGAAAATTGCTCCCAGAAGTCCACTCCTTTCTGTTGCTCCTCCGAGTCTTATTTCCCGCCATCTTTCGTTCAACTAGGGCTACAGGTGGCACAAACCAAGCACGGGGACGATGTAGTGTGGTGCTCCACCAGAAAGCAAAACTGTTTAATCCTGTCCCTACGCCCCAGTTTTAGCCGGGTCAAAAAATTTAAATTCAATGTTCCTGGATTCACGTGACTCGACAAAATTTCGCAATGGTTGGGAGCTTCATGTGCCCTTCGCATGTGCGACCATTAGCCATTGACCAATGCCAGACACGTGCTGTCCCATGCCGCCGCTGCGCCATGATGCACCCAGCCGAGTTGCTGCACCCTTTCCGTCCCGAGCACACTGTCACCACTTGTCTTCCGTCACCACGTCCTAGCCAAGGCACCCAATGAGCACCTCTCGCACTGCCACCCGAGTGCAGTCACCCGAGAGTGGCCCACACCAATGCACAGATCGATGACAACCGACACAAGCTCCCATCGCTAACTCCCGTCACAGGCTGCCAGCGCTAGGACACGTCCCAAGCACCCCGCACTAGCTCTCGTCACAAGCTCTCGTCACAGGCTCCCAGTGCTAGCTCCCACCAAAAGACATTAATTCCAGGTATATTTAATTATGTTTACTTATAAATTAACACTTTTTATTTTTATCAACGAGCCTAACATGTTTTCTAACATCATATATACATTATGATAAAAACATTTGATAGTTCATTGCATTTATTATATTTCTTTTTAAATACAAAAATGTTTTACCTATGCTATCTTATAGATTTTTTTCAACAAAGTTATTTGTTTATTATATCTTTTCATTAGAAAGTTATACTAGTAAATTTCATTATGTGAGACATAATTTAAGCAAATTACATGTTTAATAATATTGACGATTTTTAGATTTTTTAATTCCACTAGTATACTTTTAAAAAATTTCTTTAGGAAAAAATATTTTCTTAACATTTACTAAATAATTTTAATTTATTATATTATTTTTATAATTATTTTGTTTTCCACTATATTTTAAAATTTTTTAATAATAATCTTTACAAGAATAGTTAATAAGAGATTTAAAAATTTAAATTATTTTAAAATATGTTAAGAAACTATGAAAAATAAATCTTAAATAAATCAAACAAACAAAATTAACAAATAGATGTTCACTACGATAATACAACATTTGAAGTCCTAAGCAAAGCTGTTTTTTGTAATATAAGGTTTTGTAGATACAGAAGTTGACCATATTATATGGTAATTACAAATTATAATAGTATAATAATAATAATAATACTTTTTGTACAAAAAGTTATTCAAAATATCAACAATAGAAAATCATCAATAAATGTGAAAAGTGTTCATATAGAATAATCTAAAACCCTCATAACATTCCAATTGTGTTAAATTATTCAATAATATATTAAATATATTAAAAAATAAAAATTTAATATCATAAAGCACAATATTTTTAATATTTGTTTCCTTATAATATCAATATATTTATGGAGATATTAAAACCATGCAAACTTTGTAAGCATGGGGAAAAGTATAATGTATTAAAAGAATAATTATAAAAAATTTTAAAACAATTTCAATAAGTTATAGAAAAATAATATTTTGTTATTTATTGATATTAAAATATTTTTTTGAAATAATATTTTATAGTAAGTCTGATGTTGTTATTTTATTATAAAAGCTTATGATGTTACAAAAAATCTATCTATTTTTTTGAAGCTAATTATCTTAAATTATAACCACTATATAAACATTAAAGAAACATATATTAGTTGTGTTAAAAAAATAAAATATATTCAAAATTTCACTTGAATACTTTAAGAAATGGTTTTCTTAGTCATAAGGTTAATTAGACTTAAATTTACGAAAAGTGCTTTTAAAAAAATTTATATTTATCGTATTGATAATAAGTTCTTTGAATATTAGAAATGTTATTTTTGTGAAGTTGAGAAAAAGGTCCATATAATATAAGCTTTATAAATTTTTTAGAAATATTGTTTTGTAAGTAAGCAACTAATTAACAAAACCTAAAAGGTATAAATTGAGAAAAAGTTTATAAAACATTAATAGAAACTATTTTAGAAAATAAATAATATAAAACATAAACACATAAATTCTTTAAAAGATAAAAACTTATCTATTAACTAAAATGAGAAAAATGTTTGAACTTGTATTTAAAAGATTTTATTGAAATTTTAAAATATCATTATAATATTACATGAAAGTGAATTTTTTTATTTGTATGATATCCTAACCAGAAATGTCACAATAAATAGAAACAAGGATAGTTTGTTATTTGAATAAAATATAATAGAATATAAAAAGATTGTTAAGAAACATAAAATTTCATAGCCAAGTAAAAATAAGTTTTTGAAAACAATTATCTTTATTAAGACTTAAATGTTATGAATATTGTTAAGACTTAAATATTATGAATATTGTTTTGTAAATCTATGTACACATTATTTTTTTTTCTGGTTATTTCATTATTTACATTTTTTCTACATTTGAACTTTCTAAATTTCTTGGTTTACAACATGATGTTTAATATACAATGTAGACACATTATTGGCCATCAATTTTTTAATATTAATCATATATACTTTATGTATTTTTAAATTCCTTTTTTAATCTAGCATTGATGATAATTTTTACACAAAATACTATATACAAGTAATGTATTTCTGTAATACAACAACTAAACTTTCTAGCATAGTTTCTTAAATTTTTGAATTGTCAAATTTCGTAATAATATTTACTATATTTAATATTTCTTGATAAGAACTAGAGAAAGTGGAAGTGTTGTAATTTCTTAAGATAATATGTAGTGTATTTTTTTGAGCTATTAAGAATATGTAGTAATAATTAGTGAAAGTGTAAAATTTCGGTGGAGTATGGCTTACATACACTTTATGTTTGATTGAAGGTTGATGGATTTGCTTAATGGCTTGATTAACTTTCTAATCTATTCTCAAGTGGGTTTACTTCAAATATTGTTGGTAAACAATTTCAAGATCTTATGTTCATTAATTTTAATTAGCAAAACAATTAAAACTTTCGTTTGCATATAAGTTGTAATTACTTTTAAAAAAATGAAGCAATCATTCTAATTAAACAACTCTACTTGACTTTGATTAGACAAGTTTAGCTCTAGAACACATGATATTCAATAGAAAATATCATAGATTCAAAATATGTGAATAAATTAAAAAAATAAGTTTAAAATAAGCTTAGTTTTTCTCTAGATTATGGTCATGAAATATGATGACTAATGTTACATACATATGATTTAGTTTTTGTGTTAATTTAATAGAAAAAATTAGAACAATAAATATGCCACATATTTACAATAATCTCATTATGTATATATGATTATCATTTGAGATAAAAATATAAAGTGAGAATAATGTTATACAAGTTAACTATCTTGTCATATTCTTTTTAATGTTCTAAGAGTTGAGTTTTTCTTCGTATAATATTTATACAAACTTTTTTTCATATGTGCAAAATTTTTATTTCTTATGAGTATTCCATGTATTGATTAAACTATAATTAAGTTGAACATGTATGACATAATTTGTCATATTGATTTGATTCATCAATTAACATTGAATGACAAACCACTTGTTAGTAAGTTGTATCTTTCACAAAATAGTAGGCATTTCTTTTGTGTATTTTCATAACTTTTACATGAAATAGTACGAAGCAGGACGTTCCACTTGTGTGATTCATTTTTTTTCATTCATTGCATATAGGATTGAAGAAAAAATGCAATAATGTTCTTATAGAAATATATTATTCTCTTTATGAGTATCGCTTTTTTGTTAAGTTAAAATTTGTTAGCAAAATTATCATCATATTATTGTGAGCATATATGGTACACAAAAGTCATAACAAATTTACATATTATGGAAAAATTAATTTTATACTACTATTCTCGTTTTTATACATGTACGATCATCTTAGCTTAATGTAATAAATTTATCGTGCTTGTATAAGTTGAGTGATAATTTAGAACAAAAATTGAAAAAGTAAAAAAAGCAATAAAGCTTTTAATTGCATTGTTTATTCATTTAGGTCATACATGTATGATAAACTAATGCTACAAATACATAAATGTGGGATAACTAGTTTATTAGGGAAATCTGTTCTATCTACCTATTGCTCTAGAATGGTCTATTATTTGTAAGTCTATAAACACTTGTTAAATTCATAATGGCTCATTTAGTTACACTTGGAAAACCAATAAAATAATGGCTACTTTAATCACTCTAGAAAACAAATATATCAATTCCACTTACCATCAAAAATGAGTTATTCATCAAGAATATAAGTAGGACTTTTTTTAATGTTAGAATAGATGGATGAATACATTCCATTCTATTATCTTTATTTAGTTGATTCTAAGTATAGTAATATCTTCATCTACATTTAGATATTTTGTCACTTTTGTAAAAAAGGATTAAGATAAAAGCTATAAAAACTTTTCTATTAGTAATAAATTTTGATGTTTCAACCACCATAATTGTTGTTTTGTTATGGTGAATGTTGGCTAATTACTATAAGCTCATAGGTGTTGTGTTGTATCTTTGATTGATGAAGTTGTTGAAAGGAGTTCTAGTATGTCCACCATATGGCAAATGCGCTTTATGTTTGTTTCTATTTGTTTTGGTTATTGCTTATGCAATAGTAGTATCTATATAAATGTAACGAAGGATTTCAAATGATCAAAATAATTGTTAGATAGCAATAATTATTTATGTTAATAATTCAAAATGACACCACTCCCCTCCTCTTATAGCAAGTGTAGTTCTTTCAACTATTGTCATAATGGGTTGTTTGAAATATAGAAGTTCCTAACATAAGGTCATTCTTTTGTAATTTTTATGGTGAATTCCTTCCAACATCTATTAGCATTCTAGATTATCCTCTAATTCTTTGAAAACATTATGCATTCTACGAAAATTCCTTTAAAGTTTTTTTTGAATTATAAACTATACTTTTCTGAATTTGTTTGTCCATTCTAGTATTATTCTTGATGATAACGGTCATAAGTCATGTAGTATTATTGTACTTAATGTAGGAGGACAAAAACATTTGCACTTTGCTTTCTTTAAAAGTCGACAACTTTTCTTCTTTTTATGATGAGATGGAAGATTTAGGTAGGTTATTCAGAGATAAATTTTTTCAAATCACTATTTTATACTTAGAAGAGAAGAAGCAAAATAATAGAAAAGGAAAGTAACATCATGTACTCTCAAACTAAGCTTATCAATCAAAGCTGTAAGGTTTAATTGATGTTTTCATGATATCTCACTTGTTAAATGTGATGATATTTTTTCTAAATGCATTAATTAATAAGTAAATAATTATGATAATCAGCATTATGCTAATTTAAAAGTGAAAAGCAACAAGCATGAACAACATACTCATAAGTTATAAAAGGCATGAAATTTTTAAGTAATGAATCACTCTAAGTAGTTGGATAGTCACATATGAATTTTCTAAATGACCTATAAAATAGGCATGCTTATTATGAAAACAATTATTTGCAAGTAATTCTTGCATTGATGCTTTGAATTAATAGAATATTTGATTAAGAAAAAAGATTGTAGATGTCAAAAAAAAATTATTCACTTATGTTGCAATAGAAACTTATTAAATTGATGGAAAATTTTGTAAATCTTGCTTAACATATTTCTTCATGCACACAAGCAAAGATGTGAATCTAAGTGAACGTTTTAAGACTATTAATTTGGAACAATCACCTGTGTTGGAAAACAACAAAGAACCAACCAATTCATTGTTTTATTACTTCACTTAATAGCCTAAATGATTAGGCCACTTGATGGTAGATGATGCCGCTTTAAATCTCACACATCCAATAATTTCTTGAATATGTACTGAAGGTATTTCAAACAATGGTTTTTGTCAAAAAATCTAGTATGATAACCTACCTAAACATGGCAAAGGTTGCCACAAAGATAGGCATGTGCTAGCTCAAATCAAACATTAAAAATAATTTGAAAATTCTTAGGATCACCTTTTTGTTTGTATTAAGGAAAAGGGTCATGTAATTAATAGACAAAATATCAATGAAGTTGTCAACAAAAAAACCCCACAATAGGAAAAGATTCAAGATGTTAACTCTTTGGCTAAGAAATCCATTATAGATGATCAACCACATGTCTTAATAAAAACAAATACAATTGAGCACATTGCTAATGCTAATGAAAGACAACTAATCTATACAAGAGAATGCAACTGTCTGGTAGGCCTATTATTGGATGACTATTGCTCCTTAAAAAAATCTAGAAAATGAGAAGGTTAATGATTAAGCTTTTTAATAAAAAATTCATACGATAAAATTTAGCTTTGATATGATAATCTAGATCTTAAAAGTTTTAGTGAACTTTAAAGAGATAAATAACCTCTATGTTTGAAATTCAAGATATGAAGGAGTTTAAAGCATTGAAATGTCAAAGAATTAGAAAAAAGTTATAAAAGATTAAAAAAAACCAATTAGCCCAAAAAGTATTAGAGAATGCCTTCAGCTATGCAAATTTTAGATAATGCTGGTCTTAATGAATGAATTCTTATTTTGAAATATTTGCAGTGCAACAAAAAATGGTTTAGCCTAGTGATTAATTCATTTATTAAAATGTATATTGTTAGATGAGTTGCCATGTTGGAACCTATGTCTTCTATGGATAAGGCATAAAAATTTGCTATTAAACTGAATTTTGTTAGCATTATTATTACGATCAAACGAACAAGATATAGATTTTTTTGAATTATTTCAATTGTAATGTTGACATTAATGAAAACTAGTTTATTTATATCAACATCAAGCATCAACACTAGGTTTTTAAAGCAAGCATTGCTTTCACCTATGAAAAAAGCATGGTATCTAGAAGGAGGATATTAATGGTGAGTTAGTTCACATTGTCAACAACACTACATATCCATCGATAGTGGGAAGGGATTTAAAGGAATTCACATTTTCAGAAGATTGCAACAGACTATCTACTCTTGAACTAAAACTAACATAAGAGTTTGTTCATTGCATAATTCTATGTCATCAAAAGCAACAATCAATTTTTAGTTAGGCATTCTATTATATGGGCAAGAAATGGTAATAACATATGGGTTTGGAAAAGATTAGATATGGTGTTGGTTAATGAGAAATAAATAAAACTTCTTTCAAGTTTTATAATCATCAACTTGTCAGAATTGGATCAGGTCGTGCTCCACTTCCAATAAAGGTCATCAAAATTCATCCTTTATCTACAAAATAATTCAAATTTCATAACATGTTTTTGAATCACCATACATTTCCATAGACAATGTAGAATAGTTAGAACTCTTCTTTAAATTGCCTTGGGAAGAAGGCCCTATCTTTAAAATAAAATGGACATAAAATGAGCAATAAAGATTGAAAAAATCAACATTTACAAAAATAATTTATCCTATTTAATCTCAAATGTTGCATTGAATGAAGCTAAAGAATTTAGGTAAGTTCTCCAATTCTTTGGGGAATTTTAAGCATAAACATTATATATTTTCATGAATCTCATAACCTAGAAACCATTGTTGATTTTTGAAAAACTATTCTTCAAAACATCATGAAAATAATATTCACAATGCTCATTCTTGATTAAATATTACAAATTTTTGATAGGTTGATTTCTCTAACGTAAACAAGTTTTATAAATATAAAGATATTCTACAAAACAAACTATAAGTTTAGTAGTTAGTATATTGTCTTAACAATAAAAATAAAGTGACAATTTTATTATTAAGTTTGATTCTTCTAATCCATCTTTGTTATATAATATAGAAGTGATGTGCCAACACATCCCATACAAAACCCTACCCTTAAACTCACCATAAAAACCAACCAACTTATTCATTTATTACATAAGGTAACTTATTCCTGATGTAAAAGTGAGTTCATATAGTAGTGCAATAACACAATAACATACGATCCAAAAGAAAATTTTGGGTAATTCAAGACTAAGGAGATATAACAAATTAAAGAGCATGCTTCTTATTGCTACCTAGAGAATGACAACTCCAATGAGGCCATTGATGACACTAGGTCGTTATAGTTATGAGACATGCCTTCACCAAACCTAACATAAGTGAGGATTGTAGACGTGCCATCGCTTTCCATACCTTTGTCAAGTTTGGAGAAAAGGATTGTAAGTTCATTATAAATAAGAGTACTATAATTAGTGGCATTTTTACAAATGGTTTATCATGCAACAAACTTGAGACCATTGATTGCCTAAACAAATAAATTATTTTTTTATTAAAAAAATATCCATTTATTTAACTAAATAAAGAGCTATACCACATAAATTTCACAATACTTTGAAAGAGATTTTATGTGATGTAGTTTCTATGCGAAAAGAAAACATTATCTTATGATGACCCTTTAATATAACCATGATGTACATTTTGCCAGCAATGGGTACACTTGTAATTTAACACATCATTGGTAAAATTTAAGCTACACCAATCAATATCTATAAACAATATCCAACCTATTAAAAAGTAACCACCTACCATTCTAAACATGAAAGTCTTATTTGTCTTATGATGAAATAGATCAAGAATTTATTGATAGAAATTTTATTTGAACCATACTAGTACCTAATATTCCAATAACTGCCACAATAGAATCAATTTTATTTAGCCTCACTGAAATGTTTGTAGTGGAACATATTGTAGAGCAATACCAAATTAGTCACATAATTGGATGAAATCTTCTAAGCATAAACAATTCACTGACAAGTTCAAGACTTCTAAGACAAAGCATTCAAAATTGAAAGATGTAGTTCACGTGACACTCCAAGCCCTCAAAGCCAAAAGAAAGATTGTTCATGGAGAATTTGTCACATTATTTTTCATAATTTTAAATTTCTAAAAATATATTAGTTAAGAATTAGTTTTTATTATTATCAATATTTTATTATCCAACTTATATACTTGTTTTTTTAGTTATTTTTTTAGATAAATTTTAATTTTTTTAATTTTATTTTCAAAATTTGCATAAAGACTTAACGTTCCTAAAGCATTCTTTATAGTTTGCTAAAAAAATATTCTATACATGTTATTAATATTGAAACAAAAATAAGTTACTATAATCATAAATATAACCAAATGTTTAACATGTTTAAGAATTTCTACAATTAAAACAAAGCACATAAAATTGTGAAATAAATTGAGTTAATCTTTATATAGGGACAAATTATAAGAAAATATTATAATGAAAAAAATAAAAGATATCTTTATAACATACAATTTAAATTTATCAAATTAAGGAAACAAAAATAAATTATTTGTTTTCAATAATTTAAAATATTGAAGATATTAAATGTTAAAAAATGATTGCGTAACATATCAAAGAAATTGGTATAGAACTACTGATAATGAAATATATATAAAAACTTTAGTGTAAAAAATAAAATAAAATAACTAAAAATTTATATTACTTCAAAATTGGCATTAACATCTCTTTGGTAAATTTTGAAAACAAAAAATATTGTGTTACATAACATGAAAATAAAATAACTAAATTAAAATAAAAAACTAAAAAAAATGTGAAAAATCTTAAAAATAAATGCAAATTTTGTCAATGAATGGCCTATGAGCTCATAAAAAAAGGAATAAAGTAGTCGAGGAATATTAGTTTTGTACAAAATCATAAGAAAATAAGAATAATTTTAATATGTAAAAATTCCACAACTTCTACATAAAATATATTTTAAAAAACTATTTTAAGCTTTGAATAAAAATATTCTCATAAAAAGGATAACTTCCCTATAATGATACATACAAAAGATTTAATAATTTTTTAGCGATTATTTTAAACTATACATCAAGTTATAAAAAACATTTCATATTATGTAAATTGTTGTATTACAAAGAAGTGGAAATTCCAAGGTCATATACCTTCTCATGTCCAACTAAACATCATTAATTATGAGATATTATTTACTTTTAGTGACAAGTTTAGACAATCTATTTACTACTAATTTATTTTTAAATATTAATAATTTTGCTATTTTTACTTATCAAATTTATCATATTTTTTAATTCCTTTATCATTATAATACTTTTTTTATTTATAAAAAATTTGTCTCTGCTTTATTTAAAAATTGATCTTATTATTTATAATTAATTATTCATGGTAGTTTGAATAATTTTAAAATCCTATATTAATAAACCTTTTTTTAGTAATTATTGTGTTTATATAAAAAAATAAAGTTGCTCAAGTGAAACACAAATAGTTATAACACTTTAACTCTTGATTGTGCAACAATTTTTTGATGAACCATATTTTTGTTAATAATTATATTTTTATTGATATTTGAATCATTTTTGTAAAATCAAGTGTTGATTAATTAATTAAAGATTTTTATCAAATAGTTTATCATGTAATTCACTTGTGAGTATAAGACAATGAGTGCTAGTTGTTTTTCTCATTTGTAGCTCAAGTTGTAAATCTGGAAATCATTTCTTTAGTAGTCAATGAACTAATTCCCACTCTAAAATTTAGTAAATGTACTTTATTTTAATTAGAATTATAAAACTATCCCTCCATGTCGATATGGCAAATATGCTTATATTATATTTCCTTTGATTGAATTTGGGATATAATAAGGCATGTATTTCATTAATTTTACATGCATATAAATATGTCTTAATAAATATTTAATATATATAAATTTCATTCTTTAAATTGATCGACTACTATAATTTGTAAAAGTAATAAAATTACAAGTTAACTATGCATTTTGCATTTGTAACTTTCAACTATCTTATAATATGATTGGTATTTCAGGTCAACAAAAGAAACACAAGTCAAATAAGATCATGAGCAATTTGCAAAAATTACACTATTTATATTACATTGATTTCTTATCCTATTTCGACACGAAATGGCTACCTAAGAAGTGTGTTAAGATGTATAATCTTAAAGAATCATAAAAATAATGTCATATATTATAGCATACGATGTAGTCATTAGAAGATTAGATTGGGCATGAACTAAACGACATTAAATATATGACTTAAAGTTTGTACTATTATATAAGTGCAGTAGAATTTTTTTATTCTTTTGTGAATGAGATTTCATTTGTTTAAATTTCTTTATTTGCTATATTAATTTCATTCATATAAATAAAATTTATTTTTTTAAAAATATGATAATGAATCTATTACTAAGTAATTTTATATGTAAAGAAAGAAAAAAAAAGTTTATTGTGCTTTCACTGTCGTATCCCCCTTTGCCTTATTTGCATGAATGCTAATTTATTTTTAATTTTTGGTCTAACAATTTTTTTGTTACTTTAAAGTGCCGAAGATTAATTTTGTAACTTTCTTTCATAGCATTTAATTGTTGTATCATGTTTTTTTTTACGAATTATATAAATTTTATTGTATTATTTCTTCAAGTATTCAATAATTGTGTAAATTATATTGCTGTATTTTGGCTAATGTGACTTGCCACTGACAAAAAGTAGTTGAATTGAGAGAGGTGCCTTTTACGTGGCCTTAGGTAAAAATAGTCTTTTTTGAAGTTAATCCTACTTAGGCAAGGGTAAAAATTGGGTGCTTCTTAAGGTTTTTCTCCTAGTAGCTATAATAATAAGTGTTGTTAATTGAAACTTATTTTAGTTGATTAAGAGAAATGCAAGCAATAGCTTCATAGAATCACCAAAAAAAAACATGTGTCCCTTTTTTTTTGTTTAATTTATTTATTATTTAAGAATAACAATGTTGTGACATAATGGTTTGCTAAAGTTTAAAAATACTTTCTAATTTTTTTTATTATGATGTTCATGAAAAGAAAGAGATTTCTTTTATGATGCACTTGATTTTAATTTGATTGAATTTGAGCAAAAAAATAACATTGTGTAAGCTAAATAAGTTTTTCCAACACTACCTTCTTGAAAGAATAATTAAAATTAATTAGAAATTATTATAGTGACATTACTAGTTTGCTATAAAAAATCTATATTGAATTGTTAATGTTTGTTTCGATTTTGTCTTTAAAAATTGAAATAATTCTAGTAATATTTATATCATGTCTTCATGATCCAAAACTAAGCTAATTTTAATTTAATTTAAATTTGTATATTTCACCCCCTCTTATGGACATCATGTACATAAATTTCTAAAAAAAAATATTTTTTATTTTTTTATTATTCTATAGATTATATATTTTTATCTTTCATATTATTTGTTTATATGTGTTGATATGTGTTTTTTAGAGATATATATTTCAACATTTCAATAGAATAATTATTCTCTATTTATAATATTTTATATCATAATTGTAATTATATAATATATATCCCTCAAATTGTTAAAACTTTCTTATCGAAATGTACTATAATTAAAATTTTTCTAATATATTTTTTAGTTATACAAACACTTTTTAACATTAAAAATTAATTTCAAATATTTTCATCTATATTAATGAATTATATTTTTCTGTTTTATTTTTTTAATGCAATGTCTTAAAATTTTTAATTCTTTCAATTTTACTTTAGAATTTTCTACTCTTAAAATGGTTTCAACAAATTAAAAAATTTCGTGTTATTTAAAATTCTTTTATCAACTAATTAAACTTCTTTTGTTAAGTTAATTAATTCATTTATTATCTGTAAGACTTTAAATTTTTGTTCTCTTTTATATCTTCTTTTATCAACTTAAATTCCTTGTAATTGGCATGCTTACACAAATATATTTAAAATTCTGTGATGTTATGTCAACTAATTGATTTTTTATTGTTAATTTTTTTGATTAATTACAATATTGAGTTGAATAAGTTTATATTTCAATAAACATGCTATTACTATTATACAAAATATTTTTAATATTAACATTTTTTGACATCTTATATGCTTTATTTTTACATTTTTAATAATTTTTATTTCGTAAATTTTTTTGAGCTTTGATGATCAAACTACCTTTTTAAAAAATAAAATATAAAAATTAAATTTCAATATTTTAATGTCAATAAAAACTATAAATTTTTAAATTAATTATAAATTGTATTATTCATGCTAAAATTGTTTTTTAAAAAACAAGAAAAATAAATTATTTATTTAATAGGTTAATTTTTTTGATAATGAAATTATTATACTTCTTAATCATTTTGTAATATTTTTGTGCTTTTTAAATTATGACATGTCCATTAATGATATATCAAGATAATATTTTTATTATTTATGTAAACTATAACTTATATTCTAGTTAAACATAACAATTTTTGGTTATTTTATTTTTTAATCCTTAACAATTTTAATTTGTTCTTTCATTAGAATATTTAATTTTCTTATTCAAAAACATTTTTGTTGCTTTAATTATGCTAAATTGTGTAAATTTAAATATTTTTTGTTTATTAATTTTCAGATGCCTTATTCTTTCACTTCTTATCATTAATCTTTATTTTAAAATATTTTTTTGAAATAGGAAAGTTATCTTTTCTAATCAAACTGCATCTCTAAAAATCAAAGTAGTTGTAGTAGTCGCATGCCATCTCTTTAGTTATCATAAGAATTGTTAAAGTGAGTCAATCGTTCATTTTTTTTTTTGGAATCTTTTGCTACATTTTTATCATTCAATGTAATCTACTCTCAACATATTCAATTGTCAATTAGTTTTTCATATTTTTTTTATAAATCTTATAATGTTATGGTAAATAAATTGTGCTATTAATTTTTAACAAAATGAGCATTTTCTATCGTAATGATTTTCTCTTATGAATGTATTTTCTTTAAATTTTTTACATATTACTTAAATTTTTTTTATGTCTGATTATTAATAAAATATATTATTACAAAACCATATAAGTTATTTTTATTGTGGATTTGGCATTGTTAACGATTGTTTTAAATTATTATTTAATATTTCATAATTCATTTTAAACATTTCAGCTTTTTAATTATAATAAATGTTTTTTGAAACTTGTTTAAGGTAAAAAGTATTTCCAAAAACATAATTTTTAATACACTTTATTTTTTTAAAAAAATTTTATTTTAATGTGCTATCCAATTAATTTTAAATGTTAAGGATTATTTTATTATCTTAATAATTTGATATATTTTATATTTTCTTTTATTGTTTTTAAGCAACAAATTTTCAATAACAAGTGAACTTTTAATTACGTATTACAATTATTTTTTTCATATTATACTTATTTTTTGGAATATTGGTTTACCACATAATATCCTACAATCAAATTGTTGCAAACCCTCTTTTAATATATTATACAATAGAAATGATTTTCTAATATCATACACTATTAAATTATTATGCTAATTCCTTTGAACATCCTAAGTTATTTATATCACTATAATTTTCTACTTTATTAGTTTTATGTACATTTTTATTTGAAGAAATATTCAAAACTATTTTTGTTATATGTTTGTCATTGACGTGTCACCCCATTTATTTTCAATATTTAAATATTTTTAATTATCTAAATAATTATTTTTTACCATATATTTTTTTTTCATTATTATGACTTCATGGGTAATTTTTTTATTTTTTGAAAATACAAAGTTTTGGCAATTTTATACTTTGTCAAGTATGTTGGGTTTTTATTTTTTGTTGATATTACGGTTGATAGATGGACTACAGTATAATCACACTATTTAAATATTCAAGTGAGTAATTGCCTTAATAGTTATGTTTTCTGACATTGCTTTAAACTTTCTATGTCTACAACAGCATATTCATTATAATTATAGTTTAATAATGACATTCTTAATAATATATTTGAAATATTTTATAAATATTAATAGGTTTTGTATTTCTTGTATTTAAACATTTTTAGTAAAATATTATTTATAATTGAATTACCCAGAAATATATTTCATTTTTTTCGTTTCATAGTCTCATTTTTCATTAACATATTTGTTAAGACATTTTTGTACAATAATTTACCTATGACGATCTTAATTTTTATTTCCATTTCTTATAGAGCACTTGTCATTTATTTTTCATTATTAGAATTGTTTTTGGGGACGTCTTTTCTGCAAAATTGTTTGTAGATTTAATATTGTATATCACTTTTTTTTATTTATATCTCTTGCTGATACAATTTTCTTTTTCAATAATATATCTTTTATTATAATAATGAAATAAATCTGTGAAAATGCATGCAAACTTTTTTTGGTTTGTCAAAATATAACCTTTTTCAATTTAAATTTAGCAAATTTTTAAAGCAAAAGTATAAGTCTTAAATTTTATTGAAAATACTTAAAATCACGTAATGTTAAAGCTATGTATTTTGTTGTGAAAAAAATCTTTTGTTGTGACCAGCTTAATGAACAAACCAACATCAATGAAATTGCATGAGTATAGACAAAAATATATTTTTGGCTAAATATTTCAATTAATCAAAATAATGAAAAAAAGTAATAAGTATTATTTAATTAAACAAGAAATAAGAACTATAACAAAGAAATAGTAAAATTATTAAAGATTTAAAACAAAAAATAATTAAAATTTCTTCGACATTTTAAATGAAAAAGTTCTATGAATATTTTATCCAAAATAAATTGAAGTGGCTTAAAGTGAATAGAAAATACTAGAAATACTACAACAAAACATGATTTTCATATACTAAAACTTTGGCATGACTTTTTACAAATTATCCAAATTGATTACTAGCATGAAAAATTTTGATTTCCATAAGGTGACAAAAATAACTATTATATAAACAATTAATTTTTAATAAATTATGTAGAATAGTTTTTCTCTTTTATCTTGATACCACAATCATAAACAATATGCTTATACTTGCTTTTTTTAATAACAACCACAACATATAAATTTGTTTCAAAATAAGTAAAAGCTTCTTAGCAAAATATGAATGATATTATTTTTGGATAAGAAATTCTCTTCAAAATGCATCATATTGTGCTATAAAATTTAGTATTTCGTTCTTCTAATTATCTACATATATTAAACAAAGTATTTTTTTAATACAAGAGTTTGTGCTACATTTCCTTTTGCTTATATCTATCTTATTTAGCTATTATTCTTAGTCAAAATAGATGATGCTCCCTAAAAAAAACAAGCCTAAAATAATTATTTGATATAAGAAAATAAAAAATTATTTCCATTTAAAATTTCAATTCTAAGTAAAATAACAAAAATGTCATACATTTGCATGTCTTCAACTGAATGAGCAAGTAACCACTTAAATTACAATCCATCATGATATAATCTATCAACCTTGACTATCTTCAAAATAGAATTTTAATCATATCATAATATTATTTTATTAAGATTTTAAAATTTTTTTGTTATAATTACATAATTAATTAAAAATAAAAATAATACTAATTTATTTTAATTGGAGCCAATAGCCTTGAGAATGCCTAAAATAAGCTATATGTCATTAAAGTGTTGGGAACACATGTCCATAAACTTCTCAACTAGTTATAGTAGTAGGTAGGACTATGAAAATAATTTATAAGGTTCTTGGATCAAGTTATTACTGTTGTATCCTCATTTATAACACATAAAGCATCACTAGTCCTAAGCAAATTAAAGCGCACCCAATCACAAATTTGGACAAACAAAGCTTCTTTTGTGAATCATGCCTCTGAATTACTGTAATATCAAAAACTGTTAAGCTTGATAATTTCATGATCAAATGATTCTCATCTCCTCTACTTTTTTAATGAAGGTAAATAACATCCTTCATTAGATTAAGTTATTTCACGATCACATGATCTATGTTATTCTATGCATAGGATTGAACTTCAGTGATTCGATCAGGATAAATGTATAAACGGCATAATCAAATCCAATTTCTAAGTAGCCCCAACTAAATCTTATCCAATCTATCATGCAGTTTGCTTGATAAAAAAAGTCCTAGATCATTTTTATCAAGTTGCTCAAGAATAACAGTTCATTTATTCATTATTTAAGTCATTAGAACATTTTATTTAAATAGTAATTTTTTACTAAAAATATGAAAATAGTAGGAATAATAAGGTTGTTTTTTTAATAAGTGTTTTTGGTTGTTAGAAAATTTCTATGAATGAGAGGATTTTTTCATTAACATGGATTAATGAATTTTTATACAATCTAAGCAAAATTTTCAAGTCATTTATAACATGTGATCATTATCACTTCAATAGATTACATCCTTTCATCAAACTCTTAAAAGCAGTGTTCTTCTCAACAATAAAAGTTATTAATTTTTGCTATTCCTAATTGATTTAATTAAGATATTTGTGCCTCTTTAATCATTTTTAATTTTATGTCACTGATTCTTTTTCTTCTATAGCCATTTTTTGTTATTGCGAGTTTGTAGTATGCTATTTCTTGTTTCATTATTTAATAGTTTAGTCTACCTATCTTTTGGCAAAATGATTTTATTGAGTGTTTGTTATTATCAAAAAAAAATTTCTAGGTGACTTAAGCATGTTTTAAATTGAACACAAAAAAATCATTTGTGGATATTCCTTATTATTTTTTTATTTGAAATTTTGATAAAACTTATTACCAAAATAAAATAAAATCTTTAAAATTATTTTTGAAATTTATAGAAAAGCATTTTTATGGTTTTCTTCTTAATTTCAAAACAACATTGAATCTATTTCTATTTGTATTTTTGTAACAAAATAGAAATTTTAATTCTTAGCTATTTGCTATCATCTTACGAAACCAAATTTCAATTTGTATTAGAGCAATATTCCTTTCTTATGACAAGAAATTCTTCAAGTGATCTAAGGCTCAAATTAAATTTTTAGAAAGTTTAGGTGATGGTGGTTCCTGTTTTAGGTGAAAACTTCTTTTGTGATTTTTATCTTTATTGAACGACTAAGATAACTAGTTATTTAAATCACTTTAATAGAGAAATGTGAGAAGTGATACAAATTCCTTTTAGTTCTTTTATTAATAAGTCTCATAAGATATTTTTTACTACCAAATTTAATAGAATTATGAGTTTTAAAAAAGCTTATAAATTTGGCATGGGTTAGTGATGATTTATGATGGGCCATTTAAGAAAAATGAAATTAAAAAGTACAAGAAAAAATAAAGACATTGAAAATAGCTTTTAATGAGTCAAAAGTGATTATCACAAGTGGAAAGGAAGAAGATAATGAAGGGCTCTTTTGAATTATCGCTAGAGAAGAAAAAGAAGAGGGTATATCTTGAGGCGTGGAGAAAAATTACTACAAAAAATAGGCTAAACATGTACTTTATGTTTGTACAAATAATGAAACTTTTAAAAGAAAAAAGAATTTAAAAGAAGAATATAATGAATACCTAATTCATATATAAAAAATTAGAGAAAAGGTCAACATATATTTTTAGTATGTGGAAAGGCCCACGATTTAAAATAAAACACTAACAAAAATGAATCGTTAGTTAAGGAATCGAATGATTTTAAATACTAGTACTCTAATAAATCGTTTTCAAAAACAAAAACTAGTTAGTAAAGAAATGTATGTTACACATGTTGGAGGATCATATATAAATACACATGTTGATAGTTTATGTGCTATAATCATATCAAATGACACTATTACATGAAACTTTGTCATACATCACATGCAAGCAAGATTGAAGAACATATTTATTTAAAATTTCCAACTTTTGCATTAATAGTGAAACGAATGGTAACATCACAAATATGTTAAACCTAGAATTACTTGGGTTCTAAAATCTAATAATTAAAATCAAGTATTTTGCAAGTAAACATTAATTGCAAAAATTAATATGAACATAATAAAGAATAAATATAATTTAAGTAAATGAAGTTTAAAATATTCAAAAGAAATAAATAGAAAAACTTTATGTAATTAAAGAAAATTTACAGCTTTAAAACCTACTTAGAATCATCATAAAGAATAACTTAAATATGAAATTTTTTTATTGGTTTATAATTGATGTTTGTCATTAATGTGAAATCTAATGTATGATCTTGCAAAAAAGGATTTTAAAATAATGCTTCTTAACAAGAAATGCACTTATTTTTCAAATATGTTTTATAAAAATATTTTTATGTTAGTTGAAGACATAAATTTATAAATATATTAATTAATAATTTTCGTCGTTAAGAAAAACAAATACAAAAGTTCAAATGGTACCCAAATATTTTTAGTAGGCTTGGCTCAAATTAGAACCTACCTCCACCCCTAACCATGGTTGAGAAAAACTCTCTTAATAAAAGAGTTATAATCTAAGATTTTTTCTTTGATTCATCTCAAAGTAATTTAAGATTTTTTTCCTATGATTCACGTGTAACCCACTAACTTTTGTAGGTTCGACTATAATTTAGGCTTTTATGAGCTGAACCAAAACTTAATTTTTTTGGGATCAAATTGAACTTAAGCTTTCAAAAATACTTGGTCACCAACCACAAAGAAAAATACAAATACAGTAAAAAATAAATTTTTTATGAAAACTTGCAATTTTTTGTACTCTTATTTATGAATATAAAAGTTTAAAAAACTAAAAATTATAAGAAGAGTTGAGAAAATAAAAAACTTAGAAGAATTAGGCATACCTCAAAATATTTAAAATTTCAAGTTATTGTTAGTGGGTGCTGCTAGAAGAAATTTATGTCAATAGAATATGATACAACACTTCTTTGAGTTGTTAAATTCTTATTCACCTTGAATAGTCATTTTATTCAATAATTAGGTATTTATAGAGGAAGTGTGATGATAAACATTAAAAAATTAAGAAAAAGCTGTTTCCAAAAACCTTGAAATGCTTTTCCAAATGGTTCAAAATTCTAAAATGACTATTCAAACAATATAATTGAAATATTTAGATGCCTAAATATAATTTGAAATTAATATAAAAAATAGTGTCTTAAAATCAGTAAGCTAACATTTTATTTTATAGTAAAAATATCTTATGGAAATTGATACACTTGTCTTCAATCCTTGAGTCTTGCTGAACACATCAGGTACTTTGAAGACTACTAGTTACCAGTTTCAAAATTGGTTGACTGGTTCTTTACACATAAACTTTTTTCGTAGTAAATAACTGTGTTAAAACAAAATGCTAAACATTTAAAGCTTGATCTGTCAAACAGAAGAGTAGCCAAACAATCATAATAATTAATCTTTTTTACAAATTTTGAATCAATCATAATACAATATACCTTAAATAATTTTTGTTGTTAATCACAAGAAAATATAAACTAAATCAATTCGAAAAGAATTGTGCGAGCTAGACTATTCAATAAATTATAATAGGAGCAAAGTGGTTTTCTTAAAAAAAACTACTTAAACAATTTCTTAAAAATTTAATAACATTTTAGGGTTATAATAATTTATAAAATTTTGATTAAGTCACTTTAAGTGATAACAAAAAAAATAGAAATTAAAATAATTTGTTAGAAATAATCGAAAATTAAGGGAGAGCATTAATCATGTAATGACATATATGTAAGGGGAGTGTTATTTTTAAATATTTGTGTATTCCGTTTATAAATAATTTATTATTTTTAAACTTTACAAAATATTTTATTATAATAAAATTAGAACGATTATTGTGTTGTTGACCTCTTGCCATGTTATATCATTTGTTCATTATAGACTCTAACTGCTTTCAATAACGTCTTTAAGTTAATTTTTAAATTTCAGATAGACAATGTTTGTATCAATGGAAAAACTTGAAGTGCAGCAAAAGTGAAATACTACGAAAGCCAATTTAGTTAGAGAATCAAACTATCAAAAGAATCATTTAAAATTAAATTTTAGGTAGTTTAATTTTACTTTGATTAAAACCTTAAGTTTGACTGAAATATTTCACATAACGCAAAAATTAAATTTCATTAAAATTTATATTATAAAAAATATATGGCCTTAAAAATTAAATTCGTCTTCATTTATTATCTCGAATTTATTTTATTTTTTTATAATATCTTAGTATTTATTAAATAAATTCTATAAATGTACATTGTAATTATAAACATTAATTACAAAAAATATATCTAACTAAAAAAATATTTATTATTAATAAACAACCCAAAAGTCTTTGCAACACTTAAAACATGTTGGTTATCGTTATGAGGTCTGCAATGCAAGCCCCAAAACTTGTCGGTCAATTGCGATACTAAGTACAACAGTAAACATAGTTTTTAGGGTCTTAGAAGGGTTAATACACTCGTATACACATACAATTTCTAAATCATCACTAACAGCATGAGTAATGAACTTTTGAACAAGGCAGGTTGTATTCAACCCAAAATAAGCTGGCTTTGAGGAAAATATTTGCTTTATATACAAAACATCTTTGTTCACTTCCATAATGTGGGACTAAAACAAAGCCTTATTTTTACACAGTATAATTTCAAATTAAGGGAACAACAATGACCATATGATCGCACAATTTCATAATCAAACAATCTTAATCTCCTCTATCTTTTCATAAAGCCTGATAAATCTAGCATTTAGATCAAGATAGATTTAATGGTTCTAATCAAATTCCTTTTCTAAACATCTTCATGAAAACTCATTTGTCTAACATGCAGTTTTCCTGAAAATTAACCTCAATTCTTTCTAACTAAGTGACTTATGTGCAACAATTTTTTAGCTATTTTTAAGCCTTTGGAATGTTTTATTTAAATAATAATTTTTCAATTTAAAAAATAGACGATAAAATAATGCTAATTTTTCTTGGTCAATAAATTCTTTTAGCTATTAGAAAAAGTTTATAAATAATAGAAGTTTTGAACAAAATATATCGAAGAATGTTTATGCAATATGACAAAAAATTTCAGCTTTTAGTAGCCCATGATAATCGTTGCTATCGTAGCTACTACCTTTAATCATCGAACTCTTAATTTTAGCTTTCTTCACAAGTAAGCTTAGTTATTAATTTTTTTCTTTTTCTAATTGATTTAATATATATAGTTGTGCATCTTTAATCATTTCATGAACCATAAGATTTTACTTGTATTGATTTTTATTTTATGTCCCCAATTGTTCTTCCTCTATTGTCAATTTATTTAGTTGTAAAGTTGTGATAACTTGTTTCTTTTATGAAGGTTTAGCCTATATGTATCTTAGCAAATAGTTTTTATGAACATGTTTTTTCCTAAAGTTTGTTAGGACTAGAAGTATGTTTCCTTAAGTAGAATCACCTAAATATCATTGTTGTACATTTTAATTCTTATTGATTTTTCTTTTAAATGTTTTTTAATACATTATTATTGTTAAAAGAAAAAGTAATATTTTTAAATTAGATTTAAAATTTTTATAAAATACTTTTAAAAAATTTATTTAAGTATTTTTGTAAGAAACATAATTTTTTATTAATAACAATTCATCGCCTTCTTACTAATCTAAACTTCATCATAAGTCATTATGAAGTGTTACATAATAAGGGAAGGTTGAATTGTTTGGAATAAAAAATTTTCTTTCTCAGAGAATATTTAAAACAATGCTTTTATATACTTTTTAATAAACATAAGTTTATTTTTAAAAGTGAGTTTTAGCAAAAATTAAATTTATTTTTTAAAAAATTCTCTATCTTAAAATATTTTGATTTTCTTTTCATCATAAAGTTTTAAAAAAATGTCAAATAGTTTGTATAAATAAAATATGATAGGCAAATAATTAATAGGTCATTCAGCTTCAAATGAAGCCTTTATCTACCTATAACAAGATATAACAAAAACTAATACAACAAATATAACTATTTTGCTAAATGGTAGGTAAGATAAAATTTTACAATAACAAAACAATGGAAATTGAGTACTACGACATCACAACCTAACAAACTTGGAAGAAAAATAAATTAATTTAGTAACAAGTAATAAAAATTAACACAAACATAAACTTCATAATTAAAAATTTTGAATGAGGTACAAGTATTTTAAATGAATTAACTAAGAAAACTAACAACTTCAATCATTTGAAAAGGAAGTAAAGATTACGAGATTGACATATAAAGGACAAAGCATGAGGGTGTTATGATGGGGTGCTATCGTCCTGAATGTAGTCACTTGAAAATTTCTCGAAATTTTGTAACAAAGCCATCAATTAAATTTATTTAGGAATTCATTTATTTAAAAAAATTTAATTACTAAAAGCACATACCAAACTTATCAATTAGTCATTATGAATAAATTATGAAAATCCTAATTTCTTGAATTAATGGCTAAAAGAGCCACTACATATGATCCACATTATCTAAAGGCTCCTAGATAACTTTATCATAAAAAAAACATGATAAGATTGCTTGGATTAAAGAATCACTATTTGATCTAGCCAGTAGACCTAAATTGTCACATAATGACAAGATTTAGCTCTTATGCATAGATAAAATAAGAAGTGTTTGATTAGGAAATTGCATTATTGAACAATGAATCTAATTACGTGTTTTTAAAACGCTAATAAGATTATGATCATTTGATCACATAATTGCATGATTAAAACACACAATCACCCTAACAATTTTGAGTATAATCATGCAAAACGGTTACACATTTTTGTTCCACGTTGCATGAATGATGGATTGTTATTGCTTTATAAGAATTTTCTCACGTAACATAATAAATGCAATATTTTTGTTTAGTAACCCCCTGGCTCACTCTGAAGTGATACCTCTTATTGCTAATACACTCATACTCTATTAAATTTAGATATGTGAATTATGTATTGAACCAAAAAAATTTAATGAGTTTTGGTGTTATTTTATCAATCTGATAAAACCAACCACCATCATTTAGGAGCTATGCTCTAACTAGACACTTTCAATTATTAATAAAAATAGGTTTTTTCCTTTTTATTATTTTAATTATATTATTATTTTTTAATAATCAACTATTATAACTACAATCACTTTGGGAAATAAGTTATTAACATAAACTTTCTAATGATATGATTAGGAATAAAATAATTCTTTAAATGGTGTACTTTTCATCCATTTTTTGGAATCCTAATATTTTACTCTAAAAGAATTAATTTAAATAAAATTTAGTTTTTGTGCCTTCAAAGGATGATTAGAATCGAGGTTAACATTGTAATTAAAATAAAATTATAATATATGAAATTAAATTCAAACTATTTCTCATATTTATTTGTCAATCCAACCAAAATGATCATAAAAAAATTTCACCTTTTCTCTTCTTTCTTTTGAAAGTTTAGCTTGAATAGAAGTGTCATCTATGTAAACTTTCAAATTGTTTTAAACAAATTTATTACAAATACTTAGGGTTTATGATCATCAAACGAAACATCACAAAAAAGGGTTTACACAACAATCTCCCTTTCTTGATGATAAAAAAATTTTAATAAAATTCATTAAAACATAAATTATGTATAAAATTAAAATGCATAACAATTAAAGATATTCTCTCCTACATGTATGCAAAACTAGATTAATGTTCAACCATAATTTATGCTCTTTTTAATTTTTTAATTACTATTCTCCCCCTCTTCACCGTCACATAAAGAGACAATCTATATTTATTGAATTGTTCAAAAATTTACAATTTTTTTAAATTATCAACCAACTAAGAAGTTTCTTTATGTCAATTATGTTCAAATTATACCTATATCTATTGATCTAAGTCTTGCATAATTTCTTTCAAATAGATTTAATTCGTTCTTTCTAACTATTACCAAAATTTATTATTTAAGTTAACATGTGTAATGGATGGCTTAGAATTTGTTACAATGAATTATGTTTATGAGAGGTTAAGGTTTAACACCAATTTATTATTTCATCTATAACTAATTTGTTAGGAAGATCCTCTGTAATACTTAAAGTTTTAGGATTTTTTAAAAATATTTCCATTTATCCTTTTTTATTTGAATTTTCTAAACATAATTTTTCAAATCCTATTCATGCAACACACACACACACACACACACACAGATATATATATATATATATATATATATATATATATATATATATATATATATATATATATATATATATATATTTGTATATATTATTTTAGTTGAAATTAATTGATTAATGTTGTAATATATAATATTCGATTTTAATTATTAGATTTCAGATCACAAACCATTTTTGCTCCAACACATTTACTTGTAATTGAGATACTATTTTTATTCATATAAAGCATTTTTCTAAAAGTGCTAAATCCTCATAACATAGTAAACTTCGTAATAGGATAGAATAATTTGAGGACACAAAATGTAAATTAATAAAAAAAGCTTATACTAAATGAAAGTTTATTTAGAAATAAGTGTTTTAATTAAAACAATTATAATTAAATAAATTTGAGAAGTTAGCATTTTTGAGAAGGAAGTAGACAATATTAATTTGATGATTGAAGTATGTACAATACAAAAAAGTCAATGAGCCTTGACAAATAAAAGTTTGAATATTATGACTTAAAGAATTTTCTTCTGATTTTATAAAAATATTATCAGTCTATTTTATTCAAGAATTCACTTATTTATAAAAAAATTTTAATTACTAAAACCACATGCAAAATTAACCAACTACTCATTATTTTTAAGCTAAAAAATCAAACATATTTTTTAATTAATAAGTTGTAAAAATAGAAACAATGGAAAGACCCATTACATAGGAGGGCTTTTAGACCATTTGGTTGTGAAAACTTCTCGATTGGATGGATACCATTAAAAGAACTATTTAGAAATTAGGAATGGATTTGATTGTTAGATTTAGCTAATATGTTTAGAAAAAACATGGCCTATGAGATCTAAAATTTATGTGATTGGACATATGATCTAAATAGGAGTTTTAAAATTGGACGAGATTAGAATCATTCGATCACATAATTGTGCAATTGGATAGATAAAACACTCCAACAATTTTCAGTACAATCGTGTGAAAAGCATACAAGTTGTTTAAGTCTTACATTGAGCAAATGATGGATTATTATTGGTTTATTAGATCTTTCCTGCATTGCACATTTTTCATTTTTTTTGGATTTGTCTACGCCTTGCTATGCTTTTGATGCAAGTTATGCTTGGATTCTTGAGTTATGAACGAATCAAAATTGTTCAAAAGGTTTGAGAGTTATTTCATCGACATGATAAACATTATTAGTTGTACTCAACCACTTGGATCTAACAAAGACTTTAGTTCTTCTTAGTAATATGTTTTTTTGTTGTTTTAAAAATTTTTTAAATTTTTAAAAATTCAATTTTATAATTAAAATACTCCTTTTTTGCAACAAGTTTAGGAAAGAATTTTCCGAGGTCTGATAAAAATAGAATGGTTCTTGCATGGTAAAGATAAGATCAGGAATTTAGAATTCTAATACTTTTTAAAGATGACTAATTTAAATAAGACTAAATGTTTATACCTTGTATGAGTGATTTCAATCAAGCTTAACTTCTCATCAAAATAAAATTAAAATAACTAAAACTATATTTAAAATAAATCTCTTTGTTAAATTCAAACCAAAACTCCTCTTCATTTTTTAACTCTCTTATGAACACCAGCATCTCTTTTCTAAAATTTAGAAATTCTCTTTGACAAATTTATTAGTAATTCTTATGATTTTTTATCATCAAACAATGCACCATGACTAGGGGTCATTAACATAATACATTAAACCATCAAATACTCTATGTAATTATCATAAAACTATCAACTACCATCTGACAATGGTACTCTCCTTTTTAAAACACTTATGGACCATTCTATACATTTGAGGACCATTTGGTACCCCCATGCAATAATGTCTCATCTACCTCAAGGCTTTACCATTCCAAAACTCCCTTTATGACTAGGGAAAGTATTAGATTATATGACATACATATTGACTTGGATCATTAATTATTTTTTTAGAAAATTAAATCCACCTTCAAGAGGTCACAAACCTTTCTTCATCAAAAAAGCATGATATAATCAATTCATCAAACTTGTTCCTACTCCTTCCTTATAGGCAATTTCGTAATTATCAAATTTGTCTCTCTTCTTAATGTTCACAATAGTTCTTAATTTTAGTCCCAACTATAATATCTTTGTTATTAGTTGCTTTGCTCTAATAAATCTCCTCATTTGGTCCATAATATGTATTTTATTAGATATCCATAGTGAAAAAAACCTAATAAATATTATTATTTCTTGAACATTTTATTGTAAATGACTTTTAAAGGTTTTTAACAAATTTTAAAAAAATGTATGACAAGTGTTATATATTTAGGTAAAAAATTCATATATTTCAAAATTCGTTCGGTTCTTTTATTTTTTCCACAAAAATTCCCTTAGAATTAAATTAATATTTTTTAAAAAAGTTTTTGTATTTCTTTATCACATATCCATTTCAATTTGAAGAAGAATTATTATTTTGTGTTCATTTTTGTTTGTCCTACCATATTTGACTTCTCATCTATATTATTAGTTCTTTCAAGTAATAGTCGTTGTCATATTATTAAAAAATATACATATGGAACTTTCATTTAATCATATTCAAATTAAACTTTAAATGCATTTACATTTATTTAATAATTGTTATAAAAATCTTAAAGTCTTCTAAATATTTTGTAAACTTCCCTTCATTTATTAATTTAATCATTCAAATTAAGAAAATATTGGGAAGCCTCCAAACAAACTCTTCCTCTACTTCCTGAGTAGCGACTACGTAGTATAACTTATCCATTGTACATTCAACATGGGATATTGTCCTTCTTTTTTCTCTTGAGTTCCCACATTGTGGAATCCATTGGCCTTTCCTCATGAAATAATCAAGGATGCTCCATTAAGCTGCTTTGAACATGTTTCAACATATAAGTAGTATTAGCAAAAAATTTTATTAAAACTAAAAGAAAAAATATAATATGTTCCTTGGCTATTGATAATGACAAAACTATCTTGTAAGTGATGTAAAAATTTATTTCAAAAATGTGTAAAGGCACAAAATTTCTTGTCTTTAATTATCCTCATTTCCAAAGGCATTTTATTGGACTTTCCTTTAACAATACATAATCCTCTTCCTAACAATCCACTTTGTCTATTTTCTTATCAAAACTTCTATGAAGTAAACCTTTTCTTTATTAATTCATGCTTTTACTTAGCGGATCTTCTTAATAGTTTTTAAAATCATATCTATATCAAGAATGGTAGTGTTAATTTGTTAATATTAGTATAACTATAATAACACAATATATTATATAATATTATATAGGGTGTCATCTCTATCTTAGATTAACATTTATTATTATAGGCAAATCAAATAGAAAGTCAAATACTTATCCTAACAACATCAGAAACCTAATTTTGAAAGACTTAACAAATTCTTAATAGTTTTAAATATTCTCTTTCATTGACTTCTATTTTGGCCTAGAATGTTGTGCTAAACATTAGTTGCATATAAAAAGCAACACACAACCTTCTAAAAAGTTTGATATATGTTTGGAACCCTATGTAATATATAGTAGTTTATACCATACAGCATAAGCCTTACTATTTTGTTAACATATATCTAACCTATTATGTTTTGCCAAAAAAAAGTTTCCTTAATAATTAAAATTTTAATTTTTATTGTAGAAAAGCTCATTTTTAATTAGGTATAATTAAAAATCTCTATCTAAAAATATTTTTCTTTTAATCTTCCTCATATCACCAAGTACGTTTTAGACAAAAACTGCTTCTTATCAATATGCCACAATGACAAATGTAGTAAAGTTCATTCTATTTGATATGGATATAACATATATCACTCAATTATATTAAGCTTCCTCTATGTTATATATCTAGTAATTTTTATCTCGTTATTAAAACATTAGTATCTAGTTTTACATTTTCTTTGGAGATATAGGATCTCAAAATTATAAAGTTGTAATAATTTAGCAATTCTAATAATCTCCATATCTAAATAGATTTATTATAAAACCAATTATGAATATGATATTATATATACTTTTCAATAATAAGA
Organism: Vanilla planifolia; assembly: GCA_023846275.1. Lineage (NCBI taxonomy): Eukaryota > Viridiplantae > Streptophyta > Magnoliopsida > Asparagales > Orchidaceae > Vanilla > Vanilla planifolia. The sequence continues at coordinate 515,452 of JAIUJO010000180.1, forward strand.
AACCTAAATATGAAAACTGAGGCCCATTTTGGTAGTAGAGTTACATCAATAAGTAGATAGGAATTGGAGATTAGAAACAAAGATAATAGAGGCTATCTCTCTAGAATATTCTTAAAATAGATAGACCCATAAGCTATTTAATAAGGAAACTTAGGTTTAATGGAATCTACTCAAGTGGTGTTTGATGAAATTATGCATCAAAACAAAGAGGTGGACTTAGAAGACGTAGAAGACTTTGGAAAAGTAAAACTGGCAGATAAACAAAGATCCTAGAATGACAAACTTTATCAATTTCTACTAAAACATTTTCTTAGGTTGGGAATGTAGATAAAGCTTTGTTCACCATGGATTGTGTTGATTAACTTCTTGTAGTTCAACATTATTTAGACAATACCACATTTGGAACAATAAACTATGAGTTATGTGAACAATTTTGCAAACTTGTAGGCATAGGATCTATGATGAAAATAATAATGTGAGGTTTCTTATTTTCTTGAATGCAAGTCAAGTAGGATGAGAAAGGTATCCTTGATCTTCAAAAAAGAAAATTAATGAGATGTAAATACTAAAAAATAAGGAAATAGTCACATCAAACGAGTTAGCACAGAATGAAAATCACCTTAGAGATGTAATCTTAAGTGACCTCTCTTTTGGAGTACAAACCAACACCTCTCTTTAAAAAGAAGTTATATGTGATGCATCTATTTAAAAATTTTTATCGCAAAATTAAAGTGAAGCCTTGATGAAGGAATTCTTTTATTTGGCCATGCTGGATTGTTTCAATGTTTTTGTGAGAATGAATGTTTTGGAATTAATAGACATTCCAAGTAACCACATTGTGGCAAAATGTGGGCACCCAAAAATAAAAAGTAAATGATAGTGCGTGTACCATTCAAAATAAGGGACTAAACTTAGAAGGAATACTTGAAGAATTGTAAGTTTGATGGCAACAAGGACATTTTTACATTTTTCTTAATAGAAGTTATTTGAAGTATTCCAAATGGTTGTTATGTGCACTTTCTTAAATGTTGTTATTTATGAGAAAGTGTGCTTAGGATAGTTTGATCACATTCAACATTTCCTTCATCAAAATCATGTGCATATGCTAATGAAAGAATCATATGAATTGAAATAAGAACAATGATCCTATTATGAACATACTTAGTAGATTTCAAGTGAAACATTGTTTTAGGATTGGATTATTGATAGGACTTTATCCATCATGAAATAGGCTAATAAACTTCTTCTAATAAAAAATTACATAGATTATATTTGGAACAATCAACTTAGACTTATGTGAATGATTTAGTAAGTTTGTGGGTGTTCGATTTGACTTGATCATAATGGCTGACGTTGCATATTTTTTCAGATAAAAAGTTAAGTAGGATGAGAAAAGTATCCTTGTATCTTAAATATAGTAAAAAAATAAGATGTTAAAATTGTGTGATCATGATAATATCAAATGTATTTCTACTTTCAAGAGTCCCCATAAAACTATAAAATAAATATGAGAAAGGAAAACTAATAGGATTCAAGGTATACCAAGAAATGACACTTTCTTTACTAGGCAATTAGAAGACCTAACATAATTTTTAGTGTGGGTCATTTTTTATCAATTTCAATCAAGCCCCAAAGACTTCCATCTAGAAGTTATAAAAACAACATTTTGATAATTTTTCAAAATAGAGGTATTAAGGTTTTGGTATCTCAAAATTGTGCTTTGTCATGATCTCATAAGATATGGCTACAAAGATTTTGTAGGTTCATGAATAAATAAGTAAAACATTTTAGTTCTTTAATCATCTTTTAGCACCTCTTAAAATAATGATCTAGAAAAAAAATATGGAACTATTGTTTTAGCAAAAAAGGATCCTCGTTATATAGCATTAAGATGATTTTTAGCAAAAATATTTTTCTTCAAAAAGGAAATTAGATGATATGGGTTACCTTTACAAACAATTCCCCAAACGCATGTCAATTTGAATGATTTTTTCTTAACTCAACACCTTATAAAGTACTACAAGATTGAACAAAGTAATTTTAGGCACCATTTCATCTTGGTCTACTTAGAATGAAATATAATAGTCATTCAATTTGTTGCTAACAATATGAAACAAGTTAGCACCTTAGCAAAGCTTATTAGTAAAAAATTATTCCATAGAACTAGAAGAAGTTTTTATGATGACAAAATGAGGAGAAATTAAGCTTTCTTTTAATGGAAGTTCCTTGAGTGAAAGGGAGGTCAAGGTTATGCTTTAATTACTTCAAATCTATCTTGACTTGATAATATCTAACAAATGTGTTCTTGCACTACATTCAATTTCATTTTTTTATACTTAGATGGCAACTCATCTTTAAACAAAAAGAGATTATTTGTCCTATGACCAATTCTCTATTATATTTTGACGTTAATTACTTAATTAAATAGCATACTAATTGATTATCTAGCTTTTGTTGTAGATATAATAGGTGAACAACATTTTAAGGACATTAATGTCAAAAGAACAAGTCAATTGATTAAATATATGAATATAACCATGTGTGCAAGAAGAATGGAACGGTTTTTAGCATGTTCAAGAAACTAAGTATTTTTTGTTGTAAAATGTGTGAGGAAAAATGTATAACAGGAGAGAAATAAATTATGTGTTTAAAATTTTTTTATCTCAAAAAATAGTAGAAAATTTTTTGACTTTAAAATAAATCTTTCTATAAACTTATCAACAAAATAAAATTTCTCAATATTAAACAAAATTCAAAAAATATTTTTAAGTGGTTCAACTAAAACGTGTTCCTACAACCACCCTCAATGTCCGATAAGACTTTTACTAGCTATTCCCTCTTGTCAGAGCTATAGAGTTAAAGCAAATATATAATAATGCTCCAATGAGATACCAAAATTTGAGAAATTCAGGCTATACAAAAAAAATTTGAAACTATACAAGTTTTGCTTAAAAAAATCCATTCACCTTCAATTATTTAAATAAGAGTACTAATACTAATGAATGAAGAGATGTTACATGGAAATATGAAAATTATTATGAAGTAAAGCAGGAGAAATGGAGACATTAAAAATCGATAGCTTTTATAATTATGAATAAATGTTTTGCTCATAGTTTGAACTTAACTTAGACTTGTATGACAATTTTCAAATTTTTTTTCAATAGTTTTAAGCTCTAGTAAATGATCTCTATTTATAATTAAAATAAAATAAAACCTCAAAAAAAACTCACATAAAATCTAAAATCTACTTTTTCGAAAGCTAGTAGTAACAAATGGAGACGATGGTACAACTACTGTTCAATTAAGTGAATGGAGTGGTAACTATCATATCAACTTAAATGACAAAAGGTCCATATTTAATCAAAATAAGATAGGCTCTAGAGATTTGAATTCAAATGATGGATGGACAATAGTGATGATCACGTTACTGCTCACATAGGCGAGGAGACTCTCAGTGACTCAATCAACTATTCTAGATAAACCACTGAAAAATGATAACTACACATAAAAATATGATTGTAATCTGGACTGCAATATTGTGAAAACACATAATGAGTCAATGTGGAAATCTCAAGTTTGATAATAGCTTTCCCTTTATCTCACATTGCAAAATAATCGAAGTTTTTTGTGCATATAATGCATCAACTATATAGTATGATCAAGCTAATGGGTTTGCTACTCCTAGGTGTTCTCAATAAGTCATGACTACCAATGGCATGTATTGTTCTAACCTGACTTGACTTTTCTAAACTAATTAAAGAGTTTTTCATGACTTGTTTTGCCTAAGCTTGTTCAAAAGTTTTGCCTCAAACAAATTAACAAAGATACAATAATAGTAACTTGACTTCAGTGATTCTTGGGCTTCACTCATTTCAGATTCCATCTGGTTCCCATCCCAAGGCCTATGCCCTTAGGTGCTTAGGAAAAAATATTATTATATTAATAATAAAATTTACATATAAAAAATATTTGAATATTTGTAAGTTTTTCAAGATCTCAATTACTTTCAAATAAAATATAACTTGAACTAAAGTCAAATATGCATAATATATGATAATCATATTTGTCATGATCATAAGAATTTAAAAATATAGTTCTTTTTTGATTAGTCTCTCCACAAAGACTATTACCTTTTGGCTCCAAAGTTAGTAGATTGAGCCATCAAATTATATTCACTATTTATGTTATAGTTCTTACTGTAACAATTCCTAATTATTAGAATACTCCATGTGACCTGACTAAAACAATACTAAGTTCAATAAAGTATGAGTAAATACTTAGCCTTGGATTTGTGATAATCATAATAAAAGGTATAACAATCTTCTCCTTGAGGATTATAAAAATAATGCTAAAAGAAAATATAATGTTATTGAAAAATTTAAATAATTTAATATTCAACATTTTAGTATATAACTTATATGATATCCCATACTTCTCTTGAATTCTAGTTTACCCTCACCCTAAATTCTAGCACTTAATTCTCTCTATTTTTGTAATAATTCAAATAGGTTAATGCACCTAAGCTTAATCCAAGTTTATTAAATACTATGATAGACAATGACTTAATAAAAATATCAACAAATTAGATAGATAATAGCACAAATGAAAACTAAATTATTTCTTTTTTACATGCTCTCAAATAAAGTTATATCTAAATTGTATATGTTTTGATCTTGAGTGTTGAACAAGATGTTTAGTAGAATAAATTACACTTAAGTTATCACAAAAAAATTAGAATTGTGTAAATTCTAAGGAATAATCAAAAAATTATTGTTTAATCCATAGAACATGAGTTGTCCATGAAACTTTACCATTTTTCTTACCAAATTTCGTACAACTTTAATTCCTTAAAAAGAGTAGTGTTATTAATGAATGTAGTTGTTTCCATTAAATGCAAAAATGATTATGAATGAAGACAAGTGAAATAGAGACTGACTAAAATGTATAAGCCTGGTAATTGTGTATAAATTTGTTACCCATAGTGTGAACTTCATTTCAACTCGAATCAAAATTTTCAAGTCTAATTCAATTATTTTAATGTTTTGTAAATGATCATTATATATAGTTGAAATAAAAAAAACTAAAAAAAGAACCCTCTATTAGCTAGAATCTACTTTTTAGAAAGCAAGTCGATACAGATGGAGAAGAAGGTACAACTACCATTCAGTTAAGAAAATGAAGTAGTATTCATCGAATCAACTAAAATGATAAAGGTTCCATATCTAATGCCAGTGAGATAGGATCTGGAGCATTAGAAAAATGAACATTTAAATTTTCAAGTCTGACTCATATCAAATTACTGTTCACATAGGAGGAGAGACTCACAACCATAAATGATCAACTATTCTCGATGAACAGTAAAAGAAATTTAACTTTCCACAAATGTGGGCATGATATAAACTATTCGGTTACAAAAATGCACATCAGTGTAAAAACCTCCAGTTTGGCAATAGCTTTTATTTAATCTTACATTCTGAAATAGCTGAAGTATTTGATGCCTATAATACATGAATTACATGCCATAATCATCCTATTGGAGTTGGCTAGCATTCTCTAGGAATGATGTCCTTTGTCACCAATACAAATCTATGGGCCTTGCCTTACCTGATTTTCTTAAACAAATTCAAGAGTCTGTCCTAGCTCGTTTCTCCTAACTTGGTTCATTATTAATGCGTTGAACCAAAATACTCAGAGACTACAATGACAAAATGACTTAACTAATACTTGAGCATAACACATCTCACATTCGACAAGTTCTTTGACCTGAGCCTTTTGGGCTTAGTATTTCCTATGTGCATAGGAAAATATATTTTTTATAAAAATAAAAAAATTACAAATAAAAAAATATTTGAATAATTATAAAATTTTTTAAAAAATTAAATGCCTTAAAAAATATAACATAAACCAATTTCACATATACATAAAAGATTGATAGTTTTATGTGCCACAATTATAAAAAAATTAAAGGTTTAACATTTAACCTTTAAGATTTAAAAACAAAATTCTTTGTAGAATAGTCACTATCATTGTCCAAAACTCCAATGTCAACAAGTTGAGCAATCAAATTGTATTCGCTATTTATGCTAAATCTTTACTCCAAATAAATCTTGCCATTACTAAGCTCAACAAGGCATTAATAAACACTTTGATTATGAAATTTGAATTATTTTAAAGAAAAATTTATCATAAAAGCTAAAACTAGATCATTAAAATTAGGAAATTATAATTTAAAAAATTAAAAATCACAAAATCTATCAAACAATTTAAAAAATTAAAAATACTTATAAAAGTTTTGAAAAAGTTGTTCGGCTCAAGTTTAAGATCGATATAAAGAAGGCCTAAGACGTTCCTAAAATGCTTTACACATCGACATTTAGTCATTTTTATTTTGGATAATGGTGTTGTATTTAAACTATTCATTTAATTCAAACAATGCATTACAAAGTTGCACAATGACATATGTTAAAAAACCTCTTGTTGTTGATTAGATGGTTGTACCATTTTTTGGCATGTATACATTAATATAATAAATGTGTAGCATGAGTCATTTTATGGCTTGAGTATAATAGAAATACATGTAACTAAGACATAATTATAGATGCTCATTTTTAGTACATTGAATGGAAGGGATTGTGACTTTCAAGAGTGATAAGTTTTCATTGGTTAAAACTAAATTGAACAATAATTTTGTAATGTAATTTGACAAAAATAAAGATAAATCTAATCTTCTCAAAATATACCTATTGTAAAAAAATAGGCCACTAGTGGCATAAGAATTACATCGAAATATGGTAAAATTTCATTGATAAATTATTTGAAAACTTGCTTTCAAATAGGGCTAAAAATAATTTAGAAAGAGGATTTCACCTTTGGTAAGCCAAGTTTAATTTCAATTTATATTGAAGTTGTTAGATGTAATCACTACACTATGTTAGTCATAAGTTTGGTTGTAAAAGAGACGTTTCACTTGTGACTATTGCTCTCTTGTGCCACATAAAAAAGATAGCGACGCCATCGATGTGTTGTTGAAGTACTACTACTCATGAATCATTTGAAGAAAGCTTATAGCAAGGTGTTGACATCATGCATGTAATAAAAATGTAATGATTTACATCCATAATGTGGGTTGGAAAAATTGCTAAAAATCAGGAAGGTGCAACAAAGTGTGACAATACAACAAGTAATTGTTTTGGACCATCATGTTCACTTGAATAACTCAAATTAAGCTTTGATAAGAAAAAACTTGATAATAGAGGTACATATGTTAGAAATCTTATATTTGGAAGCTAATTTAGCTCCAATTCCATAAATAAGAAGAATAATAAAAAATGAAAAAAGGTAAGGAAAGGAACTATAGAATAGGCCACCCATTATATTAGTCAATATGCAAACTAGGGCTCCACAATGATGACATTAAATGTCAAAATTAAAATTTTGTATTTTTGCTGCTCAAATTCTATTAAATTTGTCATAGAAAATAACTGAATACTAAGAGAAAAATAACAGAGATACTACTACATAAATAATTGATGCAAACATTAAAAAATTTGTAACATTTTTAGCCTTATACATGACTTGATATAGTATAATCTAAACTTAATTTTTTAAATAACCAAGAAAAAAGATTATATGGGCCTTATTTTACCTTATAGTGCATCTTATCTTGCATTGAAAATGTTCTAAGCGAAGGAAGAAAAGATAAAACAAAAGATAACCCAAATTAAGATCAATCCACACACAATGGTGTACAAAGAAATGGAGCTTGACAACTTATTTTTTATGATCAAAGTGAACTCATACCAAAGTATATAGAAAAGAAAGTTTGAATGAACAAGAATGTAATAGAAGATAAGCCTACTCCCTTCTTCATGAGTGTGACCATGCACAAAATTAACTTCATGGCTAAGAAATCACACATCCAACAATTAATCTCCATATTCTAGTAACATATAAGAATTTTTAGGTAATAATATGAAACCATTGAATAAAAACAATAATTTAATTTCACCAATTCACATTACTACCTAAAACTAAAAGTGACATTTCTTGGATAAAAGAAAAAAAAAGCCAACTTAGTCGAAAGGCCTCTTCCATCTCAACCATGAGCCTTATTAAACATAATTTTGTGGTGCAAACCAATATTACGTGCTGACATTTTTTATTCACTTTTTATGGGCTTACCTTGAAATGATCCAAATTTTTAAAGAGGTTCACAATTATCTTTTTTTGTTATAAATTAGTCACCACTTTCATATCGAGAATATTATTTTAAAAATGTTTTCTGCATATGGCCTTTTTCATTTTTACTCTACCATTTTCTTAATGATTTTTTATGTTATGAAATGTTTAATTTTTTTACAATGAGAATTTAGTTTAGCATGTATTATCAAGAAACTTTTCCCAAGTATTTATTATAAATAATATTTTATATTAGTGACATCACCTTTTCTTATAAATTTAAAATTTCTATGCTTATCACAAATATCATTGTTAACTATTTGGTAAAAACAAATGTTTTTTAAAAGTTTATTACTTTTCTTGCAATAACTTGTTTATCGTGGTTCTAACAATTTGCAAAATCATTAAAAAATAAGAAATTTTTATATGTTGTATGCCGCCTTCATTTTTCTTGTTGTTTTTGTTTACACTAACAAATTTCAACTTATTTATGGAAATTTTAAATTTTTTAATTGTTTTATTATTTTAATATTTAATATTTTTACATATGGCTCACATAATACCAATGTTATTGGCCTCTTAAGCCCCACGACTCAAGTTTAAGTTTAGTTAATAACAATATTAATAAAGTAAGCCACTAACAATTTTGTCAAATCAGTTATATTATGCTAAAGCTATGTCACCTATGCAAAACACTTTAGTGAATTAGAGATTAATTCATTAAGCTTAAAATAGAGTCCAAATGAACCTCAAATTACGCTAATTCAAAATCACAATTGAAGAAATAAGTGTGCTGGAAGGGACTACTCAACAACAGATCGTGGTCATTCATGAAACTAAGACAAACTTTTAATTTGCAAAAGAAATGTAAATTGAAGATAGAAAGAACCGTGGAGGCTTCAAAGAAAGAAAGATCGTTGCAATGTTGAAAAATCAAGAACAAGTTTTGGAAAACTTTGTGTGGATATTTTCAAAAATTTATCTTAATTGATTCGATTTGTATGCATCATGTTTTTAAAAATATATCAAAAGACATCATTTAAATGTTTTCACAATTCGTGGTACCTAACATCATGTTTTTAAAATGTTTTGAAAATCCAACTAGTGTAATGGCAGCATGAATGTGCTAAAGAAAATTTATTACACACACAAAGATCTAAGGTACCTTGCATACTTGTTAAGTAAGGATAAATTCAGGGTGTAGCTAACATATGTCTACCAACCTTGTGTACACTAAAGAAACATTTGTTCAAATAATTCTACAAACCTACATCATAAATCAATTGATAATAAATTCTTATATATGTGTTGAAAGTGAAGATAAATGCACAGAAAGAAGACAATGCATATAGATACTATTCCTAACATAAAATATATCTGGCTCATTAGAAATTATTAAACACTATTAAATTTGACTATTTATGTAGAAAAAAAAATTAATAGCTAGTAGATGTTCTTAAGTTAGTTCTAGGCCTATCTATGAAACTTTAATGTTAAATTCACAATTAGAAGGGATTAAATTAATTCGAAGAATGCAAAACTTTTCTAAAGGTTTTATAAGTAGAGTTGAATAAACCATTTTTTAATTCGTGGTACCTAACATTTCTTGATGCAATCGATTAGTACTATTCCATCATTAAATTAATTTTATGACAATTGACTATTTAAAATCCTTGCCAACATGAAAATCTTACAACTACTTATTGGAAGTTTTGTTGAAGATGAACATTGTTGTACGTAATTTCCTCATCAACCTCATGGATCGACAATGTTTGTGGGATAATTTTTTTTTTATTTTCATATGTTCTACACATGACCTACATTTTATATAATCTTATGTTTTATGATTTAAGCAATAGGATTTGTTTTTTAGAATTATAACTTGATTGGGTTTTAGATACAAAAGTAGCCATTTTTTTGAAGGTTGAGTCTAACCCACAAAGTCTCAAGAAAGTTTGGCTTTACATTGTAAGAGACCAACTTAGATTATGTTCAAATTTGAAAAAAATGCTAGGGCTTATGCACTAACACAAGGAAAAAAAATAATCAACGTGAGGTTGTGTGTTTTCCTTTTCAAAATAACTTGTGATTCCTTCTTAACTTGCTATGAAATGGTTCACTTGGGTAGAAAGTAAACCAACTAAAATACTCTTGGTATTTTTTCATTACAACCAATATTCTTTTCTTGTTTTCACTTACCAAGAATGTGATTACTATTGCTACTACTTATTGGATTATTTGGGACCAATACTTATTATCATAAACAATCTACTAACTTTTAAAACATGTAAAGTAAGATCTTTAGAGCAAGACACATTTTTTCTTAGTCCAATAGTTTACGAGGAACAATCAAGGCCAAACAGTCTTGGTAAGATTCTTAGTATGGTCATCAACTAACATATTTTATGTCAAAAAACAAGTAAAACATCTATTAACACTTTTGGGGAATCAATTATCTATTCTTTGCATGTAGAGTTAAGATATTACTAAATTATATTATAAGCTCAACTTTCATGTGAAAAAGGTGGAAATGATCCAAATGAAATGGCCCAATTTTCTCGATGCCATTGTTTATTACTCACCACTGGCCATATTAGACTTAATAGCATAAATGGACCATGTTATTGTGGAATAGATCAATGAACATGTCTTAAATGTCTAATCTAGATCATTAGCTCATATGACCTACAAACACACCAAGATCTACAAGTTTGTGCTTAACCATTATGACCAATGTATAAGTAGCATAATTTGTAAGATTCCCAAACGAAACTCGGTCTGCTAGTGCTACACTTACTTACCATCAACTTTGCTATGCATTAAACCAGATCTGATCCATCACGTCATTTTTATGTCACACTGATCTGCAAACATCATCCATGCCATATCAGCTCTAACTTGACCAAGACATCATCAACACAACAATGATCCGATGACACAAAACCCCAACACAAAATGATTTCGATGAACCATGTGAATGTTGCTAATAAACAAAATGAAAATACAACTTTTATGGAGATAGTTTCACAACTGTTTGGAGCTTGGAAACTTTGGGCCAAAACAAAAACTTTGTAGAAAGCTATTTTCCAATAACTTTGACCAAAGCTTTGGTAGCTACCTTTTAGAAAATAGATGTTTTGAAACTAAAAAAGGTAGATTTTGAAATTGATTTTTGGTAAGAGCTAATTACGTCAATTTTTCCTTTTTCTTTTTTTGCGTAAGCACTTTATAAAATGGGAGGCATACACTTTCAAAGAGACGATCCTTACATGTGCGAAATTCCATTTTTTCCATTATGCCTTATTGAGGTCTAGTGTTAATTACAATGTGAACTCCAACATGGTGAATCATCTAGGCTTCAATGTTAGGAGAAAGCATGCGAAGCTTAAGCGATGGGACAGTGTACATGTTTACCTATAACACTACTATTTCACCTTCTTGTGGGTATTGCATAATGGTTCCTTTCACTTTGATGTTTCATTTACATCATTGATTTACTTTTATTGTGTCATTTCTTACACTTCATTGTTCCGTTTCACTTTGTTATTTAATGTTTTGTTAGCTTTTTACTACTACATTTTGTCACCTTCTTTGCTATTCTCAATTTAAATTTTAGTTTTGTTTGAATTTGCTTTATTTGCAAGTTACATCATTACTCAATCTTTTCTATATTTCTTATTAATGTTGCTCAAGGCTTTTAATCTACACCCATGTCCATTTATATTGTTCTTTCCATATAGCAAATTTTGTTTTCTTAGCATTTGTTTTTGAAAATATTGTTGTTAAAGCCTATACAAATATCATGTCATGGATTGTCATACCAATAATCATGCAATAAAAGTAAAAGAAAACATTTAAGAATAGACATGCCATAGTCTCATAAGAAAATATTATTTAACATAATGTTTGCCACTTGATCAATAGTAGTGCTCCCCTAATGGTAAATATGGGTAAACTTGAAATAGTCACTAAAAAAAGATTCATATTAAAATTTTTCAATTTGGCTATACTTTTAGTAGTACTAGTGCGCTATTGTAGCAATGTAGAAGTCAATCCAAATGTTGACACTAATGCCATGTGGAATTTGTGAGGTAATTTGATAAATTAAAAAGTGAAAAGTATATATTTCCATCTCAATTGATACACTAATATGCACATAATAGTTTACAACATAGATAGCCACATTGTTGACCGTCACATAGCTAAGATGGAGGTAACCAAATATTTTGAAAAAACCTTTAGTGTACATTACAAAACATCAAGTGGATGAATTTGATCATGGAAGTAGATGAGAGTGTCAACTTCATATGCATTTTGTTATTCCTATCTTATTATATATAATAGAGTGTACCAGTAACATCATTAACTAATTCTTCTATTTCTATTTATTTGTTGATTTACACCTAGTCCAACAAATCTTAAAGCCATTAAATTACATCGAATAGTTAAGTATTTTTGTAACTTGTTGGTGACTAAGAAAAATAATTGAAAACTTATTGTGAATATTTATAGCACCATAAACTATTATTATTCGCTTGATCATGATGTTTGTGACATGTTAACATGTTAATGGTTTATTCCCTACAATGTAGCAAACATTTAGTGGGCACAATAGATAATAGAATTCATTAGATCAACATCCTTATCTTGCATATAATCATAACTTTTATACCTCATTTATTAGGAAATCTTGATTCTAATTTGGATTCAAAAAGCCTTAACGTAGATATGAGATAGTTGATTTTTATTTATCCATGCAATGATGAACTTGTGAGTGTCATTTAATCTCATTAACTCTATAAGTTTTGCAAAAATTTTATTTTCCTAAATTAGTAAAACAAAACGACAAATATTATCCTAATTCCATTATCCATTTCTACAAGAGGTCCTACCTCTACTTTATCACATCAAATAGGAAAATTAAAAACACTTCAAATTCTTGCAATGCATTTTAAATAATTTAGATTATCAAGATTTTTTGTATATATGTCTAAAAATGTTATTTTTCCTTCCAATTATCAATGTTAAAATTGTGAGTGACTTGCTAGTAATTATTCTCCTAGATCTTTTATGTATTCCTCTCTAAAAAACTTAATCTCACCTCAAATAGACAAACAAGCTATGGAAACAAAAGCCTATTACTTTAACAAAACTAATGCATGAATGAAACAAGTCCAACTAATAGTAAAATAGTACATACTATTTGTGTATTTGACTTGATTTCGATCCATAGCTACTTCATGATAGACCAAAACAATCAACTAACAAACTAATGTATATCTTGCAAGAATTAAAGAAAAAACAAATTACTAAAGATGTTGCATGCCCAAAATGGTGCACAAAGTTATCCAATCTAATCTGATAAAGAAACAAAAGTACAATAGTTTCTTCGACATATTTTTGTGTTACGTTGGTAATTCTCTTTCACAAGTTCTACATGGTCCCTTTCGATAATTTTTTTAATAATATTATTTTCCATCAACTATTTAATATGATTGTAGATGTTTCTAAGAACATAAAGTCAATACTAAGCTTGATGAAGATTTACTTAGAGCATAACACCACATAATAGATAGGGTTTCTCTTAATGGTCCATATTGAAGTCGGACAAATTATCTTGCGATTATAATTGAGTTGAACTGTTGAATTTTATTTAGTTTTGTTTAGTTTGTTAATTTTTTTAATTTTATATTTGTTTTAATGATTCAGATAAGTTCTTCATGATATTTTCACCCTAATCAATGTATTCTTTGATTTTTGCATGTTTTCATTAAGAATAGTATATTAGTTAGTTTTTCTTTTGATTTTAGGTTTAGTATTGCAACTTATTTAAAGCTCTATTATCCAATACAAAGAAAAATTATTTTTTATTTGTATTCAACTTTTAGAAATATGTTTATATTATCTACATGTGTGTACAAGTATGAGTTCTAGCCTAGGAATTTAAGGTGATGATTTCATATCTAATTTATGAATTGAATTTATATCTGCCAATTTTGTTATACTTTCATTACCACCTTCTATCTTAAGTCCTATTATAGAAATTCCTCTTAGCCATCCTAAATTAATAATAATTGGCCAATAAGGCCATTTGTCTTGTTTTTAGTCCCTTGAGCTCTAAGCATTATAAATCATTGGACATTATATTGCTTTGAAGTGAGCATCCCCAAAAAAAGTTTCAAGTTATGCTATCAAGTTCAATGAAAATGTCCATTAGAACCATCGTGTCAATAAGAGTGCATAAGTGGTTGGCCTTAAATACTATATTAATCTAAACGACCATTCCAATAAGACACATATGATTCAATAGCCCAAACCACATTTTATTCATCATTTTTGGTATAACACGCTTTAAATGTTCATGTTTAGGATTTCTAGATAGAAGTTGTGTCCCATGACACACCATTACTTGGTTTTTTTTTCAAACTGAAATACAAAAAAATCATTTTCTTTCCTAACTTTGACATTAGTTTTTTAAATATTAAATTATATTTGGCATAATTCATTTTTTTTACTCATCTAATAAGTTGATCATAGATTTCCAAATAGGTTATTCTATTTTTTCTCTAACTACTTAGAACGACACATGAAAGGAAGTTGTTGATGTTGTCGACCAAAATTGTCAATAATCTATTACATCCAAGGAAGTAGATAAGCATCAAGTGTCTAATTACAATATAGAGACAATATTCTTGTTACACTCATGCCGATTTTTATATATGTTTAATGTGCATATCCATATAATTGAAAAAGTAAGGTTGCACTTTTATGTAAGATGTCATTCGCATTAGTCTAATGTGAATACAAATTTAGTCCATTTATTTAGGAGTTGATATTCATTGTCTACACTCATAATTGAATATTGTATTATTTATTCTTCTTTGTAAATAAAATTTTGCAATACAACTGAATAAGAAGATGAATAATATCAGTGACAACGAAGCACAAATGGATGATAATATAATGTAGATCATGTTGGTCTATTGTGTATAATTATTTGATGACTTTTGAACTAATATGACTATGCAAAGATATTACGTTATGGAGATGGCAAGTCTTTTCTTACATAATGTTATGGTTTGAAGTAGTTTTGGATCATAATAGTATAGTAGCTTGATAATATTTATTTTGTTGTGTACTTTTTTTATCAATTTGTTGTTAAAGATGTTCTGAGGAAATCATGCACTAAGATAAAGTGTTCACCACCAATAGCTATTTAACATCTTGATGTTATGATTTCAATGCACATCAATAGTAACTCTGGAAAGCACAAGTTCTTATCTTATGAAAACAATATTTGTATTGTGTAAAATTTGTGAAAACATCAAATAGTTAGTTTTATCCTAACATAGATAGGGATCATATTTAATGTTTTAAATGACATGTCCTTTATGATCATAGAATGTATGGAAACTATATTTTTTCCATATTAATAAAAAAAATTGAATTTATTTATAATTGATTGATCATCACATATATGAGTTGAGATTTTTATTGTAGTTGATTTACCCAAAGATATGACCACTTTATTGCTTTCTTTGTATACAAAGCTCTATTGTATGTCCAGCAAACTATTTTCCTTGCAAGATACAATTTGCTAACTCCCATGATACATTTCTTGTATAATGGAATATAATAAATAACACACTACAATCTATTAAAATGTATAAATTGCTAAATTACAACCTAATTATGGCTATTACCTTGACTTCATGTATTATTTGATTTATTTCAATTTGAAATGATGCTAAACTAAGTTCCTCTAAATTGTTCCTCATAATTCCAACTACAACAACAATATAGTTGGCTCTTACATTCATACCAATGATGGTTAACTACATCTACATCATTAGTAAAGGGTAACACCTCACTACTTGCACTATTGTTGCTCATGTTGTTTCACATTGATTGATGATTCCCAAAATGACTTGTCTGACATCTTTCGATGTAGTTTTCATGGGGAGATAATACGTTCTTAAGATGTCGCAATCCTACTTAATATTACATATAACATTAATTTTGTTTGATTTAAGTTTGCAAAGTCATTAACACCACTATCTTTTTGGAATATTATTTGATGTTAAAGTGGGTAGCATGATTATGACCCCTATATTATTGATTTCATATAACTTTAGCTTGCCTTATTTTTTAATCAATTTCATGATTTTATTTATTTTAGACATATTTATGATTAAATTATTTAAAAAATAACCAATGCTTATTTAGCTTTTTGAAAATAAATAAAACATGAACAATTGAATCTTTATTTGTGCAATGTGGTCACTTTGCAGGAAGTTAGAATTTAAGGTTTATTAGGGTTTCCAAAAATGGTATAGGTTATTCATTACCATCAATGTTAATATTAAAATCTTTAAGGGGTAGTTGGCACTCCGTAAATATAGTCTACAGTTTAGAATTGGCTATTTCTATCACAAATAATCCCATGTAAAATGTTGCTGAGTTACACATCATATGTTAGTGTCCATATCCAACAGTTTATTGAGTTTGATCACGTTGCATTCTTTATAATCAAATGTTTTATAAGAACACTATTTTCAAGCTGTTTTTACCTAAACAAATATTTCAATGACATAATACAAATATAAAGTTAAATATTTTAAATGAGAAATAATGTTCATGATTTCTTATTTTTCATACCCTTTCATATCTTGCCATTTATGTTATATGGATGCCATCTATCTTTTACATGTGCTTTAAACTATTTGGATGTAAAAAGTAAATGTAATATTTAAATATTTTAAATTTTATCTATAGATTTTAAAAAAACTATTTTGATAAATAAATAATAATTAATTTTAAAAGTAAACTAAAATATCACATTAATAAAATAATTTAGGTTTTAATAATGAGTGGATATTATATGAAAAATAAGTTGTCATAATCCTCAAAATTATTGAAATGTACATATGTGAACAAATAAAAATATTATAGATATTAAAAATCTAAATAAATAATATGCAAAAAGTAAATGTACAAAAAATGTGCAAAACATATTAATGTTAAATTTTACAAGAAAGTATGTTTTACAAAATAATTCAACTAAAACTAATCAGTAGAAAAACAATAATGAATGTTAAAAAATAAAATAAATTACTAATTTTAAAAAATGAAAATGTTAATATGATAAGAAACAATGATTTATATTTATTATTTGAAAATTGAAAAAAAATTATGTTATGCTAACTAACAATTCATCATGATCAATATATATCATTACAAATAAAATTAGAAAAAGATTATTAGCGCTCCAAATTATACACAATGGTGGTTTGTTAACTTTGTCATGGAAATCAAAGGACAAATATATTTGTTTGCCATTAGTCCTTACTAATTACAATAAATCCAAAATATAGTTGACAATTTTAGTAATGTAAGTTATCTAACTAATCAAAGATGCAATAGAGATGGCTAAAACTAGTCTTCAAATTTATTACAAATTGTATTGAAGATGAGGTAAACATCCTAATGGTTGATTATTTACTAGGAATAAAAGGACAACATTTAATAATTTAAATAAATTAGTTATAAACTTTATGTTTGGTAAACTTATCATGCTTGTCATCATGAAATTATTTTGTAAATGAGTCAGTTTTTAAACTTTAAAAAAATTATATTATCGTGATGAATATCTCCATATCTTAAATTTATTTTTTCTATGCACTGTAGTTTAATAAGTTTTTATTTGTCACATTAAGATTTACTTGCACAACTTTTATGGAAGCCTTTTTCATAAAGAAATGTACGAAATTACATTTAAAATATTTTATTTTATGCTTAGTTAATTTAATATTTATGATTTATATTTTCTAACTTTTATGTCATTCTTATTTATACAAGTTTTATTTAAGTTATTACTTTATAGTATTTTATTATTCTAATTATTATAGTATTATTTAAATATAATGTCTTATTTACATAATGTACAATGAATATAAAAAATTTAAAATTATTTCAATATGTATATTTTTATTTAGCATGAAAGATAATTTATTTAAAATATTAAGATCTTTCCTTACTAGCATTATCTCAAAATTGTTTTAATTAATTTTAATATTTCATTAAAATAATAAACGTTCATTTTAATATTTAGGTTTTCCAAAAATTTTTGCATTTTAAAAAATTTACAATTTTCTTATATTTTGAATGTTGTTAGTTATGTTTTCAATTTAAATAATTGAATGTTAAGTATTATACAAGAAATCTCATTTTCTTTATCATTGTATTGCTTGGGAATTTTATATTTATATGTTACCCTAACTTTTGTACCTTGTTTTTTATTTTTAAATTATTATTATATCATTTATTAGAAATATTAACATATTAAATAAATTCTTCAATATTTAATTTCCATAATAATAATATTTTTGCAATTATTTAATTTTTTTTCTAATCTAACAAGTTTTGTTGTGATTATTGTATTAAAAAATTTTGAATGCATATTATATATGTATTGATTATTCAAAACATTTTTGTACCTAACTTTTTTATTTATGATTAGTTTTATCTTATTGACATCTCTTCAATCATTTCAATATCAACAAAACCATTTTATACATAGTATGGCAAAATCTTAAAATTTTAAGCAATGCTTTACAATAACAATTTTCTTTTCTTTATAGTTTTATTTATACTTAACTAATTTTGAATTACCTATCTAAAAAATATAATTTCCTAAATTCTTCTTCTTTTATATATATATATTTTTTAAAAAATTATTTTATAATTTAAATATAATAAATTTACAATGCAATGAAATTTATAACCAAAAAAATCCCTATCAAAAAATTTCTAGCATTAAACTTAGGAACATTAGTTGCTATATGTATACTTCAAACTATTGAGTGAAGTGTAGTTTATGTTGTTCTTATAATCTACATGGTTTCAATTTATTAAGTTCATCTAACAATAATTGGATCATAAGAACATAAAATTTTTAATTAATATGATTTTTTATGTAAATTTTTTTGTAATTTAAATTAGAGTTTGAAAGCTTTTTAATGTTTGTGTTAAAAAATATGTTTAGTAGGATGATTACTTAGTTTGGATGATTTACTTATATTCCTAAATAAATTAAATATGAGCCCAAGCTTTAGGCAACAAATGTCCTTGTTTTGGAGAGCAAGAAAAAAATTATGATCCATCGTATAATCCCAAAATTTAAAAATCCAGCAAATAATAATCTTTTTACTTGGTATAAATTGTTATCCTATTTAAATCAATTCTTGATGTTAAGCTCAAATTGTATCAATTACATAATTTTCATAACAATTATTGTTAATTTGGTTGACATCATAACTTTTATTTCATTTGCTATGATATCTCCTTTTCAATATTTTTCATCAATTAACTAAATATCATAATTATTTTTCTAAAATTGGCACCTAAATTTGTAGTTTGCAATAAATTGAAGCCTATATTGTTTCAACTTATCTTACACTTTTGTCTATAAATATATTTTTGCAAGTGTGAATCAGAAGTGCTATAACATCTTTCAAACCTGAGTCTCTCTTAAATTATTGCATGGTATTTTTAAAGAAGAAGCTAATAGATCCATCTAAAACATTTTTAATGTTTTAGGTCTATGCTAAGATTCTTTTTTAAATAAATTAGTCAACCATTTGTATTATATATTAAATCTTAAATATTTCTAAAATCTCTACAATAGATGCTATGAGATCTATTTGTTATGATTTTCTACCTTACGCAAGAATTAACAAATATCTTATTGATCTTTTTATCAATTCATGCCAATATATTTATAAATCTTTTTAGCTAAAAGTTCGTTGTTATATTGTCTTAATTCAAATGTAAAAATATATTATGAAAATATTGGTGAAGATTATTGTCATCAATATTCTTTTATTCATGAATACAAAATGTGGTAGGAAAATTTTGATAGGAAAACATTTAGAGGTATATTTTTATCTATGATGATTCTAAGACCTCAATTATAAGTAAAACAATAATGAATATAAATGTGACTCCCAACTATCATTCTTAAAATTAATTGATAATGGAGAAATGCATTATTTATCCATATTTTGATGAAAACAATTATAGCTCTTTATTACTTTTATTTGATAAAGTTTGTGTTACACGTGATATTTTTAGCCATATAATTATTGTATATTTAATTAAGGTATACAATTCTTTCTGAATATAAATTTGAAATTTAAATATATTTTAACACTTAATATAGATAAATTGAATGTTTAATTTTGAAATTTTATACTCTAAAGCTACAAGCATTGTGGAATTGTAACATTTAAATTGTCATGCATGAACGTTCATTTGGCTTAATGTATCAAAATGACCTTATAAGTTTATTATATTATTAGCTTTTTCTCTCAACTCTATTTCTATTCTACCATGAATTCTTGATAAGATATGGTTATGATTCTTTATAAAAAAAGGGGTTGGTTTTTGAAGATAGGAGGAATTAAAAAAACTTTTACATATGATGAATTTTTCAATATCATAAGAAAAGTTGAATATAATAGAAAGAAGAATCGATTACCATATCATGCATAGACTTTTAAATTTTAGGAGATTTATATATAAGACCAAAAGGGGTGTAATTAGAAGATGATGAATTTAAAATAATGAATTCTTGTTGTACTAATCGAAGACTAGTTTATCTTAAAGTAAATTCTTAGTTTAAGGTGATGTGGAAAGGCTATGTAAGCTATAAAGATGTGCTTATAATTTATAGAAACTCAACCATAGATGGAGAATTTGGAGGAGCCAACTTAGTGGATACAAAGTAAAAAAAAAGTGAGGTAAGCTATGTGGAAGGAGGATTAGAGCTTTCAAGCATGGATAGATCTTAGAAAAGAGTAGTCCTCTACATGACTTTTCAACATAGGACAACACATGAGTATATATAATAAATTGAGCTATGATCTAAGCAAAGGTAAAAAGGAATTCCTCGGTTAGAATGTTCATGAAACCTTGGAAATTGATTGTGACAATAATTAATCATTCTTTTTTGTTAAACTTATTCAAGAAGTAGGAAATTCTTTCTTCCAAAGAATAAGGGAGGTAATATTTTAGTAAATGAATTGTTCAATTTTCACTCTTTC
The DNA here is from genome assembly GCA_023846275.1 of Vanilla planifolia. NCBI lineage: Eukaryota > Viridiplantae > Streptophyta > Magnoliopsida > Asparagales > Orchidaceae > Vanilla > Vanilla planifolia. The sequence goes on from JAIUJO010000180.1 coordinate 536,733, forward strand.
TTATGTAGTGTTTCTATTTGTGTGTTAAAAATGTATATTATGTTTTTTCCTATGATGGAAAAGCAGATTACATGATCACATATTGCTTGTTTAGCTTTGGTTATTTATGTTTGTTATCTAAGCATTTTTGTATTAAGCTGAATTTATCATGATAATTGTTAAAAAATTAGAAAATCATGGAGAACAAAATTTGATTGAATTTAACCCTCATAACATTGACATCAGAACACTTTTTTCTTATTATATACTATTATGAGTTAGGATCCTTAGTGTAATTCTACTTATTTCTAAGAATAATTCATGTTTGACATTATAGATTGAATGTAATATTTACTTGATTATTACATGAATAGACAAAAGGTTTTGTGACATGATGGATATAAAAGTGCATAAAATTGAAACTTTATTATATATTTTTTATATAAACTTTTTGTTTGAAATATATTTTCAATGTATGGCACTATGGTTATGTTTAAAATTACTCATAAGTTTGGTTGATAGTATGACATGGTATAAATGTGTGTTTTATCGCTAAAATCATTGATAAAAAATATATGAAATGTAATGTGTTATAGGTTGTTCCATAGATTAAGTACTAAACAATTTAAAGATACTTGAAAATAAATAAAAAAACTCTAAATAATGCTGTAGCCAACCATTCTTTTGTCAAGGGTCTGCTTGGCCAAGTTATAGGAGGCATTGGATCATCTCTCAAGAGAACCTAAATAGATTTTAAGATATGTGTGGCTCTTGGTTAGTACTTAAAAAGTCTTGGAGGGTTCTGTTTAATGCCTTAAAAGAAGGAAGGCTAAGTTAAGTTGGAATACGATTAGCAACCAAAGAATTTGCTTATGACTAAAACTATTAAGGTTATGGTTAGACATTATGGTCAAGGTTTTAGGGACAATTCATAAACCTTAGCATAATAAAATTGTGACATTGTGGTTGTTGGGTATGAATATGTAAGGTAAGCATAGATTTGGAAACACACTCAAAGGTATAGAAAAAACTTAATGGAAAAGGAAGCTATAATAAAAGATATTTATGATAGGGTCATGAAATACAATTTGTCAACCTTTATGAACAATGACAATTAAGCTTTGGTTAGTTGGCCTACTGGCGAAAGATCTTGAAAAAAGATAGAAGAACTTGCAATATGACATAGGATTGTTCTAAGCTTTGCTTTGTAAGTAATATGGTAAAGATGTTGGCTAGTCCTTGAATTGAATAGGTTATTTTGGTAAGACCACAAGAAATTCTAATTAGGCTCTTAAGTGACATGATGACACTCTCAATGTTGAACAGAGGAATGTGTGGATGCTTAGGAAAGGCCTCAAAATTGTTACGATGACAATGGATAGCCTTGCGATTCTAAGGGTTACCAGTGACACTTGTGTAAATTGAGGCTTAGTTGCATTAGTAATAAGTTAAATATAGAATCTTAGGTTAAAAGCAATGCAATTATGAACTCAATGGTTATCTCTAATAAGAAATGTCCAAAAAAGTGTGGGCAAGGTTAAATATAAGAAACAAGGTCTAACAAATTCTAGATGGTTGATTAGGATTTAGTGGGAAACCTAAGGCATTTAGATATAATGGACGCTAAATTATTGACACTCACTAAGAAGATAGGCACGTTGGCTACCCCATTCCCTTAGCTTGGTGTTAGTTAAATTTGAATAATTAAGCCTATAGTTGGAGTATCACATTTAATGATAAGAACCTCTACAATTTGTAGGAAGCCATTTTAAGAATAGTATTAGACTCAAAAGAAATCTCATAAGAAATCCAGTTGTGTGCTTTCATTTATTAGGGACTACTTGTGTTTCTTGAAGACTCATAGAATCCTACATGGATGGCCATGTGATGATCATTACCATGTTAAAAGCTAGATTATATTATTTGAAAAAATGGTAGGGCTTATCATGATTCTTATGCATCAGAAATTATGCCATATCATGAAGTGAATGCTAAGTATCTGGTTAGTCAAAGTGTAAGAAAATATATATTGAATTAGTTAATAGATGATTACATCATTTTATTCGTTAGAAAATGATGTTGTTCATTCATAAGATTTTTTCCATTGTTACATTTGCATTTCATATTATTGCATAATAGTTTTATTGTATGGCACAAAGATCAAGTTGTTAAAAGTTGAATATGAATTGAGCTACAGATTGCTAGAGCTAGTGAATTTGTTAGATAATTCATTTTATTTATTTCATCATTGTTAACAATATATTTGATACTTATATCACATCAATTATTTTATATTGGATAGGTATTGTATTAGATTGTCTTATTAGACTTGGTGCATATTAGTTATTTTTTTATCAAACTTTGAGAGATATTCATGATACTTCCTTATATTGGATTAGAATTGAATGGTTTTATTGATTTTACTAATATTTTATTCATGCTTTGGCCATGTCAATGAGAAAAATTGTTAGATTCCTAGCATGATAATATTTTGCTTAGAACATGCAAGTATGATTTGATAATTTCATTTTTTAGAATTTGGTTACACTCATGGTTTTTTTAAAACTTAAGTTTTTTAGTGTAAGATCATTTGAGAGTTAAGCTAAGGATAAATGACACGTGTGTGTGTGTGTGTGTTCATTATTTGTGTACGATTGAATCTTTTTTATTAAAAAAAGTTGTTATATGATTGATTGAAAATATACAACAGAAGTTTATTTTTACTTTTAAAGGTTTACTTTAGCTATATTATAATAAAGTCAATGTTGTTATCCCAATAGCCTAGAGGTCGATTGAAGAGATTTTGTTGATAATAACACAATTATGTGAGATTTTAACATAATCAAAAAGCTTGGATATATTTTTGTCTAGATAAGTGATGAAGAGGACCTTTAAAGAGACGTTATGAACTTCTAAAAGTATGATTTTGTGTTGTTGATCATTAACGAAGAAGAGTAGTAAATATCAAATCCTTAGGGTGGTCGGCCTAAAAGAGATATTTTTTGAGTTAAATTTTAAGTATTTTTCATTTTTTTAGAATATAAGCTTAATTTTAATAATCTATGCAAGCTATAAAAGTTAAATTGAAATTTAAATTAATCAACTTAACAAATAAATATTTCAGTTGTTAATATGTTTGAAATCATACATTGATCATCTTAGGAATCATTTTTCTTAAATTTTATTATTTTTTTATGATAATTAATTAAATTTAAAAATTTAAAAACAATTCCACTAGAATTAACTATCTTAAACCCATGTAATAATTTTTAAGCAAAGAGCAATAATGTAGTACCTGTTAACTACAATAATTGAATCGAGGCATCACTCCAAAACATTGATGGATTTATCCCAAATCAAGGCACTACTATTCGTATTCATAGATCAATTAATCATGTTATTGGAAGTGTTGTCTCTATGTCTTGAATAAACTTTGTGGTACTAACCTTAAAATAAAACTACTTCCAAAGCAAACAAAATGTCTTATAAGAAGAAAAAATAATAGCAAATGCATCATATAGAACATAAATTTAAAGCTTTTTCCTTATAGCTAAATTCTAAATTGTGATAGTGATGTGAGTTGGCTAATCAGGAAATTTTACGATCAAGTGATCACTGCCACAATCATGGTTTTTAAGAGATAATTCCACTAACCGTCTGATCGCTCCATTAAATGATGTCATGGTCTGCATTAAATCCCTAAGTAAAACTAAATATAGCCATTTGGTCATAATTTTTATTTAATAGTTCATATGAAATCCAAATATCTAAACTACTCTAGTTTACTTCTAACTAGCCAAATGTGTAATTTTCATAATCAACCATTTTAAGATTCATTTAATCATGTAGCTACTATGCAATGACAACTTTAACCATTATTTACAAGTTTTTACAAATTTTATTTAATAATATTAAATTTTTAATTAAAATAATATCAATCAATTAAAAACATCAAATCATTTGTTTTGTAAATACTTTTAGCAATTTGAAAATATTTATAAAATGGATAATTATTGATGAAAATAAGTTGATGTAATTTTAAAAAATTCTAAAGAAATATTTAAGGTAATCATTGTAGCCATTAGTAGCTAGTTCTCATCATTACCTTTATACATTGTGTCCTTCTTCATCAACTCGATATTGTTTTCTTAAAAACAACAAAACTCTCATTTCCTCTTTTTCTATTTTATTAAATTTAAGAAAATGGGCATTGTTGACCATTTCTCAAGTGTAAGAATTACTTTGTAAAGATTTTAATTGCCACTTTCCTTTCCTCTTCCTAAAAATCTTACTTCATTATAAGGCCAATGTAGCTTTCTTTTTTTTGTTTATTTATTTTGATAGTTCAACATACCAATTTTTTGGTAAAAGATTTATATACATTATTTTTTTATTTTTTGTTTTTCTTGATGTGGACATATATTTTATTTTAGGTTGAATCATCTAAAAAATGCTTAAGAGATTCTAAACATTTTTTTGACCTCCCTATTTAGCAATTTTCTTAAAATTTTGTTATTAAATAGAAATTATCATTTTTAAATAAAATTTAAATTTTCACAAAATTACATTTAGATATTTGTTTAAGCTTATTATAAATGTTTTTAAGCATTTTTTTAAAAATATTTTTGTGAAAAACAAATAATTTGTTTCCCAATAATTCACTCAGTCTCTTTTTGAAACACTCTCTACATGATGCAAGGAGCTCATTTTCTTAAGATGAATGTACACAACTCAAATGGCTACAAGGAGTAAATTAAGAGGAAGGAAATAAATGAAGCATGATCAAACAAGTTGATATCCAAAATAAAGGGTTAATAACATAGAGGACATTTGACCAAGCTTAACCAATAAATGAAGAAAAAGAACAATTTGGAATAAAAGCTTCTATTTAATAAAATTTTAATTAATCATTCATAAGGATTAATTGCATTATTTTAAGTATTCCTGATGTTTTAATTATAAAAGTTGCTTTTGACACAAGTTTCAAAAGAACATCACAAACAAACATCAAAGAGATAGTGAGCTGATAGAATTTTTCAATTTTTTGTGGGCAACATGACACTTCCAACATGATTATAGGGACATACTCTTATAAGTTTCCTCATCTACCTTATTGGGAATATGTCAAGCATATTAGCCTCGTGGCACTTGTTTTATAGTGAATTTGGGAATGTTTTTTATCCTCTCTAATCATGATAATGCTAATGTATTTCTTAAAGTGTTAAGTTAATGTCACTTTTGATGAGGATGATGTCTCTAAAAAGGTTATTGCCCTCAAACTCACTTTAATAGGAGACATTTTCTGTTTGATGACCCAACATGGAATTTTAAAGAATACGAATTCAAAACAATTGGCGTTTTTGAATCTATCGTGAAGACGTAAGCATGTGCTCCGAAAATTTTCATTAGAATTGGAATTAATTTTTTGTTGGACGTGCATTTTTTAGAAATTGTGGTCTTTTAAATTAGGGTACTAGAATGTTCTCAACTTTTTAAGTCAATGCTAAACCTTTGTGAGCTCTTCTATGGATCTCATTGGAGCACCATCCAATCAACTTGGTCAACATATTGGCCTTACTCTCAATCATTTTAATAGTTAGCAAGTCATTAAAAGTATTGTTATGACAATAAACTTAACAAGGTTCCATGGGGCTCTAGTTTGTGTTTTGGTTAATCTTACTAAAAAATCTTCCTTTAGATATGAGAATCTATAGAAAGATTGGGTGCAGAAATGGCTTACTGAAAAAAATTAAGGAAAAGTTTCCTAAACATTATTTAATTAATTGTAAACAAGGCTTCTCAAGTGTCCAATTCAAGCAAGAAAAAAGTTCTAAACACTTCTATGTAAGAAATGGAGAAGATGAGACACCTCTAATTAGTAAAGTAATAAGGAATATGAAACTTCAAACTTTGGTAGCCATCTATGTATAAAACAATATCAGTAACCCACTACATCACAAAACATCAACACATAATAAAAAAACTAATTTTACTATTAATCATCTATTCAATGATATTCTGATCAACTTCGATTAGCAATTGTAAAGTAAGACTAAACAATATCAATCTAATTTGAAACATAAAAAGGACATGTAGCTTAAACAACAAGTAGATATTCAATCTCTCAAAAGCTCAAAGAAAGAGCTTTAGGAAAAAGCAAAGTCTCTGAAGCTTTTTAGGTTAGACTTCAATGGCTTCACAGAGGCTAATAGTGACAAGTCAATAACAAAAGACACTAAATGGAGTGTTAAAAAAGTGATTGTCTAAGAATGACCAAAACAAGCTTTCAAGAATCTCAAAATTTAGACAATATAGATTGTAATATATAATGCCTTACTTTTTAACATAAATGGTGTAGTTAGTTAGACAATAGCTTGATGCCTTAATAAAATGTTTAGATTACACAAAATTAAGTTGATTGATGGAATACTTTGCATGTAATAGATAAATACACATCCTTTGCAAGAGACAAAAATTTCACTATTGTTAAGAAAATTTCTAACAAATTATAGGTGTATTGGTTGTAATATGTATAATTTTAAAAATTGAAAATTAAGAATGTTTTCATCACATGGTAATATGTAAATAATGTGCTACCTTTTTTATGTATGCCAAAAACTTTTTTATTATTAGAGTAGATCTTTGGAGGGATTTAAGATTGTTGGTGGAGACCAATTTGTCTTCGCTAAATAGAAAGGACAATCAAATATCCTTGCTAAAGTTCAAAAACTTTAAGGTCATTCTTATGGACAAAACCCTAATGAATCGTGATTTTCTCAAAGCCTTCCTAAAATCGTGGATCAACATATGAACAAGTTCTTGTTATACCAATCCTTATTACTGATCAATTCTCCAGCAACAATTAAATCTTATCTTAAAGAACTTAGATTCAAAACCACTTGGACTGAAGTATATAAATCTCTCATGTTATTGCTTAGAATTGGAGTCCTCCAATTTCGAGGTCAGGAATGTAGGCCCTAGTTTATAAGCTGAATAGTGCTAAAGCCCACCTTAAAGAGTGCTTTAAATCTTAAATTTTGTAAAATATTTTTGAAGATTGACGAAGAAGAATACCATGTTATAGAGAAGGCAAATAACTTTAGAGAGTTATACATGAGTTATCATGCTTAGAACTAACAAAGCTTAAGATGAACAAACTATGGTTGCTAAAATGGGGATGTATGGAGAAGACATTTAAGAACACTATGGGATACTTTTCTAGAATTCTATAGGACATTCTAGACTTCTAAAAGATGCAACAAATTACAAAATAAATACCCTTAATTTTTCAAAACAATAACAAAAAGAACTTCTTAAAAAGCTACAGAATTAATTATTTTAATTAGTTCCTAAATGGGCACATGCAATTCAAGAAGCAGTAATGGCGAAAAGTGAGGTAATAGGCAACACAAAGCATGACATAGGTGGATCGGTGCATCGATTTGGGTTCCAATTTTGGTGAGTAGCATCGGTAAAATGGCATTGACACTTTGGGTCTGCTTTGGGGTCAATGTTGATCGAAGACAATTAGCACAAGTTGACAAGTCAGCATTAATGGTGATGGCAACAATGTTTGATGGAGGTGGATGATAGAAAAAAGGCCCAAAAAAAATTTTAATCCATTTTTAAATCTATTTTCAAGCAAATTTTTTATAGATGGACTTGTGAGATGGTTGAACGAAAGGTCAATAATGAATATAAGATGAAAATCTCCAAATTGCTCGTTAAACAACTTAAACTAAATTATAAATGTAGATAAATTGGTGAACTAATAAGAATAAATAGAAATATGCAATGAACAAGTGTCTACTGCAATTCATCCACAAAACGATAACAATAATGGTGATGAATGAGAAGTATAGTAACCAATACTCAAAGGCTCCAAGTTAGAATAGAACTAATACGTCTCAAAGTTGAACCTCTACATGATCTACTTGATGCAACTGCATCGAATGGACAAGAGTTAAAGGAAAGGTACTATGTAGCTTAAGAATGGTGATAAAAACACAAATGTCTTCCACACAATGCTCAATAATATGTGAATGAATGGGGATATAAAAAGAATAAAAAAATTAATGTGGGAGTTGGGTCATATAGAAGGATTTAATTGCTAAATAAAAAAATATTTTTTCGATGGATTCTTTATGTTCTTGTAAATTGTGTGGGTTTAACGATTTGTTTTACAAGTGTTGTCAATCCAAATTTCCTGTGACATTTATGATGCTATCAATGATTTTGTTATTGGTATACCATCACCAAAAAAATTCAATTGTGCTAATTTAATTTTCTTTATAAAGATTAATCACAATATATCTTTCGAAGACTTTATGATAATTTTGATGTATTGTTTCTCAAAAATATACTAAGTTGTTGGTAGTTAACATATAGAGTTTCCCACCCAGCATCAGCTCAGTAGAGCAATCGACTTTTGCTAAGGAAGAGGGAATCCTTAAAAATATCTTACTGGCAGAAGAAATCATACTTTCACAAGAGCAACTTCTTGATTTAAATGAGAAGATTAACGATAATAACTTCATTATCAAGCTAAACTTTAAGAATATGTTCAATAATATATCATGGGGGTAACATGTGTTAGATAAGTTTAACTTCAATTGTTAATTTGTTAATCTTGTCATGAGTATCTCTAATATAAGCTGATTGTTTGTCATTAATTTTAGAAAGGAAATGGTTCCATCTAAATCTCATGTTAGCTAAAGCATGGTAACAGTCTATGTTGATTTCTTCTCCACATTGTAGCTAAAGGACTAAGAAGAGGTTTAAATAATCAACATATACAAGTTAAAGAGAATCACTAAGCCATTCCAAGCGGTTGACGACCAAAGTCCCATTTGTGCTTTGTAGCTTTCCTTTTACTCTTCTTAAGAAGTGATAAACACTTAATAAAAAATATCAAGTTATTCTTCTTTATTCTCCAGGGCACATCAAGTTTGTAGATTAATATACAAAGGATCTCCTTTTCTAGATGTACAAACACAAAACACAAGTAGGAGAACAATGACAAGGAGCTCTTGCTTAAGAAAAGATACTACTTTCCAATCCCCTAACCCAAAAGAACATTATTTGAAGGATGGAAATAACTTGTCCACTTTGAACGCTAGATTAACAAAACATGAGAAAAGAAATTAAACTCAATGGGAGGTAGAACTTGTTAGTCATGTCCTCTAGTCAATAGCACATTATAAATCAAATTATATCTTATCTTCTCAATAATATAATTAATTTTTTAGAAAGTGTGATAATTGATTTTCTTTGGGGTAATAGCTATTTGGTGAGCAAGCACTATTTGGCTAGTTAGAACAAGATTAGCTTCCTTGATGAAAAGTATGGATTTTTGGTTATAACTTAAAGGATATTTTTGTTGTATATAATGTGAATCTTTTTAAAAATGTCTAGACCTCAAATATTATCTATTTTACATTCTTGAGGTGTAAGTTCCTTTATTGAAAATGTAGTGTAGCATGCTCAATGTGGAATCACATATAAAGAATCATGTCACTAATTTTAATTTTGCGATACTTGGAACAAAATAGATAAGGAAACAATTATTGGACACTCATTAAAGATGGTAAATTCACTATTCATTTAGGATGGGATAAGCTTAGAGTTAATTAATTGTGTTATTCATAAGTCACAAAAAAATGTGGAATAATTCTCAACCTTCCAAAGTATCTTTATTAATGTGGAGGCTCCTAAATAACTAATTACCTTTTTATAACTTGAGAAAATTGAATTTCAACTTATAGACAAATGGGGTTTTTGTGCTTGTGGGGACTCTCAAATGAGTCTTATGGAACCCCTTTGTAATGAATCTTGGCGTTACACAAACCCAACATCATGATTCACGAAATGCATCTACAAGGATAGAAGTTTAGCAAACAAACTAAATAGCTATTTAGAATTTATTGTTTTACCATCTTTCATATACTACAATATCTATAAGATAAAAATTCAAAACAATTTAATGAGCAAATATTCCCTATGATATTCCTAATAGAGTTAAACATAACACACATGAATTTTAAAATTGTTCTTAATTATGTAAAGAAGTTCAATAGATCCTCAAATGGTAAAATATACATTCCTTCCTTGTCTTTTTTAAATTAATAAAATAATAAAAAAAGTGGTTCAATGGACTCAATAGTGAATTTTAAAATATTAAATTCTAGTGGACTAACTAGAAATAACCAAGGCCCTATAAGATGTGTTTATGTGATTGGAAACAACTTGGTAGAACTATTAAAGCACTCTCAATTTACATAGAATCTAAATAATATGTAAGTTGAAGCCATTGAAATACTATTTGGTTTAAGTTTATGTGATAATCTGGGGTTATAGAAATATCATTGTACAATCAAACAATTAATCACTCCCTATAATGATTCAATAAAGGATTGGAGTCCCTTGTTGTATCTTAATCCAACTTAATAGAATGAATCAATTTCTTTACAAAGTAGTTAAATGATAACATATTCATGGAAGGAAATGTAACAACAACTTACTAGGGTTAAATAGCCAGTAACTGTATTCATTTGAGGTTCTAAATTCATAACAAATTTCAAAAGTTTGCAAAGGTTCAATTAAGTTTGATGAGGAGTGGTGTTCATATATTATACAATGAACATAAGGATGGTCATCCAACTAATGCCTACATAATCAAATATATTGAATGTAATCACATGATCATTATGGCTGACTTGAATTTGTTCTTATGGAAATTACTAAGCATTTTGGGCTAAAAATATTGAACAAAAATCTTGGAAAAGCACTAGATTTTAATGTTTATCTTGCATTTTAGCTTAAAAAATAAATTTTGATAAACTACTTTTGTTGACATAACTAATTTCAAGTCAATCATGTTGTAGAAAAATGGAGTGGACCTATTTGGTGTGGCTTATTCTTTAGTAAGGAAATCAATGTCCATATAATCTCTCAATTTTAACAAATATTCTTCTTATATATCAGATCATTATTTTTTTGTATAAAAATTAATACCAATCCAAACAATTCCAATACATTCCCATCAAACTTGAACTTGATTGTAGCAAAGATACAAAAAATGTTTCACAAAATTTGGAGTACATTTGCTAAAGTAAATTGATTATATAATATATTACAATTATAATATTTTTTTGTAGTATTAATACAATAGAAAATTTGTTGATTAAGAAGATACCTATCAGATTTATTGTTCTTTTTTGGAATAAGATATGCAAAGAATGAGAAAAAAGGCATCTCTTTTTCAACAATTTCTTTCTCATTTGATCTAATATCTAATGTAATTATTCATCAATTTTAATTACAAAACTTGTTTCTACATCCTCATTATCTAATTCTCCTTGATTCATTGGCCAGCACATCCTCCAAATTGACCTTATATAAAGACTTGTTCAATGGCACCAGTTAAGTATGATGATCTTAATTTGACAATACATCAAACTCTTTATTTATTTGGAATCATTAGAGACTTTGTTTGGATGCTTTGCACCTTTATCACGACTTTCAATTGTACCAATATGTTCATTAATGAGTAACAAATATGATGAGACTTATTAACTATTTAAGCATGTATGGTTACAGAGTTCATCATGGTATTGAATTATATCTTACCTCGTTAGAAGTACAATCATAGCTAAGTAGGCTGCCTAGCATAGATCTTTTAGATTGGTCCAAAACATTTTAATAATGCCTCAATACCCATTTTGGTTTACTCCAATCGAGAACAATTTCTTAGCATGTGCATTATGACTTCTTAATCAGCATAGCATAACATTTCACATCAAAATTATCATCTTTTATGCAAATTTGTTGAGGTTGATCAATCAGATCTATCTATTGTGCTTCTCTTTGTGTCATGGTCATTTCAATACTACCACTCATTGCAATAGATTAGACAAATATTTTGACTATTGTTTATTTTTTACATCATGCAATCATAAAATCCATTAATGTAGTACACATTATCTTACTTTAAAGTAAGATTGTCATCAGCTAAATATGTTCATTCTCTGAGATCTATAGACAAATATGTGCTTTCTCTGAAATCCCTTTGATTTGTGCCAAACTTCTTAGTTACAACAAAACACTAATACGATAATCAAACTTATCATTGACGCACATTGTCTTAGTTTTGGTTGTTCAAATCCTCAATTAGCTTGGTTTATCACTTCGACAATCATTTCATCAAATGTTTGTCAATATGGTTCTCATCATATAAAATGATAGTTACCTAAACCAAGACAGTCATTGCCCTCTTATGTGTGCTATACAATTTCAATGCATAACTTATGTGGAATCAATCATGCTTAGTATGGTTACCTTTATGAATTTGACTCATTTGAACAAATAGATTGATTTGGTAATACTAATACTTCAATGAGACACTCTAGATCATTTAATGATAACTTCTAAGCATATGAACCACAGCCTACAGAAGTCCTAATAAAAATAATAATGGATTTTAATAAATACATTATAACTATTGTGACTTCAATATGTATTAATGGTGGAAATGTTGATTAAATGTTATTAAGAGGTGCCAACTACTTGTAATAAATATAAATAGAACTATATAACTTATAATCAATATAGTCATCATTTAGTGAAATTGCCTACTTCATCAAATCACTCAAAATTTTGAAAATCGAAATTCTTCATTTTTGCATTGCCACATTAATAAAGCCATGTATTGTGGTATTAAGGAAACTATGGGAATCATTTATATCATGAACATAGCTTAAAAAAACTATGTAAGCTTTTTGACATCTGCATTCATATCATGCTAAACACCATATGTGATAAAATTAGACATTACTTCTTCTTTGAAGAGAGAATTGCAGAATTCCATTTGCATTAGAATTATCGAATAAGTTGCGGCTCACACTTAAAAAAATCATTATGTAGTTATGTTCTCAAATTTAAAAAACATTAGTAAGGTTGTAACATAGTAGCATTCTGCACATCACAAAGAGTTTCCATTGGATACTAGTCCAACATGGACTTAGAGCCATTCCAAGTTGGGCATCTCATCTTTTAGTTAGTCTCTGATATCATTGCTTTTATGAGGGCCAATTAGAATTGGCCCTTGTTTATTGCACTTTTTGATTTTTCCTTTTATCAATCTTTTAAGTGATTAACATTTATAATTTTTTAGGCCTTTGAATTAAAATTATTTTTTTAATAATTTGTGATGAATTTTGGAATTCTAAAAATGTACTTTAGAATTCTAAAACGTTTTTCACTTTTTTCCAATAATATCCTTTCATATCCTAGCCTAAAAAATTATGATTATAGCATTAATATATCTCTAAACACTGATACTCATAATATTGTAACAAATGTAATTTGAATAATTTAACAAAGTACTACCATTAAGCTATTTTAATCGAAGCATGTTGTGAATATTCAATATAATTGTGTGATTTTAAAGGTAACCTAGGAAGGAGAGTGAAAGGCTTCAAAAACGTAGTTCCCAAAATACTATTCAGTATGTCCTTGTGAACATGTGATTTTCTTATTTATCATTCTAAAAACTCCACATGTGGACAATGATGCTTCACCACTAACTCGACTATTCTTGATGTTTGTCATTAAATCTACTTTTTCATTACATTAACATCTCTTATGTTAATGATCAATGCACGTCTTAATCTTTTTGGAAAGTTTTTATTTGTCCAGCAATATTAAGATTTTTTATTATAAACCTATAGCACCTTTGGGTAGGCCATTATATGGATATGTCCCATGAACATAAGAACTTCTCGATTATCGATGACCAAAAAATAGGTTTCAGCATATCATTTTATGTTAACTTGGTATTAAAGTATCTTTAGCTATAAGAACTTTGCTTAATTTCTAATTTATCATTAAACCATCATATTTTTAATTTTACACAATTGTTTTTAATAGCTGCAATTTATTAAAAATTACATGAAATAACATTGCAACATAAACAAGAAATTGTTATTTTCAAGTCTAATGCTACAACATTTATTTATTTTGATGCTCTTTGCTATTACATTTCATGATTTGTTTGTTTTTCTTTCCCTTTATGATCTTGAAATGATATATGGTTAACTTAAAAAAATATGAATCTTTAACACTTCATGATTATTGGAAGATTTCTATCACCAGTGAATTAGATGCTGACAATTGTCCTTAGGACATTATTCAATTTTCAATTATATGATAATAGAAATAGGTTGCTCAAAAAAAATTTTTGACTTGAGTAATAAAATATTTTTACATTGTTTGATTTTTATGAATTCTATTGTTTGAAAAAAATATTTTAGTTAATATATCATATATGGATATGCATGGGTCATCACAAACTCATGTTAATGTTGATAGTATGACCTTTTATACATGAAAATGCCTCATCATCAAAGACCAATTTTTATGCTTTGCATATGTAACATCAAAGGTAACACAAAATTATTGCTATTAACAAAGTCAAATTTTATTGCATACTCTTTGAGGAAAATCACTTCTTGAATTCCATCTAAATATGATGAAATTCATAGGTGGCATTGCTTTGTATGTGAACTTAAAATACTTCACACTCACCATACATTACTACCTCTAACAAATAGATTGTTTTTTAGAGTCTTAAATACAGAGCTTTAGTAAATCATGTGGGTCTCCCAACATTATAAGCACATATAGAGGCTAAAATTAACTTTGCTTGATTCAAAATGACATACCCAATTTCTCATTAAGATTAGCATCTTGAACTATTTAATTTGGAAATGATTCTATATGAGTAGATAATGTTATCTAATCATGGTCCTTGACATTATATGCTAATATTAAAATCAACTATGCGTATAAGTACTATTGAGTATATAAAAACCACTATTTGTTAGATGTTAAAAAATTTAGTAAAACTAAATTCATAATGGTTAGTTTCAAGAATTGACAGTGTATTGAACATCTAACATGAAGTAATAAAAATTTAAACTTAGCCAACAATTATGAGATTTTAAGATCATAATCAGTAAGAATAAGCATTTTTCATTATAATTCAATTATTCAATTAATTTTGATTCATAAGGAATTAAGCCACACAAACTTGATAAGGATGAATCCATTGTGAATCAAAACAAATTGAATAAGGAATCTAAATGAAATAGAATTCTAATTTTTGAAATATATATGTTGTGTATTGTTTTTTAATTGCTAATAATCTTGATTCAGATTTATTTAAGACAATCTTAAATTTTTAAATCTCAACCAATTGTTGAACATAGATTAGTTATGGAATTCAAAAATGTAAGAATTAGTGTATCTTCTCATGGCAAGTTATCATGTAAGAAGGCTTCATTATTGTCCATTTTATATTGGCAACTTATGTTAAATTATGATGCACACAATTATTTTGTTGTTATGGAACTACTTGATATTGCATATCCCAAATAATCTTTGTTTATGATTCTATTGAACACATGAGCAACAATAGTAAATATCCAAAAATTAAATGGTTAGTGGTTGTGATGGATAGGAAATGATAGTATAGATAAATAATCTTAATTGCCAGCTAGAGTAGAGTCATTGGGACACCTGTAGGTGAGTTCCTGCACTCCACCATAGTTTAGTTAAACTAAGCCTGTATGCCAGCAAGACTTTGTTGTAGGTTTAAAGGGACTAACCTGCCTCAACCTTGCATTTGTTGAGGTTGTTTGCCAGGTAGCTCACCTTTTAGTAGAGTGCATCAACCAAAGAGAACCTTCAATGGTCAACATAATATTATTTTTAGTGAAGAAGAAATTGAAAAAATTGAGACACCATTTTGGCTTCAATTAATCAAGAAAGTTTTACATATTTTTTTAAATATAGCCCATGGCATTTAAAAAAATCAAGATTTTTAGTCACTAAAAGGTATCATTTTACAATAACTGACATGTATTTATTACATTTGATCGATTATTTGAGATGTTGGCTTCACCAAGCATGGAACACCAGCAAATTTAAAAAAACAATTTTTGTGTGGCATCATCAGTTTAATGTGAATGTTGTTTGAATCAACCTTAGCCTTAATTTAGGTTTCGTTTGAGTTTTTCATTAAGGTAGCATTGTACTCCTTAGCTTTGATAGTAAAAAATCTTATACAAGTGATTATAACTACTATAAACCTAACAATAATAAGGATAAACAAGATTTGTGTTGAAGAGGATCTAGTGAAGGGATTACCAAGTTGAATCTAGATAACAAAAGATTTAGAAACTAAAATAAATTTTGGCAATGAATTCAATATGATAACTCTTTTATTAAATTAACTTCTACGGCAAAGGTCACACCTCTTTTCAATGTCAAAAAATATAATGTCACCAAATAAGCAAGCAAAAATAAGCATCTACAAAGGTAAATGAATATAATCACATTAAGCCAATTTTATGAATTAGCCTACATCCTAAATGAAGAGTCACTGCATTCCGATAGTTTCATTTTAGATAATGATGTTGTATGAAAAACTATTGTGGCTAATACTGCTACTAGTAGAATTAGTGCATGCTTAAGGAAAACCAAGTTTCTAAATGAATTAACATGGATCAATCATTTTAAGATTTTAGCAATGGCTAGCTTAAATAATCTACAAATTCAAGTCTATTGTAATCTTAAGAGGATGATTTCAATCAAATTTAGAATAGGCACTCAAAGAGAAATATAAGAAAAGGTTAAAGAGGCATATTAATTTGAGTAGGATTCATAGAAGCTCTTGATTTTCTTAAATTTCATAACAAATGACTTTTTTGGATAACATCCTAGCCTGTAATATAAGAAGTACAACAAATAAGTGTCACAAAAGTTAGTTTTGCTTCTACTAAAAAAACATTCTGAACACTATCAAGGAACCTATGGCTAACAACAACTCATTGCATAATCTATCTAAGAGATTAGAGTTTGAGAACTACATTGAGAATAAATCAAATGGGATTTAGGTAATATGATTTAAAAGCATCCATTGTGAATCCTTAAATGAGGAAGAGTAATTACTTGACTTGCTCATTGACAATCCATGGAGACAGTGGCATCTATAATACTTTTGTGTATGCTAAATTCAAGTGGTAAATGAAGAACACTTTGGTACATGGTGAATCAAATTGTAGAGGAAATTAAAGCTCCATGGTTAGAAATAGTATACTTTAATGTAATGGCTAAACTTGGTCAATACAAGAGTCCATCCAACCTCAGGTGGGAAGTAATGAAAGAATTCATTGATTACATCAGCTAATGGCACACAAGGGAACTCTGATTCATTGGACATTTATTTACTTGGATAAGGAGTGAAAGGTCAAATAGTTTTACAAATGGCTACATTGATTGTTAGACAATCATGCTTAGATTGATCTATTCTCAGTAATTGTAATGCAATATTTCCTTAGAATTAGATCATCGTTTTCAAATTTACTACAATGTATAAGGAATCCTACTCCTTTACCAAAGTTGTTTAAATTTTAAAATGTATGAGTTAAGTATCTAAAATTTCTCCAAAATATGGAAAATATTAGTAAAATTCTATTATTGTTAAAATAATCAATAATTTTCTACCTTCTAAATTAACCTTCATTATCGCTAGTAATGACAACTAAATTATGACCAAACTCCATTTCTAAATTAGTTATCAAGATGTAAATATTTTTGCAAGATTTACTCCATTTTGTCAAAAAATTATCCATGCATACCAAAAATAGTTATCTAACATAACTAGTCCATATTTCTTATGTCCTATACTCATCCATTATATTTGTCCAAACCATTTATTTGAGAAAGATCAAAGGGTATACATAGTCACCAACCAAAGAAAATTTAGCTAAACATTTCATTAGATTGTATTGAATTATTTTTCTTAAGTTATGTGTGCTAGCATAGCAAAGTCATCAATGTCATAAATTAATGTCAATAACATATGACACAAACATTCTATTTGAGAATTGTTTACTTTTTAAAATCTTGTAAATAAGTATTATTCTTTTAGTTATAATAACCAATATATTTCCATCTTCACTAATTTTATATGTAATGGAATCAAATAAAGTAATAAAATTGCTATCACATAATTCACTCATTTTTTGAAATTATACTTTAAACTTCAAACTAATAAACTTTACTAAAAATATAGAATATCCAATAGTACTCATTCATTTCATATATTTTTTGAGTTCTCATTAAGTACTACATTTCTCTTCAACATAGGCTTCTTATTGGGTTATCAAATTGATTGTTTCAGTCATGTATCTAAAACATCAACTATCCAAGAATTATGTCTTACTCGTCTTTCAAAAGAAACCCTTCTTATAATAATAAATTAATTGTTAGAATTATGAAGCCAAACCTTTTTAGGTCAAGCATATTTTTGAGTGGATGAACAATAGTTTTGACTAACTACCAAGAAACTTTAGAAAACTTAGATTAAATGTGAGCTTTGAAAATGCCTACATGTGTTGTATAGTTTGTTGGCATGCTATAATGACATGTAAAATTGTTATTATAACATGTTAAAGTATTGGCATTTCCTTTATCCTAATGAACATGAAATATCCTAGCATTTGAAACAAAAATATTTCTACTAATAAGTTTTCAACTCAATAATTAACAAGTATATTTCAAGGATTTAAGATAATTAATTCATTAACTAACAATGCATGCCTTTCTTTTTTATTTTAATCCATCATTAGCATTTTGCATGTTCATTAAATTTGTGTTAGCCTTATTACTAATTTGTTCAAAAAGACTTAAATTTTCACTATGCTTTTCTTTTAGTTTCTTATATTCCTTACATAAAGATTCATATTATTACACAAAAATTAATGTTAAGGTAAACCATCATTATAATAACTCACTTCTACTTCACTTAATGATGCTTCCATTTCTTCTTCATCATCTGGAGCCACCATCAAAAATAGCTCTTCATTGTTCTCTTCCTCTTCCATTGTACTAGTCTCCTCAAAGTCACTTCAAACTTTATTCAATGCTTTCTTCTTATAGTTCTTGCTCTTCTTCTAGTTCATTCTCTTCTTCATTACATTCTTCTCTTTTTCAATTCAATCTATCTTGGTAGGACATGTTGGTTCAATATGTCTTAGTTTGTCATAGCCATGGTAAAAGTTATCTTCTTTTCTTCCCACTCTCTTATTGGACCATTGTTTCGTATATCTTCCTATAACACCAAAACATTAAGAAAAACTTTCCAAAATAAATGTTCTAAGGCATCTTCATATTTTTGCATTTTTAATGATAATAGTAATTTATTTTTTTATTCTATTTTAGTTTTAGTATTATGATCTATTTAATGGCCTGTTATGAAATACAAAGAAAGATTATTTGATATTAACATTAAACTTTTAGAAAAAATTTATTTATCTATGGGTGCATAATCCTAAGTTGCAACCTAGATATTTTAGGTGATGATTTGATATCTTATTTATGTTTTGAATTTATCTCCAACATTTTTGTCATACTTTTCATCATCGCCTTCCCTCTCAAAGTCTTACTATAGAAATTCCTTCTACCCTTAAAACCATTTGTCATGTTGCTAGTCCTTTAAGTCCTAAGCATCATAAATCATTAGGCATTATATTACTGTTAAGTGAGCCAACCCTAAAAAAAATTCAAGATTTGCAATCAAGTTCAAAGAAAATTCCCATTAAGTCCTTGGTGTCACTAGGAGTGTATAAGTGGTTGGCCTTAAATACTACATTCATCCTTTCAACCTTCTATTAAGAAATAAAGGATTTAATAGCCCAAACCACATCTTTGTTCATTATTTTCTACATAACATACTTTAAATCTTCATTTTTCTGATTTCTTATTAGAAGTGGTATCCCATTAGAAATCATAAATTTGGTTTATCTCAAACTTAAATAGCTAAAAATCATTTTCATTCATAACTTTCACATTCCCTTACTAGACATTAAATTATATATGGCACAATTCTTTTTTTTACTCATTTATTGAATTGAATATAGATTTTGTTATGGGCTCTTCATTTTGTTTCTGACTATTTAGTAAGACATGTGAAAGGAAAGTTGTCAATGTTGTCAACCAAAATGATGAACCCATTACATTTAAGGAAGTAGGTAAGCATCATATGTCTAATTGCAATATAGAGATAACATTCTTGTTTCCCTCATGCGAATTTTTGTATATGTTTGATGTGTATATCCATATCATTGAAAAGGTATATTTGCACCATTGTGAAAGATGCCAATCATATTAGTCTGATGTATATATAAATTAAGTCCATTTAGTATAACAATTTAGATGCATTTTCTACACTCATAATCAAATATTGCATTTATCTATTCTTCTTAATAAATAAATTTCCATAATACAACACCATAACATGATGAAACGTATTAGTGACTCCCAAGCACAAATGGATGATAATATAATACAAAGATCATGTTAGTCTATTATTCACAATACTTTGATGAGCTTTGAACAAGTCTAAGTATGCAAAGATAATAGGTTAAGGAGTTGGCCAATTTTTTCTAACATAGTGCTATGATTTGAAGAGGTGTTGGATCATAATATTATGGTAGTTTTATAATATTTTCTTTGTTGTGGACATTTTGATCCATCAATTATTAAAGTTGTTATAAGGAAATCATGCATTAAGATGAAAAGTGTTCACCACCACAACAATTTAACTTTTTTATGTTATGATTTTTGGTGCACATGAATAGTAACTCTCAAAACTAAAAGTGCATATCTTATGTAAATAATATTTGTATTATATAAAATATGTAGAAACCTCAAATAGCTAAATCTACCCCTATATATAAGAAACAATATTAAACATTTTATATGTCATGTCCTTTATGATCATAGGATGTATGAAAGTTGTATTTTGCCCATATTAATAGCAACATTGCATTTATTTGTAATTGGTTATCACTCATATGTACTAGTTGAATTGTATATTGTAGTTGATTTATATAATGATATGCCCCCTTTATTGCTTTCTTTGTATAATAAGCTCTATTATATATATAATACATATTTTTCCTTACTTGCAACATACAATTTGCTAACTCCCTTAATATATTTTTATATATTAAAATACAATAAATAACACACTACAATCCTCTAAAATGTACAAATTGCTAAATTGCAATTAGCTGCATAACTTTTGACCCCTAATTATCGTCATTATCTTGAGTTCATGTTCTATTTGATTTATTTCAATATGAAAAGATGCTAAACTCAATTTTTCTAAATAGTCCCAAATAATTCAACTACAACAACACTACAATTAGCACTTACATTCTCACCAGTGATGTCTAACTACATCTAAATCATAAGTAGAGTGAACCACCTCTCTGACTATGCACTATTGTTGGTCGAGTTGTTTCAAATTGATTGATGATTCCTAAAATAACATGTCTAAAATCTTTCTGTAATGAAGTTTTAATGAGGAGATAATAGTTGTTTATGAAGTGGCAATTCTCTTTAATATTACATATAACATTTGTTTTGTTTGATTTGATTTTGCTAAGTTATTAACACTACTAGCTTTCTAAATATTATATGATGTTAAATTGGGTAGCATGATTGTGATCCGTATATTACAGATTTCATATAACTTAGCTTGTGTTATTTTGTAATCAATTTCAAGATCTTTTTTATATTAAGTTGATTTATGTTTAAACAATTTTAAAGTCTAACCTATGTCTATCTAGCTTTTTATAATAGATAAAAGCATATCAATTGAATCTTCATTTGGACATTATGATCACATTGAAGCAAGTTAAAATGTTAGGTTCATTAGGGTTTTCAAGAATTCTATATGTTATTCAATATCGTCAATGTTAACATTAAAATATTTAAAGGATAATTGTTGCTCCATAAATGTAGTCTAACTTTAGAATTGGCTATTTTGATCCAAAATAATCCCAAGTAGACTATTTCTTAATTACACATTATAAGTTAGTGACTATAACCAATAGTTCATTGAGTCAGACCACTTTGCATCCCTGTAGTCAAATGTTTTATCCATTGCACACTACACCATGTACTTCCAATTGTCCTTGATGCATCTAAGAATTGGTATTTCGTTAACAAGTAGTTAGACTAAAAATGTTTTTTGTTAATATCTTCTAATTAAGTTTTATAGAAAATGTTTCTTAATTTATTTTAATTTTCTTAACACCAAGACTATTTTCATGTAATGGGAAACAAATTTTATTCAAAAAAGTCTAGTGATGCTTAAGATTTTACACATTGTACCATCACAAAAAATCAATTAATCCCTCTTTAATGTATTATAAAACTGTGTTGAATAGTTTTTTTGTCATTGCAGTATATATTTTTACTTGTATTACACACTATTGTTTCATTTAATTATTATGATACGTTGCATTAATAAAAAACAAATTGAAAAAGACTATTTTGTGATGTATTATAAATGCTATTTTTAATTAATATTTTAGAAGGAAAGTTTTAAAGGCTTACTATTTCATTGTATTAGTTATTTTAAATTTATTAAAAATTTGCTAATATCGTTTTAAAAGTTAGTTGTAAAGTTGAATTTAAAATTTTCAAAAGTTAATTATTTTGAAATTTTTATTTATAAATTAATTTTTATTATTTTTATCAACTCAATTTCTATTCTTGCACCACCAACAAAGCTCTTTATTGCATGTGTTTATAAAGATTTTAATTTTCTCTTTCAAATTTTTTTTACACTTTTAAAGATATTTTCACTAAATTTAATATTTATTAAATTAGTATTATATAAATGATTTTATAATAAAAAATTGTCCACATATCAACAAATTTATTAAATTTTTATTGTCTCTATGATTGCTGCAACTATAAACTTTTTTGACACATAAAGTATTTGTTGTGATAGCATACTTAAATGAAATACATAGAAACATGTTAAAAAGGATTTAAGTTTTTGAAATATGTATCAGTCAAAATAATCTTATATTTCATTATATTTAAACCCTTTGTCAATGTATAGGAAATTTCATATTGCGAAATGATTTTATACTCTTTGTCTATCATCATTATTCTTTTCTAAAAACTAATATTTAATTTTGCCAAAAATTTAATATTTATATGTTGCACGAGCATTATTTTCAAGCTGATTTTACCAAAAAAAAGCTTTCAACTACATAATATTTATATAAAGTTAAATATTTTAAATGAGAAATAACGTTCATGATTTGTCATTCTTCTTATCCATGCTTTGAAATATTTTGATACAAAAAGTAATTAAATATTTTAAAATTTATATATAATTTGTAAACGTAATTATTTTAATAATAAATTATTTATGTAAAAAAGTATCACTTAAAAATAAATAATAAAAGTTTTTAATAATATATGTATCATATATAAAAAATAAGCTCACATAAAAATAAATGAAACATACATATGTTAACAAAAGAAATATTATATAAATTTAAAAAATAAAATAATATGGAAAAATAAATATATAAAAAATATGCAAAACATATTGATATTAGATTTTGCAAAAAAAAGTGTATTGTAAAAAATAATTAAACTAAAAATGATAGACAAATAAACAACAAAATAATAAATATTAAAAAACAAAATAAATTTGAGATTTAAAAAAACTAAAACCTTAGTAACACAAGGAATAAAGAATTATCAAAATTATTTTAAAATTGAAAATTATTTTATGTTTTGCTATTTAACAACTCATCATGATTGATATATAACATTGCAAACAAAATCAATAAAAGCATATTAGAGCTTCAAATGTTATACAATGGTAGTTCGCTAACTTTACATGCAAGCAAAAGGAAAAATATATTTTTTTGCCATTAGTCTTTTATAATTACGATAAAATAAAAATATATTTTACAATTTAGCAATATATGTTAGCTCACTACCGAATGATGCCATAGACATGGCCAAAACCATGCTTCAAATCCACCACAAATTTTATTGAAGATGAGATAAACATCCCAATATTTGATGCTTTACCTATTTACAAGTTATGCCATAAAAGTTTAGCCTTTTATATTTTAAATAAATTATATATAAACTTTGTCTTTTGGTAAATTTATCATGCTTCTTATGAAGAAATTATTTTGCAATTGGGTCATAGTTCTTAAAATTTAAGAAGATATATTATTATGATGAATATCTGTGTACATTAAATTTATTTTTTTGTATGCATTAAATTTTATTAAGTTTTTATTTGTGACATCAAGAATTATTTGCATAACTTTTCAAGAAGCCTTTTGCATAAAGAAATGCAAGAATTGACATTTAAGATGTTTAATTTTTTTATTTAGCATATTGTTTTATTTATGATTTATATTTTTTAACATTTATGTCATTCTTATCTATACTAAGGTATTTTGTTTAAGATATTACTTTAAAAAATTTTATTTTAGTAGTTATTATACTTTGATTTCATTAGACTATGTTATGTACATAATAATATACAAAGAATTTAAAGAATTTAAAATTATTTTAGTATGTTTATTTTTATTTCACATCAAAGATAATTTATTTAAAATATTATGAGCTTTCCCTAATAGCATTATATCGACCTATTTTTAATTATTTTGAATGTTTCATTATAATAAAATAATTCTCAGTAATTTTGTGGTATTTACAAAATTGAATCATTTTGAAAAATTTAGAGTTTTGTTATAATTTCAATGTTATCAGTTATGTTTTTGATTTAAATTTTTTAGTATCAAGTACTATATAAGAAATTTAAATTGTTTTTCGTTATAATTGTCTTTCTTAAGATTTTTATATTTATATATTATTGTCTCTTTACTATCTTGTTTGTGATTTTCAGATTGTTATTATATCTTTTACTTGAAATATCAATGTATAAAATAAATTCTTAAATATTTAATTTCAATAAAAATTATTTTTTCTATTATTTGAAAAGTTTTATAAACTAAAAAATTTGTTGTGATTATATTATTAAAAAATTTGAATACATAATTTATAGTGAATTGGTTATTAAAAATATTTTTCTAGTTAATGTTTCAATTTGTGATTTTTATGTTGCTGACATCTTTTCAAGTTATATGTTTTATTCACAATAATTGATCTTCAACCAGTAAAGTATCAAGAAAACCATTTCATACATAACATGACAAAATTTTTAAATTTTTAAAAAATTTTTTACTTTAATTATTTTGTTAGTTGCATAGTTTTATTTAAACTAAAGTAATTTCAAATTTCTTGTCCAAAAAATATATAATTTTCAAAATTCTTGTTGCTTTTTTATATAATTCTTTAAAAACATTATTTTCTAATTTAAATATAATAAATATACAATACAATGAAAATTATAAAATAAATAAAAAAATCATTACTATAAAATTTTCAACATTAAACTTTGTTGCAATATGGAAAATTAAAATTAATGAATGAAGTGAAAATTTTGTTTTTCTTAGAATTTATTAAATTTACTTAATAAGAATTTAAAAGGTTAAATTCCTATGATTATCTCATTTTTTTATTTTGTGTATCAATTAACAAGACACCTTATCTAGTTTTCTACAATTTGTAACTAAATTTGTAAATTACAATAAATTCAAGTCTATATTATCACAACACATCACACACTTTTTTCTATAAATATATTTTAACAAGGGTGAATCAGTCTTGCTATGACATCTTTTAACCTTTAATATCTCTCAAATTATTGTATGGTAATTTTTTAAAGAGGAAGTTAACAGATTCATTTTAAACATTTTGAAAGTTTGAGGTTCATGCTCTGATTCTTTATTAAATAAGTTAGTAAGCAATATATATCATATATTAAATATTAACCATTGCTAAAATTCCTTCAGTTCTTGTGATGAGATTGACTAAGTATGATTTTCTGTTCTACGTAAGAATTAATAAATATGTTATTGATGTTTGTTATCAATTTGTTCCAATATGAATTTTATAAATTTTTTAGCTAAAAGGTTGTTGTGATATTGTCTTTAACAAAATATAGAAATATATTATCAAAATATTGGTTAATACTAATGTCATAAATACTCTTCATTCATGAATACGTAATGTGGTCAAAAAATTAGAGTAGGAATATAATTTAGAGTTATTTTTATAACTGTGAAGACCTTAAAAACTTTTTTATAAGTAAAACAACAATGAATATAAATTTGATTCCCAACCATCATTATTAGACTTATTTGGTAATAGTGAAATGTATTTATTACCCTTATTTTGATGAAAACAATGGGTGTTATATATCTAATATTTTTACATATAATTATTATTTATTTCAATATGGTATATGGTTTTTTTGAATTAAAAATTCAAAATTGAATATATTTAAACAATCAAAATTTACACATTGAATATTTAATTTTTAAATTTTTAATTCTAAAATTAAAAGCGTTGTGGAATTAGAAGACTTGAGTTCTAACAAATGAACATTGATTCGGCTTAATGCTTTAAAATGAGCTTATAAGTTTTTTTATGTTATTAACTTTTCCTCTCATTATTTTTTGTATCCTACCATGAATGTTTGATAAGATATTGGAAAGATTCTTAAATATTATGAGTTGGTGGTTAAAGATAGGAGGATTATAAGGAAAACTTTTGCATATGATGCATTTAGGAATATTATAGGAAAAGATGAATATAAGAAATAGAAGAATCTATTACCATTTCATACATAGATTCCTATATTTAAGAAGATTCATAAGAGGACCAAAAAAGGGTGTAATTAGAAGATGGATAATTTAAAATAGTGAATTATGGTTATTCCACCAATAAATTAGTTTAACTTAAAGTACATTCTTGGTTTAAGGTGGTGTGGCCAAGGCTATATTAGCCATTAAGATATACTTGTAATTTAAGAAAACTATAAAAAGGGAATTTGAAAGGGCCAACTTAGATGATACCAAGTAAAAAAGTGAGATAAGCTATGAGGAAAAAGAAGAATGAGGCTTAAAGCTTTAAAGAAAGGATAGATCTTACAATATAGAAGTCATCTAAATGACTTTTCAAGGTATGATAATACTTGAGTTCATATAATACATTTAGCTTAAATCTAAGCCAAGATAAAAAAAATTTCTTTGTGAAAATGTTTATACAACCTTGGTAATTGATTATGACTATAATTAGTTATTCTTTTTCGTCAGACTTGTTCAAGAAGTAAGAAATTCCTTCTACCCATGTCCAAGGGAAATTTATTTTAATAAATGAATGGTTTAATTTTCACTCTTTCATATGCAATGCTTCTAGCTGAGCTATAAAAAAAGCTTATTATATTTTTTTCTTATGAATTCAAAGCAAATTACATGATCATATATTACAAGTTTTTCTTTAATTAATAGATATATGTGGAACATGATTTTAGAATAGATATTTTTTTATCCAAAACAATTCTTAAGTTAGACATCACCATGTAAAATAAGTGAAAAGCATTCAATATGCTTTGATGTTTAAAATTGGAAAATCGTGGAGAAGAAAGCTTTATTTAATGTAACCCTAATAGCTTAGATATAATAGCCTTATTTTCCTATTATATAATGCTAAGTGCTAGGAGGCTTTGTGTCATTCTTCTTCATAGTAGAATCGATGTTTAATAATATATATTGAATGTAATATTTACTTAATTATTACATAAAAAGACATATTTTCTTGTCATGAATAAAGAAATGTATAAAATTAAGAATTTTTTATATATTTTTCATATAATGTTATTATTTGAAATGTGTTTTGATTTGAGACACTATGATTGTATTTGAAATGACTCACAAGTTTAGTTGATAGTATGACATGATATAAATGTGCATTTTATTGCTAAAATAATGGATAAAAAATGTATGAAATGTAATGTGATGTTGGTTATACCATAGATTAAGTAATAAACAATTTAAAGGCTCTTGGAAATAAATAAAAAAATCTAGATAATGTTGCAACCAACCATTTCTTTGTCTAGAGCCTACTTGTGAAGCATGGAACCATGGGCTTAGCAAAGTTATAGGAGGCATTGGTTGAACACTCAATAGAAAATAAATGTATTCTAATTTATGAGTGATTCTTGGTCACCAGTTGGAAAGCCTTGGAGGGCTTAGTTTAAGGCCTTAGAAAAGGCTAAGTTAATTAAAGATATGGTTAGCAACCAAAGAGCTTGGTTATGGCTAAAATTGCTTAGATTAAGGTTAGACATTATGGTAATGGTTTTATGGATAATTTACAAACCTTGGAATAATAAATTTGTATATTTAAGGTGCTTAATATGAATATGTAAGATAAGGCTAGTCTTGAAATCATGTTCAATAGGTAAGAGAACATCTATAGAAAATGGAGCTATAATAAAAGTTTTTTATGACATGCTCAAGAAAAACTATTGGTGTACCTTTATGCATAATGCAAATTAAGCTTTGGATAGCTAGGTTTGGCCAACTAAGTAATGTGATAATGATGTTGAGTAGACCTTAGGTTGAAAAGGTTATTTTGGTAATACATTAAGTAATTTCATTTACCCTCTTAAGTCACATGATAACAGTCTCGATGGTGATCTGAGGAATGTTTGGAGGTGTAGAAGAGGCCTTATAGTCCTTATAAAGACTACAAGTTGCCTTGGGATCATAATGGTCATTAGTAATACTTATGTAAATCGATACTAAATTGTACTTACAATATGTTAAATATAAAACCTAAGGGTAAAACCCAAGCTATTATGAACTCCATGAATAGCTTAGATAAGAAAGATCCAAAAAAAATGTAAGCAAGATTACACATAAGAAAAATGGCATAAGAAATTCCAGATAATTGAATAAGGATTTTGTGGGAATCCTAAGGCAATTAGATATATTGGACTCTAAATTATTGACTCTCACTAAGGAGATTGACAAGTCAGCTATCCCACTCTAATGTCTTAGTGTTAGTTAAATGTAAGGCTTAAAGCTATAGTTGGAGTGTCACATTTCATGGTAAGAACCTCTAGAATTTGTAAGAAGCCATTATATGAAAAGTCTTACAAAAGAGATATTTACAGATTTAGTCTTACAATAAATCTTATGTTGTGCTTTGTAATACTGTTGACTACATCTAATCCTTAAAGAATCTTAGAATCCACATGGATGCCAATATGATTATCATTACCATGTCAAATGTTGAATTATCTTATTTGAAAGAAGTGGAAGGGATTAAATGATTCTTATGTATAGGAAATTCTATTATATCATGAAGTGAATGCTAAGTATCTGGTGAGTCATATTGTAAGAAAATATATATTAAATTTGTTAGCAGAAGATGATATCATTTTGTTAGTTACAAACTGATGTCATTCATTCATAACATTTATTCTTTTGTTACATTCATGTTTCTTATTAGTGAACAATAATTTTATAAAATGGGTTAAAGATTCTTTATTTAGCCACCCAGCTCTCCTCTTTATAGCAAGATCAAGTTGTTAAACTTTAAGTAGGAGTGAAGTTAGAGATTATCGGAGTTAGTGAATTAGCTAGATAATTTATTTTGTTTAATTCATCATCAATAATGATAGATTTGATACTTTTTTCTCACCAATTATTTTTTTTTGGATATAAGAGTGTATCGAATTGTCTTATCAGACTTGGTATTTCACTAGATTGGATTAGAATCAAGAAATTTTATTGATTTTTTAGATACTTTAATCATGTTTTGATCTTTTGGATGGGAAATAATATTAAATTCCTTGCATGATAACATTTTTTTAGAACCTACAAGTACAATATTATAATATGATTAATTAGGTTTTTGTTACACTCATGATAACTTTTTGTTCATGGAAGATGCTAAGAAGAAGAGTAGCAAATATCAAATCCTTGAAACTCATCTTATTTAGAGTAACAAGCCACCATGAAAAATATTTTGAATTAAATTTTAGCTATTTTCATTTTTTTAGAATGTTAGCTTAATTTAAGTCATCAATGAAAGCTATAAAAATTAAATTGAAATATAAATTAATCGAGCTAAAAGATATTTTTGTTTTTAATAACTTTGATAATCATGTCATTATCATTTTAAGAATCATTTTTCTTTACTTTTGTTATTTTTGTTTCTATAATAATTAATTAAATTTGGAGATTACTATATCTTTTTCAATTAACTAACCTAAACCTATGTAATAATTTTTAGTCACGGAGCATTAATGTCAAACACTTTTTGCTTCAATAATTGGATTGAGAGATTGGTTCTAAACATAGATGGAAGTATCTTACATTGAGGCACTACTCCTTGTATTGATAAATTAATTAATCATGCAATTTGAAATGAAAGTGACTAAGTCTTGAATAAACTTGGTGGCATTATCCCAGGAATGAAACTACTTTGAAAGCAAAAAAAATGTGTTATAAAGAGAAAAAAAGGAGGAAATACACTATGTAAGACTAAAATTTAAAGCCTTTTCCTCAGCTAACTTCAAAATTATGGTAGTAGTGTGACCTATGTAATCATTCAATTTTACAATCAAATGATTATTTCCACAATCACCTTTTGTAAGCTATAATTATACTAACTATCTTAATGCTCCATTAAACAATTGCATGGTCTGCTATAAGTAAAATTAAAACTGGTCATTAGATCATAATTCAAATTTAGTAGTTCATATGGAATCAAAATTTCTAAACTATTTTTATTCCTAACTCATCATTTGTGCAATTTTCATAATCAAATGTTCCAAGATTCTTTTATTCATGTGGCTTCTCTACAATGATTATTTTAACCAATCTTTACAAGCTATTTTAAACTTTATTGAAATAATATTAAGTTTTAATTAAAAAAACATTTGTTGATTAAAAACATCAAATAGTTATTTTGGAAAATACTTTTTGGGAAATTATTAATAAAAATAAATTGAAAAAAGTTTTACAAAAAACTAAAAAGAAATTTTCGATAATGATATTAAAGCCATTAATCGCTAATGCTCATCTTTGACTCGATTTGTTGTGTCCTTCACCAACTCAATATTCCTTCTTAAAAACAATGAAGCTCTCATTTTCTTTATTTCTATTTATTTAATTTAAAGTACCTATGCCTTATTGAGCATTCGTCAAGTGTAGGAATTACTTTGTTTGGGTTTTAATTTCCAATTTCCTTTCCTCTTTCTATAAATCTTACTTCATTTTAAGGCCTTTCTAACCTATTTGTGTTTTCTATTTAATTGTTCTAAGAGTCTAGCATACCTATCTTTGGCTAAAGCATTATATAGATTATCTTTTTATGTCTTATATTTATGTGATGTCACAGGTTTGATTTTATGTTAAATAAAAAATAATTAACTGTATTTTAACGTATTGACAAGTTTCAAAACAAAGGAAAGGAACCTAATGAAGCACAAACAAAGAAGTTGATATTTGAAATGAAGAGCTAATATCATTGAGGACATGCAGCTAAGCTGAAATAATAAACAAAGAGAAATAGCAATTTTGTGCAAAAGTTTTTTGTTTAATAAAATTATAAATTAATCAGTCATTAGGATTAACTGCATTATTGTAGAATTCTTGATTTTAAAATCATAAAAAGGTGAATTTTGTGAAAAGTTTCAAAAGAAATTCAAAAACTTAAATTTAAGTGATCAAGGCATACGCTTTTTTCAAAATTGTTGTGAGCAAAAAGGCAATTCCAACGTACTTCTAGATACATTCTTCTATAAGTATGCTCCTATTCCTCACTAGGTTTATCTCATGTTCTCATTAGCCTCATGGCCCTTCTTTTATAGTGAATAAGGGAAACTTTTTTATTCTTGCCAATCATGATAATTCTAATATCTTCTTTAAAGTGTGAAGAAATTGTCATATTTGAAGATGATGACATCTCAAAGAAGGTTGCTCCCTTCAAATTCATTCTAATAAGTAACATTTTCAATTGCAAATTAAAAAATTCAAATTCAAAACAATTGGTGTCTTCAAATCCATTGCTTAGAGATAAGCATGTGCTCTTAAGATTTTCACTAGAATGGGAAAAAAAATTGGTGTTGGATGTACAATATTTTAAAAATTATATTCTTTCAAATGAGGGTCCTTAAATGGTTCCAGCTTTTTGGCACAATAATTAGCCTTTGTAAGATCCAGTGTCGTTCTCATTATAGTGCCCTCCAATTAACTTGGTTAACAACTAGACCCTATTCTCAATAATGTTAATAATTTAAGAGCCATTAAAAGTAATGTTATGAAAATAAACTTAGAAAAGCCCCATGGGGCTCTAGTCCACGCTTTGGTCAATCTTGCTAAAAATCTTACTTTCGATAGTAGAATCTCTAGAAAGATTGGGTGCAATAATGGAACATGGAAAAAATTTAAGTGATGAAAAGTTTCCAAAGTACTATTAAAGCAATTGTAAAAAAGAACGTTGAACGATCCAATGCAAGAAAGCAAAATGTTCTACACCCCTATATGTAAGAAATGAAGAAGATGAGAAATTTTCAATTAGTGAAGTAATAAGCAATGTGAAAATTAAAATTTTGGCAGCCATTGATATGGAAAACAATATCAATACCTTACTAAGAAACAAAGCATCAACACAATGAAAAATATTAATTGTATTATAAATCATGTATTCAATGATAGCATGATAAATTTCAATTATCAATTGTAAATTAAGAGTAAAAATATCAATCTAATTTGAAACTTAGGAAGGACATGTTGCTTAAATGACAAGTAGACATTCAATCTCTCAAAGCTCGAACAAAGATCTCTATGAAAAAGCAAAGACTCTCAAGCTTTCTAGGATAGACTCAAATGGCTTCATAGTGGTTAATAGTGACAATTGAATCAGAAAAGACACTAAATGGAATTGCAAACAAAGTGATTTGCCTAAAAATGACCAAAAGATGCTTTCAGGAATCTAAAATTTTAGACATTGTCGATTGTATTTAATATTGTCCTATTTTCAACAAAAAAGGTGCAGTCAGTTGTGAATTAGCTTGATGCCTTAATAACTGGATCAGATTATAAAAAATTAAGTTAATTGTAATGATGGAATCCTTCGCACATAGTATACAAATGGACATCTAGTGTAGGAGATTGAATTTTCACTATTGTGAAGTAACATGTCTAACAAAGTATAGATGTTTTTGATACAATACTTTCAGTGTTTAAAATAAAAAATTAAGAATACTTTCTTCAAATGGTGATACGTAAATAATGTGCTACCTTTTTGTGTATGTCAACAACTCTTTTATTAATAGAAGAGATCTTTGGAGGGATTTAAGATTGATGGTGGAAGCCAATTGTCTTCCCTAAATGGAAGGGAAACTAAAATTTCTTTTGTAAGGTTTAGAAATATAAATGTTACTCTTACGGATAACACCCTATTAAATCATGAGTTGCTCAAAGCCTTCTAACAAAGTTACTAAATATACGAACAAGTTCTTTCTATACTAATATGAATTATTGATCATTTCCCAAGGAACAATTAATTCAAATCCTAATCAACATATATTCCAAGGAACTTTGATTAAAAGCATAGAATTGTCTCCTGTGGTTACTCTAGGGAGTCTTCCAATTGGTAGGTT
Source organism: Vanilla planifolia (assembly GCA_023846275.1). Taxonomy (NCBI): domain Eukaryota; kingdom Viridiplantae; phylum Streptophyta; class Magnoliopsida; order Asparagales; family Orchidaceae; genus Vanilla; species Vanilla planifolia. Next base: position 570,199 of record JAIUJO010000180.1, read on the forward strand.
AGAAATAAGAGCTCTAGCTTACTAGCTGAAGAAAGTTGAAGCCCACCATAAGGAATGGACTATAACTAAATTTCGTAATATATTATATAAGATTGAAGAGGAAGAATAACATATGGAGAAGGTAGACAACTTTAAAGAGCTATCAAGGTTAGAACCAACAATGCTTAGGATGAATTAACCATGGTTATTAACATGGAAGAGATGCATGGAGAAGACATTTAGGAATACTAAGGGATACTTTTTTAGAATTCTAAATGAAATTTTGGAATTTTGAAAACCACCATAAATCACAAAAAAATGCCTAACATTCTTCAAAAAAGACTAAAAACATCTACTTAAAATGCTATAGAAATAATTATCATAATTAGTTCCCAAATGGGCATATGCATTTGGGGTAGTAGTAATGGTGAAATGTGAGGTAATAGGATACCATGCAGTGCAACATAGGTGGAATGAAGCATGAATTTGGGTTCCAATTTTGATGAGTAGCATTGGTGTAGAGGCATTGACACTTTGAGTCCACTTTATGGTCAATGCAGATTGAAGAGAGTTACCATGAGTTAACGAGTCAGTGCGAATTGTGGTGGTAATGATAGCTGTCAGAGGTGAATGATTCCAAAAAAGCCCTAAACTAAATTTTAAACCCTTTTGAAATATATTTTTAAGAAACATTTCTTCTGACAAGCTTGTGAGATTGTTGAAGGGAAGTCCTATATAGAATATAAAGATGAAAATCTTCAAAATTTTTCAATTATTCTTAAAGAAACATAAAAAAATAAAGATGCAAAGAAATTTATGAACTGATGAAAATAAATAGAAATGTGCAATAAATAAGGGTTTGCTATAATTGATCACTACAATGACAACGATAACGAAGTCTAATGAGAAGTTAAATGGCTAATCCTTATAGGGCCCCAAGTCCAAATAGAAGTAGTACATCTCTAAGTTTAACCTCTACTTGATATACTAGATGTTACTGCATTTGATGTATAAGAGCTGAAACATATGCATTGTGTGACAGAAAACTAACAATAAAAATGCAAATGTCTTTCACAATGTTCAATAATGGGCAAATAAATTGTAATATATAAATAATTAAAGATCCAAGTGGGCGTTACATCATAGAGAAGGATCTCTTGGATTTCTTGAAGTCTTACTATTCCTTACTAAGAAAAATGGGAGGTGCTTTGCTTTATGATTCTTAGACACACTAAAAAGTAAGATGCTACTAATTCAACTAGTTAATAAGGAGAATATACATCAAACCATTTTTGATGGATTCTTCATTTTCTTAGAGATTGGATGAGTTTATTGTTTAATTTTTCAAGCATGGTTGGTCCATATTTCAAGATGAATTTTATGATGCTATCAATGATTTTATTATTGATAGCCCATCACCTAAAGAATGTAATAGGTCTAATTTAATTTTCTATCTAACCACTTATTTCAATACATCTTTTGAAGACTGATAATTTGGATGTATAAATTCTAAACAATATTCTAAGTTGTTTGCAGTTAGCCTATGGTGTTTCCCACCTGTCATCATCTCAGTGGAGCAATCATCTTTTGCTAAGGAAGGGGGAATCATTAAAAAAAATTTCCTACATAAGAAATCATACTTTCATAAGAGCAACTTAATGATTTAGATGAGAACATCAAATCCCATAGCTCTGTTATCAAGCTATACTTTAAGAATTTGTTCAATAGAATATTATAGGGGAAACAAGTAGTATACAACTTTAAGTTCAATAGTTAATTTATTAATATAGTCATGAATATCTATAATATAAGTTGATTGTTAGGCATTATTAATGAGAAAAGAAACAGTTCTATTTAAATCTCTTATTGGCTAAAGCATGGTAACCCTCTTTCCTTTTTTCATCTGCACATTGTAGCTAAAGCACTAAGAAGAGGTTTAAACAACCTAGATATACTAGATAAAGTGAAGCGCTAGGCCTATCCAAGTGGTTGTCAACCAAAGTCCCATTTCTGATTTGTAGATTTCCTCATACTCTTAAAATATTATAATCACTCAATCAAAAATATCAAGTTATTCTTTCCTAATCTCCAGGGCACATCAAGTTTGTAGATTAATGTACGAAGGATCTTTTTTATTAGATGTACAAACACAAATTGTGTATATTCAATATAATTGTGTGATTCATAAGGTAACCTAGTAAGGAGAGTTAAAGGCTCAAAATAAAGAGATCTTGACATATTATCTAGCATTCAAAAGTGTATCAAATCACTAAGAAAGCTCTTAATTGCTTAATTTGAACTTTTTGGAAATTAATCATATCATCCAAATTTCTAGGTTGTCTTAATGAACATGTGATTTTCTTACTTAGTATTCTAAAAACTTCACTTGTTCACCTTGACACTAAACCACTAACTTGAGTATTCTAGATGTTTGTTATTAAAATCACTTTTCTATTAGGTTAATATTCATAATGTTAATGATTAGTGTATGTCCTAAGCTTCTAGGAAAGGTTTTATTTCTCCAACAATACTCAGATTTTCTATTATAGACCTATTGCACATTTGTGTTGGACTTTACATGGATATATTGCATGAACCTAAGAACTTTTCAATTATCAATGACCTAAAAGTAGGTTTTACCGTATCATTCTATCATTATCTGTTCACTTGATATCAGAGAATGGTTATATAAAAGAACTTTGCATAATTTTTGATTTATCATTAAACCAATATTTTTTAATTTTATGCATTAGTTTTAAATAGCTAGAAATTATTTAAAATTATATGAAAAAACATTACAAATTATTAAAATAAAATCTTATTTTAAGTCTATTGCTATAACATTTATTTAATTGTATGTTATTTTGGTATTAAATCTAATGATTTATTTGTTTTTCTTTATCTTTATTATCCCAAATTTAAAAATGTTTTTCAATTCCAATTGTTTATGACTACTAGGTTTATGAAATAATATAAAATGTTTGACTGTCAACCATTATAGTCATTTATGGACTTAATATCACAATATGTAATTATAGAACTAATTCATTGAACGTAAGGGCTAAGAGCAACTTTAGTAATATACACAGTTTGATTGTAACAATGTAATGAAAATAGATGTGGGAAAACCCATAGATAAAATGTGTCTATGATAAGTGACTCTAAAGTAGAGGAAATGACTTTTAAAAATCAACCTAACCAAATTAAATACTAACCTAGGTGATGAGCTACACCACATACCCATGATAGCAAGCATTGTAAGGGTAATGATCAGTAGGCTAACTTGATTAAAGAATGGGTTGGAACATTTTATGATAGTTTAGACTCTAGGGTATATCAAATTTAGGAAATCAGAATGGAGCATTTTTTTTCAATGGTAAGACCTTAATAGGCATCTAAATTACCAATTTGTAAAAACCTAAGATTCTATCACATTCTAGATTATTGGTTGAATATTAAAAAGGTAATTTTCTAATGAGAAGTGAGCAATACCATGATCTTGAAAAGAACGAAAGATTTGTCTATAAAATATGCTTATTGCCATTCATACTTCTAAACCTTTGATGATAGAAGATACAATTGCTTCCACAATAGAGCAATGGTCTTCTAATTAAGCAATACACTTTAAAATTTTATCATTCTAACCCCAAATGATTCATACAACTGTAGTTCACTCCTTCATACAAACTTTTTATGCACATTGAGTTTCACATTTGTAATATGTGGCAAAATCTAATTGACTAACATGCATTCTAAACCACATTTAACTTAATAGTTGAACTAGTTCTAATTGTACCAATGTCATGTCCTCTTAAATAGGTTAAGAGAAACATATTTGAATTTGTTATCGCAATTATTGCTTATGTCTTTCATAAAAACTTATATTTGGCTGAGTAGTATCCCTATTTGCTTTAAGATTCCTTGCTTTTAATTTTTTTTATTGTTAGACCACTTACAGACTTTTTTTGCGCTTAATACTACCTTTTAGATGTTGAAATAATTTAATATGTTATAATTCATATTTCTAAATACTTCAACATTTTTATTGTAAGAATAGTTTTTGTAAATTAGTCAAGCAGAAATACTTTAAGCTCGTAAATTTTCAATTTCCTTGACGATATCTTATATTTTAATCATCAATTTTTTACTTAAACTATGAAGGTTTCTTTATAATTACTCTCAAAAAAGATTTTTTATTAATATATTATGGCAAAATTTTTAACATTTTAATTATTACATTACGAAACATCATATTTTTTCTACTTTTACATTTTTTATTCTTACCACTTCAATTCTTCTTCATTAATTATTGTTAAAATGACGAACAATACTTTTGATACCTAAAATGTTTTTTAAAAAAAATACTAATAGAATAGCTATATTAACAATAAAACATAATTCATATACTTAATCTTGAATATCAAGCTTGTTTATGTTGAAAATTAGTTTTGGCATAGTTTTCTTAATGTATTAAAAATTTTAATTTCTTATTTACATGAATTACACTATATATTTTGGCTATTTATGCAATTTTGATTTACATTAGAATGTTATAATTTTTTATCATTATTTTAATTTTTATCATTTTAATGTTTTGTGCTTTACATTTGAATCATATAGTTTCTATGCTCTAAATTGTAATAGCATTATTGTCGACAAATGTTTTTAGTTAAAATATATTCCTCAATAACTTTTTTGGAAATTGTTTTTTCAAAAACAAATTAGCCATTTTGACAAAACTAGTATTAAAATTTAAAAAATTTTTGGTTAAGTTACTTTCAACAATTTTTTTACTTGAAAGATTGGAAAGTTCCTTATAGTATTAAAAATTTAAAATTTTCTTAGATCCCAAAACTCTACAAAGCTATCATCAAAGTGGATGGAACACAATATTCTTATCTTGAGTCAGTATATGTTATGATATTGCCAAAAGGGGTTTTAAGTTAAAGAGAGATCATATTTTAGAAGATTTTTTTTTACAACAATTTTTGTAAAATTGAATTTTTTTTTAAAAAACTTTCATCAGTTTGAGAATACTAGTACTAAAATTTTACTATTTTTTTGTCAAGGTATTTACAATTCTTTTTTAAAGATTTTAAATTTTCTTGAAACGTTAGCAATTTGTATGTAGTATTAAAGATTTAAAATTCTCTTAATGTGAAAATTTGTTTTCACTCAAATTTACATAATTCTTTTCATTTTCAAAAGTATTGGTCAAATTAGCATTATCCACCTATTTCATTTTTATTGTGTTTATATTTATAATTATTTTACACCCTTTTTTCAAAAACATTAATTTCGACTCTTGTACTTCATTAAGTGAAAAATGTTGATATTTGAATGCTAAGTAATTTGTTAAATTTATTAATTGTCATTCTCTTGAACTATTTCTAGCTGCTTTAATATCTTTGTATTACGAATGTGCTTAGTTTCTACATTTTCACATGCTTCTCACAAACAATATTGCACTACTAAAAAATATCACATTTTATAATGCAAAATATTGTTTTAATATCCTAAAATTGATTGTATGTAAATGCTTATTCTTTATTTTTTTTTCATTTATAATATTTACTAAAATAAGTTTTAACTTTTTTTTATATATGGATCTACATTTCGAATTATAAGAATAATTATTTAACATGATACTATAATATAATATATTAAATTTGTTGTTTATTTTTTTATTCATTTGTGAAATTTACTAAAGTATGTTTTAACTTGTTTTATATAAGGATCTATATTTCGATTTATAACAATAATTATTTAACATGTTACTAAAATATAATATTTAAAATTTTTGTTTTATTACACCTTTATACAAGTTTTATTTACAAAGCTTTTGTGATAAAATTTCTTCTAAAAACTACTATTCTAATTTACTATTTATTTTTTTTATTCTTATAATGATATTATTAAGCCTTAAATGACTGTTTTTTCAGTAAGTGTTTTGGAAAGATTTTATATTTCCTAAATAATTTGGGTCAATGATTTCATAAATAATTTCAAATTATAAATAAAATAAATTAGTGCAAATTAAGTTTTAAAATGTTCTAAATAATAACCCATATTACCTTAACAGACTTTGTTCCAATATTACAAAAAAAATTTTATGTTCTATAAAAATATTCAAATTTAAACTCTTTTTTTAATTTATTTTCTTTAATGTTTTGTATAGTAATATTTCAATTTAAATTGTTTTTTTCCAAATTGTTTTATAAAACGAAAATGAAATATTTTAGATAACTAAAGATTTATTTATAATTGGAATAAATAAATTATTTTATTTATTAAAATAAGAAAATTGAAATTTGAATAAAATGTGCTCCATATTTAATTACTTTTTGCTAGACTTTTTCACCGCTTAATGATTGAATTTAGTCATTATCTCTAAGATTTTATGCTTTTAGTCATTTTATACCATTGTTTTTATCTAACTAAGATTTTCGTAACTCGCAAGCTTACATTTAAAAAACTGAATGTTATACCATCTAGCTGACCATTTTTATTGTTAACCCATTTTAATTATTTTTAATAGCAAGCCGAACAAGTTTATATTCTCAATATATATTCTATTAAGTGTTATACATAATGTTTTAAATATTTAATTTTATTTAACATCTCAAATGTTTGGTTTCTAAAATTTTAATATTTTTTTTTAATTTTGTTAATTTATTTATTAAGGTCTTATTTTTATGAGAAATTTTTGAAAGAACAAAAATAAAAGTCAAATATACAAATTTTAATTATCTTAAAAAATAGAAAATTTTAAAATAGTTTTAAATTTTATTTTTTTGCTAAGATATTTTTTAGATAACTAGAAAAATATTCAATTGATGTAAAAGACTCAATTTGCTGCTATTGAGAATTTTCATATTTATTAAATTTTTTTTTTATTTGTTCGTTTTTTGATAATTATCTATCTATTATTGTTTGATCGAGGTAGTTTTTTTATGATTTATGAAAATTATATTTTATAATCTAGTCAACAAAACTTAACAATGTATTTTTTTTTCTCTCTCTTAATTTTTAAAATTTTTTTGAACCAATTTGTTTTGCTTGTAAATATTATTAATATGATATATTTCGTGAAGTTTACAAATTTTACCTTTTTTTTATTAACTTCATATTTGGTATCTTTCAATAACTATTTACATTTATGCTGAGCTAAGTTTTTGTTACTTAAATTAACTTTTTTTATTATCAATAAAGTATTTTGTTATTGCATAATATAATTATTTTTAATATTTTTTAATTTTAATGATTTTTCTATCTTAATGGTTTTTTAAAATTGTTTTTAAAAATTTCATAATTCATTTTAACAATATGAGTTTTTTTAATTAAAACGAAAAAATGAATTTAACTTATTTAAAATAAAAAATTCTTTCATGATACATAGTTTGGAACATTTATTATTTTTTCACAAAAGATAATTTCGGTATTTTATTGAATTAATTTTACATATTTAGGATTTGTATGAATATTTTATATTTCTTTTCAAAAATGTATTGCATAGTAAACTTTTTCACCGCATAATATCATTGAGTTAAATTATTGAATTTTTTTTGCGGATATATTATAAAATAGAAACATTTTCTTAAATAATACTTTTTTAAAATATTACATCAACTTCTTTGGACATCTAAAATTCTATTAATTAAGATAATGTTTTTATTTTATTATGATTATGTAAAGTTTCACTCGAAAAAGCATTAAATATATTTTTTTGCAATATGTCTTCCCTTTATATTTCACCCAATTTATTTTAAATATTTAAAAATTTTGTTATCAACCCAACATTCTTTTGATATAACTACACGCTTATATTTTCAAGAAAATGTTTGGTTAAATGTTTAGCATAAAATTTTGATTTTTAGTTTTTTACTTTAATTGTGTAATTAGTGTAACAATCATATTTTATTATACTGTTCTAAACTTGTTATATCTATATCAATATATTCCTTATGATTATAATTTAAAAACACATGCTAATAACATATTTTGAATGATTTTTCAAATAGTAAATTTTTTATTACCATACAAATTTTCTTATATTGAAACATTGTCAATAACAAAATATTCTTTATAATTGGTTTTACCCCAAAACCATTTAAAATTTGTTTTGATATAATCTTTAATAATTTTGGTGCACATCTTTTTTGATGATTTTTCATTTTGTGTGCTTTTCATAATATTTATTTTTAGAAAAATATTTATCTTGAACTTTTTATTATAATATTTTACCTATGATATCTTACTTTTCACTTCATTTTTTTCCTCCTTCTTTTTAATCTTTTTTAATTTTCTTATCAATAATATCTCATTTATTATTAATTATACAAATTTCTTTTGACAAATTGTTTTATGCAAAATTTTTATCATATTTAATATTCTATATCACATAGTGAAAAAATTTTGTTTGGTATTGCTATAGTATCGTTGCCTCTATAAAACATTATATTTTTTTTCATAATATGTATTTTATAATTCAAAAATTTATATATAGAATATTTATTATTTTTGTTGTTGTGTACAGTTATAGTTTCCGTAAATATATATAACATAAATAAATATGTTGTTTCCATTTTTTCAAACATATTGTACCGTTATTAATGAAGCACTGACTTAAAGTTCATTCAGCCACTTTTTTTACAACTACTAGAAAACTATAATAGTTAACATGAATGTCTGACCGCATTTAACTAATAAATTTTTGTGCAATTAAAATAGACCAAATATAAAATGCATAAATATAAGTATTAAAATTATTTAAGAAACTTTAATTGGTTTATAATAAAGGCATAAATTTTCTTGTGAAAAATATCTTTAGTTGTAACTCAACCATAGCAAAAAATCAATAAAATTGTGTCAATAAAAAATTTAAAATTATTGAAAAAGAAAAACGAGAACTATATCCATGGTGTTAAAAAAATTATGAAACACTAAAATATAAAAAAGAACTAAAATTGTTAGTCATTTCAAATGATCAACTTATTTGAATAGATTATTAAAAAATAAATTGAAGTTCCTTAAAGGAATAGTAAACATCAAATTTAACTAAAAAATAAAGTTTTAAGATCAAACATAAAGGAAGAAAAAAAAAAGAAAATAATAAGCTTTACCAAATCTTCATCAAGTTTCAATTATTTGCATAATTTATCAAAAAGCAAGGAAAACTATTTTCAGAAAAGAAGCATAAAATAGTCAAAATAGAAAAAAATTATGAAACAAAACTTAAAATATTAAAAAAAATGTTATATTATTTTAAAAGTATATATTTTGAACACGAAAGTGTAAAAACTTATCACGTCCTTAGTGTGACTCAGTGTGACCCATTCAACTATAATATAAACTTTAAATTTTTAGTATATTATGTCAAAATATTTTTTCTTTTTTCTTTGATACCACAAATGGCAATCAAAGGAAATTTTTTCCTTGATCATTTAGATGATAACTATAAACATATAAATTCATTTTAATGGAGGAAAACAAAAGTTTCATAAAAGGTCAACATTGATATTATTTATTATTCAAAATACATCATAACTTTGAATTATAACCAAATAAAAACTGGTTGAGATTATTGTGTTCAAGATTGTAATAATTGACATCCTTCTAATTGTGTAAATTTATCAAATAAAGCAATTTGTTTTGAAACAAGAGTTCTTTCTAATTATCTTTTTCACCATATCTCTTTTTCAGTTACGATTCTTAGTTAAAAAATAGTTTATGCTCAAAGTTAGCTTAGCTAAAACATGCTTCAAGAATTTTTTTTATCATAAGAAAATAAAAGACTATGCTCATTGCACATTTCAAGTTATTTTGTTATCCATGAAAAAAAGGAAAATTTAGAATAAATATTATCTTTAATCTTTCATGGATGTAGTATGATTAGGTCACATGAAATAATGCATGTAAACTTATTATTATAACACTGTGAGATGTCCTTATGCCAATGCATATAAGATCTTCTCATATTTGTAGCATGACACACCTATTAAATGCATTTACTTAAATGAGCAAGTGGAGAGCAAAGACTTAAAATTATTAAATTCCCTAACTAATGATGTATGTTCATTAACTCTTGCATTAACTAATTGATGACCTTTTATATTCCATAAATAAGTATCGACCTTATTTTTAGTTCAATAAGAACAACCTCCATCTCATAATGTTTTTTTAAAAATTTTTAATATTTTTTAAATAAAATTTGTTTTTCTAACAAAAATAAAATAATTGTTGAGCCAAATTTTTTTGAGTAAATTAGCTCCTGCTCACTTAACTTGTGCTTTCTTTTTTTCTTCTTTTTTAGATATCATGCAAAAAAAGGCTTCACTGTTTTGTTCCTTCACATATGCTAGCCTTCTATGACTTATTCAAAACAATTTACATCTTTTTTTTTCTCTTTTCTGTTTGCTCTTCTTCTCAAATGACTGTTCATATGTTATCTTTAACTCATGCAAATTTCATTAGCTATTTCAAAACTCAAGATTTTATTAAATCCAAAAGTATTTAAAGCGCATTTGACATTGGAGCATCTAACATCAGCTCACAAACACACATTCACTAGTGTTACACGAGTTGCATATGCCCATTAGTATAAGGTTTTCTTAGCAATTACTGAAACTTAAATTATCTTATCAGTTTCGCTAACTGTCAAAGTCTGCCATACTCTGTCGCCTTCATCGTTGTGGTCAGAAGCCACTGCTGTTGCTCAAGCCGATATGAACACCCATGTGACTTGAATTGACATGGAACATTGTTTCACCCTCACTCGAGCTTGGTGTACCCATTGCCCATCAACTACCCATGTCAACCTACTAGTCCTGTAAACCATTCTATTTTGTTTGACTAATGTTTACTCCACACTTAGATCGATAGCATTATTGTGCTGCTTAGCACATCGTTTTGTTGCCAGGTATTTCAACAGATGTCATTAGTGCTACCCAAAATGCACAATCAATTTTTAAACAGCTTAATCTAATTAATTTTTTTAGTTTTTTTTCAATTTATTTATTTTTTAAAAAACATTTTTAATGAATCTTTTAAGTCTCTATAAATAAGATACTCATCGCACTATAGGAGTTGAAAAATTATAAGATAAAAATTATTTTTCTTGTGAGCTTTCATCTTTATGACTAAAATGTGTGCACTCAACTATAGTTGGAGGGATTCCAACTTCCATTATGAAGATAAATAGAAAGTGAGAAATATTCCATAAGGAGAGTTGACAACCATATCCCTCACTAGACATAAGGACTGAATGTGACAAACCTTCCACTAGGAGAGCCAAAACTAAACAAATTCTCATTTTTTCCAGACACCCCAAGCTTTTCAACTAATCCAAATTACCACCATTTCATCATTTTACCCCATTTGTGCTATAGATGCCAAATAGAGTTTATCTTAAATTTTTTATATTATTTGTTCAACATTGGATATGATAATACTTACTTTACAAGATGTTATGCTAAATGCTTAAGGTTTTCATCAACTCAACTTAATAATCTATACTAAAATTTTATAATGCCAATAGTTAAATAGTTTTAAAATATCATACATATGACCTAACATTAATTAGTGTATAACAACTTTTCATATCTCTTAATAATCTCTAGAGTATCTCATGTTTTATAAGCTCTTATTTTGACTCTAGTAGAAGTTAAAATCTGTTCTACATCAATGTTGGTAACACAGAACATGGTTTTGTTCGAAAAAAGATTTCTTTCTTTAGTGTTGTTTCAACTTTGATACCAGTGCCTATTATTTTCTACTAAACTTTTTTCTTCGTTTGTTTACTATTTATAACTTTGGTATTAAAGAATATGATTTTCTATTCTACATATACTTTAATATTAGATAATATTATTTTGTAAATATTTTCTTTTCAATTTTCTTAACTTTATTCACTAAAGAACTATTAATTTGTTATGGGTAAACTTTGACTTTAGAAGTAGCACAAAAGTACTACTGTAACACCTTACCATCTTTCTTGAGAACTATTTTGTTCTATCAAAGAGGTAATCTAGCAAAAGTGAAACCTTGATCACTTGTCGTTTTCCTAAAAGCACAACTTGTCTCAATTTTACAACTCTATAAAAGTGATTGCTTTGTTTTCATAATTTTTTTTTAAAAAAGTTTAATATTATTTTTGTTGATATCCTCTTTTTTCAAAAACCTTGTTAAGGCTATAAGATATTGTAGGTCTTATCAAATTACAAATCAAAGTCAAGAATTAATTCAAAATTAAGGACAAAATATAAACTAAGACCGTATGCCAGATATATCCTAATCAATAACACAACTCATCAACTTGGTTGGACAAATCCTCTTAAATAAATAACTTGAACCAAATCTCAGAAGGAAAAGGAAAATAAGAGAAGAAGAGAGATACCAATGATTTTAAAGTAGGAAACCTTAGAAGATGAAGAAACTACAAAAGATATGAATTATTTGACAAATCTAACAAAGATATCCATAAGAAAAATCTTGATTGTTGAAGAAGAAATAAGCCTTTTGATGAACTAGAGCAAAAAAAGATCAAGATATGTCTAATGAAAAAGAAAGATCTAAGAGACATTAAGATTAGAGTATATCACTAATATGAAACTATATGCACAAATTTTTTAGGATAATTATGATCCTGAGGATTATATTAACGAACATAATAGTATGAACAATTAGTTTGACATGCACCAAACGAGTAAGTAAAAAAGTATGATTTTTGTAAGACTACACTCAGCATATTACTTGTAAATTTCTTAGAAATTTAGAGTGATAATACACTTACAAAAATGAAGGGCTACCCAAAACATGAATAAACTTTAAGGTTAGGTTATTCAATAGCTTTGCTCTAATAACCTATAATACCAACATATAAGATAAATAACAAAAATTTTCTCAATTTGATAATCTTTTGAAGAGTATGTTGACAAGTCTAAAGATTATAAACTTATGTGTGATACAAATGAGCCAGAGTATTTATTTCTTTTCTATTTTATGGTCAATTTAAAGGAATTCATATAAGAAGAGCTTAACTTGAAAAATGTTACTACTTTATAGAATGCTTATTGCTTAACTAAAAAAGTCTTATAAAGTGAAATTTTTTATTTTAAGAGAAATAATGATCCAATTTTTCCAAAAATCTACATCATCATTTCTCAATCGACTCATACTAACACTTTGTTTACCCTAACCACTATAGTTTGTGAACCTCTCAAACCTGCTTTACCATCAACTTCTCTACATCCTTCTTTAAGACAACCCAACTAATTTGGAATTTCCTACTTAAGTGCCACAAAAAGGAACATGCAGTAGTAAACTATGCAAAGAGATGCATGGCTATGAACCAGAAGGTGTTAATAAATATGAAGAGTTAGAATAAGAAGAAGGCATAATGTCTTATGTGAAAGTTGAGCAAGAATTGGAAAACATGAAAACTTTTAATCTTAAATGACGTGTTACTTTCTTGTATATGCCAACAACTCTTTTATTAATGGAAGAGATCTTTGGAGGGCTTTAAGATTGAAGATAAGGGTTAATTGTACTCCCTGAATTGAAGGAACTCGCAAATTCCTTTGCTAAGGTTTAGAAATATATAGGTCAGTCTTGTGGATGGAAGCCTAACGAATCATGATTTGCTCAAAGACATCCTGCCATAATGGCTATAAACATATGAACAAGTTCTTGTTATACCAATCCATATTATAGATAATTTCTCCATTAGCAATTAAATCTAACCCTAGACAACTTAGGTTTAAAAGTATAGAATTTTCCCTAGTGGTTGCTTAGAATTAGATTCTTCTAATTGATAGGTCAAGAATGAGGGCCCTTGCTTATAAGTTGAATAGAGTTAAAGCCTACCTTAAAGAATGTAGTAAAACTTAATTTGGTAATATATTTTTGAATATTGAAGAAGTAGAATAACATGTTATGGAGAAGGCAAACAACTTCAAAGAGTTATAAATGTGTTATCAAGGTTAGAACTAACAAACCTTAAGATGAACTAATAATGGTTGTCAAAATGCAGGAGATGTATGGAGAAGACATTTAAGAATACTAAGGGAAACATTTTTGGAATTCTAGAATTCGAAAAGTCACAACAAATTTCAAAATAAATATCCATAATTCTTTTAAAAAACTAAAAAATATTTTTTGAAAAGCTGCAAAATTAATTATCATAACAAGTTCCTAAACTGGCACATACATTTCGTGTAGTAGTAATGGTGAAAAGTGAGGCAACAAGTAGCACAAGGTGCGACATAGGTGGTTTGATGCATCACTTAAGTTTCTAATTTCAACGAGTAGCATCTGTAGAGAGGAATTGACACTTTGGGTCTACTTTTTTGTCAATCTAGATTGAAGAGAGTTAGCACTAGTTCATGAGTCAGCTCTAATGGTTGTGGAAACATTGGCCATTAGTGGTGAGTGATAGCAAAAAAGTGCAAAAGAACATTTTAAGCCCTTTTTAAATCAATTTTTAAGAAACTTGTGTACTCGTGGACTTGTGAGACTATCAAAGAGAAGGGTATATCAAAAGATGAAAAATCTCCAAAAGGTTTATAATTATTCTTTAAACAACTTAAACTAAACTTTAGATGTTAATAAATTTATGAACTATTGAAAATAAATAGAAATGTGCAATAAACAAGGCTCTAATGTAATTGATCCCCATAACAATAATGGTAAAAGGGATAAATGAGAAGTAAAATTTCTAATGCTCAAAGGGTTCAGAGTTCAAATAAAACTTGTATATCTCCAAGTTGAACCTCTATATGATGCATTGGATGCTACTACGTCAGATGTATAACATCTAAAAGATATGGGTTGTGTAGCATAATAATGGTGATAAAAACACAAATGTCATCGACACAATCTTAAATAATACGCAAATGAAAGGTAATATATAAAGAATTAACGATCCAAGTAGGAGTTTGGTCGTAAAGAGGGATTTAGTTGCCAAATACATTGTGGATTTCTTGGCATCTTACTTTTCCCTATAAAGAAACATGGTAGGTGCTTTGCTTTATGATTCTTAGACTCACTAAAATGTAATATGATGCTAATTGAACTAGTTAATAAGGAGAAATTACAGAAAATATTTTTTGAATGGATTCTTCATGTGCTTGTAGATTGGATTGAATAAATGTTTAATTTTTCAAGAATTGTTGGTCATATTTCAAGATGATATTTATGTTGCTATCAATGATTTCTTGTTAGTAGCCCTTCACCAAAAAATGTAGTAATGCTAATTTAATTTTCCATCCAAAGATTAATTGCAATACATCTTTCAAAGACTTCATCACATTTTGGACATATAGTTTCTCAAAAAATATTCTAAGTTTTTGGTAATTAGCCTATAATATTTATTACCCACCATCGTCTCGTTGGAGTAATATACTTTTTTTTAAAGATGGGGAAATCACTAAAAATATTTTATCTGCATAAGAAATCATAATTTCATAGTTCAAGCTTAATGATTTAAATGAGAAGATCAAAGCTAATAGCTAAATTATCAAGCAAGACTTTAAGATTGTGTTCAATGATATATCATATGGGAAACATGTACGATAGAAGTTTAACTTCAATATTAATTTATTAATTTAGTTATGAGTATCTATAATACAAGTAGCATGTTAGTCACAATTAACGAGAAAGGAAATGGTTCCATCTAACTCGTCCATTGACAAAAGCATGGTAACCCTCTATCCTCATTTCTTCTCCACATTGTAGCTAAAGTACTAAGAGAATGTTTAAGCAATCCATATATGCAAGGTAAACGAAAGCACTAGGCCACTTTATGTGGTTGTCAACAAAAGTTCCATTTGTGCTTCATAGATTGACTTATACTCTTCCTAAAGGTGACAAAAACTCCACAAAAAATATCAAGTTATTCATCTCTGAAATCCATAGAACATCAAGTCTATAGGTTAATGGACAAGGGATCTTATTTATTCGATGTACAAACACAAAACACAAGAAGGGGAAGGAGCTCCTACTTCAAAAAAATTCTACCTTCCAACCCTTTAATGCAAAAGCACATTATTCAAAGCTAGGAATAAGTGGTCTACTGCAAACACTAGATTAACAAGACATGCAAAAAGAAATTACTCTCAATAGAAGGTAGTACTTATTAGTCATGCCCGCCCTTTAGTTAATAACACTTCATGAATGTAATTATATCTTATCTTCTGAAAAATATTATTAATTTTGTAGAAACTATGATAAATGGTACCCTTTAGGGTGTTAGTGATTTCTTGAGCAAGCACCATTTGGCTAGTTAGAACAAGATTAGCTTTGGCTATCAAAAGTATGTGGTTACTAGTTAAGAAATTGAAGGATTTTTGTGTTGCATATAATGTAATGGTTTTTTAGAAGGTCTACTCCTCAAACATTACCTATTTTACATACATGAGATGTATTTTTCGCAATAGAAAATGTTATGGAGCATGGTCAACCACTTGGAATTAAATAAAGAGAATCATTCTCACTAACTTGAACTTTGCAACACTTGGAATGAAATAGAAAAGGATGGCAACCATTATTGGACCCTCACCATGGATTGTAAATTCACTATCAATTTAGGACGGAATGATCTTTGATGTAAATAATTGCCTTATTCATAATTCACAAACCATAACGTAGAACAATTGTCAACCTTCCAAAATCTCTCTTCTAATGTGAACACTCCCAAATAACTAATTACCATTTGATAACAACTTGAGAAAGTTGAATTTTGATTTATAGACAAATGCCCTTTTGTTCTTATGAGCACTCTCAAATGAATCTTATGGAACCTTATGTAATAAATCTTGGCATTAAACAAACCCAACATCGTGATTCATGAAATTCTTCTAAATGGTGGAAATTTAGTCACACAAACTCAACAGCCATTAAGGGATTTATTGTTCTACCATCTATCTGAAATATCGAGAAGATAAAAATTCAAAACAATTGGAAGAGCAAAATATTCCTTGTGATTTTCCCTGATTAAGTTGGACATAATACCTATGCAATTTTCAAATGTTGTTCAATTATGTGAAGAAATTCATTAGATCCTCAAAAGGTAAAATTTTCTTTGCTTCCTTTAGTTTTGAGGTCAATTAAATAAAAAAGTTGTTTAAAGGACTCTCTTACTATGGGATTAAGACAAATTAAATTCTAATGGATTGACTGGAAAGAACCAAGGCCCTTTATGTTGTGTTTGTGTTATTAAAGACAACTTCGTAAAGCTATTAAAGCACTCTCATTTTACATAGTATCTTAAAAATATATAAGTTGAAGCCATTGAGACACTATTTAGTTTAAATTTATGTGATAATTTGGGGCTATAGAAACATCATTATAGAATCAAATAATTAATCAATCCTTATAATGATGCATAAAAGCATTGGAAGCTATTACTGCATCTTAACCTTACTAAATAGAATAAATCAATTTCATTGCAAATTAGTTCAATTCTAATTCATTCGGGGAAATAAATGCAGTAACAAACTAGTAGGCTTAAATAGCTAGTAACCATATCCATTTAGAGGTTCCAGACTAATAACAAATTCCAAAAGTTTGTAGAGCTTTAATTAAGGTTGATGAGTAGAGGTGCTGATAAATTCATATAGTGATCATAAAGAAAGTCATCCAACTAAAATCTCAATGGTCAAATATATGAGATGTGTTCACATGATCATGAAGGATGACTTGGATTTGTTATTATGGAAACTACTAAGCTTTTGGGGCTCAAAGTAATGGACTAAACTCCTGAAAAACCACTATATTTTATTATATACCTTTTTATTTAGCTTAACAAATCAATTTGGATAAACAAATTTTGGTTCACATAATTCATGTAAAGTTAATCATATTCTAGGAAAAAGGAATGAGCCAATTTTAATGTGGCTCATTTCATAGTAAGGAAAACAATGCCCATAGAATCTCTCAATTTTAACAAATGATTACTATTCTTCTTATATCTAAGATCATGATTTTTTTGTATAAAAAAGAATAACAATCCAACCCATTCCAATAGATTCCCATCAAACTTGAACTTGATTCTAACAAAAATACAAAAGGAAGGTTCAAAAAGTTTTAACTACCTTTGCTAAAGTAAATTGAGTACACATTATATTACTGTTACAATAAATTTTTTTCTATAGTGTTAATCCAATACAAAATTTGTGAATGAAGGAGCTACTTAGCAAATTTATTGTTCTTTTTAGGAATAAGTTATGCAAAGATGAGAAATAAGTCATGTTTTTCTATTTATTCATCAATTTTAGTTACACATCATGCTTCTATATACTCATCATCTAGTACTCCATTTGTAAAGACTAGTTCAATGGAATTTATTGGGTATGATGGATTTAATTGGACAATACAACAGATTCTATATTTATTTGAGATCATTAGAAACTTTGTTTTGGATTCTTCGCTTGTTTATTATTGCTTTTAATAGTGCTAATGTAGTCATTAATGACTAAACAAATACGATGACACTTATAGACTATTTCAACACGTGTGGTCATAGAGTTCATCACTATATTGAATTATATCTTCCATCATGGCAATATAATTGCTAGCTTAGTAGGCTACCCAACATAGACCTCTCATATTGGTGTAAAATTTTTTTGATAATGCATCAATAAACAATTTTCATCTCTCTAATAGGGAACAATTTCTTAGCACGTGTAATATGATTCCTTAATCAACCTATTATAACATTTCACATAAAGACTACCATCTTTTATACACATTTCTCAATGCTGATCAATTAGATCTATCTTTTGTGCTTCCTTTTTGTGTTCTACCACTCATTAGAAAAGATTAGACAAATATGTTGTCTCTAATTTGTTTTTCTTGCATCTTAAAATCATGAAATCCATCAATATGCTACATGTATATCTCACTACATAGCAAGATTGTCATTAGCTAAATATGTGGCATGGCAGCCCGTTTGGATTTCCTAGAAATCTCTTTTGTTTTAGTTAGATTGTCTAGTTAAAATAATTCAGTAATACATTAGTTAAGCTTATCCAACTAAGCAAATCGTCTCAACTTTCATAGTTTAGTTCCTTAATTAGCATGGTTGACCACTTCATCAATCTTTTCATAAAATGATATTTAATATGGTTCTCATCATACAATATGACAATTCTTTAGGCCAGGACTAGCCAATGCAGTCTTATGTGTGCTTATGCAATTTCAATGAATAACGTATGTGGAATCAATCTTGGTCATTATGGATTTCTCTATGCATTGGACTCATTCAAACTAAAAAATTGAATTAATAATACTGATACTTCAATGAGACACCCCAAATTATTGAATGGTAACTTGTTGGGATATCACATTCATGTGCATCAACACATCAAAAGATGCTCATCCTCAGACACACATATCAACCATAGCCCTTGGAAGACTTGAAATAATAATAATGTACTTTTAAGAAATAAACTATAACTATTATAACCTCCAATATGTAGCAATATTTATTTCATAAAAGAAAAGTTTGAGAAATAAGCTACAAGACATTATAATCATGAAAAAGTTGATTAAATGATTTTAGGAGTTGAGAACAACTTATAATAAATATAAATAGAACTATACCACTTATGATCAATATAATCATAATCTAACGAAATTACATATCATCATCTAGTTACTAAAAATTTTGAAAACCTTTATTCTTCATTTTCTCATTGCCACAAAAATAAAGCTATGCATAACATTACTAAGGAAGCTATATGGATCATTTATATCATCAACATACCTTACAAGAACTATGTAGGCTTTTGATATCTACATGCACATCATGTCAGACATCAAGTATAATAAAATTAAATGTGTATTTTGGAATATTTTCACAAACTTACTTCCCTTGCAACCCACCCTATTGATCATTATATGTATCAATAAGTGTTACGTGTATATACTAAGTGAGCCTTTTGTGATTATGGAGAATTCTATTTTGCAATGTTTTCTTACATTTAGATACAACATCATCAAAATTTTTGTATCTTTCGCCTCATGTGCTCCAAAGCATAAATATGGTTTTGGATACACTAACCTATTTAAGTAGCTTATTTTATGGATTTTATGGTATACTTAGTGCATGATTTTTTATTTAGCTTACCAGGTAATTATAACTAAGGATTCTTATCCTATGGTGTCAAGTGATGGTAGAGAATATGTTATAGAAGTGATATGCATGATATAAATTAAGCTTGAGAATGTGGAAGATTTTTGAGATCCCAAAGCATAACATGAGTTTTTCTTCAAGTCATTATTTGTGCTACTGAGTACTTATGTAATTGATAAACTACTTTTTTATTAGAGATTGATCATGAACTATCATCACACCTTATTTCATGCATGCCCTTACAATTCATTTAAAGTATTAATTGAATTGAGTATAAACCTATTACATTTCTTGATCTAGCATCTTTAAATTCTAGGGATAATGGAAAGCCTTAGGCTAAAAATCATAGAGAAAACTTGAATCTTGGTATATAAAAACATTAACCTTCAAGTGAGAAAATATAATTATATTTACAAATACATTTCATCTTAAAAAAATTAACCATTTTGTTAATAAAATATCTATGAAATGGAATAAGTACAAAATGAATTTATGTAGATAAAAATTACTAAAAGAATCTCATTTGGGTTGTCCATTTGATAATCTAATTAGCTACCTTTATTAGTGTTTTATGGATAATGAACTACCTAGTTAGAAGAGAATCAATAATAATAGTTAAATTCTAAGATGAAGATTTGTTGAACATTCATCAAACAACTTGATAAACAATGTCATGTTCAATGTAATGCACTATAGATCATTCAAGTTTTATATTCAATAGAAAGAAAAATGTTAACTTTACTTTTGCCAAACTAGGTTTCCATAGAAAGCTACTTGGAAATTAAAATGAATAGTTTGTTGAACTTTGAAAAAAAAAGTTAAATGGAGTGAACTGTTTGATAAGGTTAATGAACTTACAAAGAGGTATAATTTTTAACTTAGCATTAGCTTAGAAATTATCACATTGTGCTCAAGCATTGAAGTAAACATTAAGGAAACATAGGGATGACAATTTGATTGTAAAGCTAAGCTAATATACTTACTACAATAATAAATTCTACTAATGTGTAAAAGAAAATTTATATATTTTAGCACTCAACATGAAATGTTTATTTGAATTGTTAATTTTGAAAAATTGTAAAGTTCTTTCATAGCCTTCTACATTCTTTTTCTACACTTTAATAATACTTCACTTTCTTAATCTCTTTTTTTTAAAAATCTTTAGATGTGTATTTTGGAAGATCTTAGAGGAGCTATAACATAACATTCTTCATTAAATAATTTCAAAATATTCTTAGGTGGTAGTGATTCAACCATTATGTTATTACTCTTTATTTTATATCTCAAAAAGGGCACATTGAATTTTATTATTTATCCTTTTATTATAATTATAATTCTTGTGCTCTTTATTTCCTTCTAGCATGGATTATGAGAAATGAAGTCCCAATTTATTGCTTAGTTTTAAGAAAGGAAGAACCATCTTAGGTCATAGTGTCGAGATTTGTTTGAGTTTTGTTTGACATAATAAAAAAGAAATGTGGGTTATGTTCTTGTAAGAGAAAGGTAATGAGGGTAATATTTAGGTTCATGAAAATGTAGAGAGGGGTTTATACTTTAACTCATGTAAATAGGAGTTGAAAAACTTTCTCCACTCATGAAGGGGCAGAAAAGTATTGATAGGCTTAAGCTTGTCAACTTAAGGGTCAATGAAGTCCATAGTTTTGTTGGGTAAACCATGTCAGATTTAGCCAACACTTTTCTTTAGTAAATATTTATCTTTCTTATTTTCTTCGTCCTTCAATCGTTTTAGTCATTCCATGTACTATTTGGTGATCCATTGCAGTATTGTACCAAAGTGTTTCAAAATTATTATAATTCAAAATTCACTCCCACCTTGGGTTTAGTTATATGATATCTAGTGGGTTGAATTCCAAACCTTACAAAAAGTTTTATAACATCAACAAACTAAATAATGGTGTCAAAGAATCCCATGGGGCCTATTACTGGGTCAAAAGCAGAGATTGTATTAATGCTTATATTGTAAAAACTAAGAGCTTGCAAATGAACATCAATATAATTCGTAAGAATCATCTGTGCATGAAATAAGATCAAAATTATAGTTAATATATGTGCCGAGAATAGATAAATTTTTATCAGACAACCCCAAATTGATAAATTACACTATTAACTATCTTAATTCATGGATTGCATAAGGAACTTATTAATTATATCATTGTTATTCATCATATGAGTTTTGAAGTTATTTATAAAAATTAACCCATTTGAAAAATTTAAGGTAATTTTGTTATATAAAAGTTTATGTTAAGATCATACCATGCTTATCATGGCTTCACTTGACTTATGCATCACTTGTGTAGTAGAGTTCAAAAAATATTAATATGTCATAGTACAAATATATCACACATTAAGAATCATATGGTTGATTTTGACACTTGTTTGAATTGACTAACATTAAGTTAAAATGATAATTTACCTTTATAGAAAAGATAAAGTTGAATGCAAACATTTGTTATGATAATGTTATGAAATATACATAAGTAGTAGGATACTTAATACTTAGTATCAAACATAAAATTTCATGGCCTTGGATACTTGAATATAATATGCAGGTAGAGTTATTCATGTAGAAAAGGATTGTGCTAGTGAGTAGTATTACTTAGTAGTGTAATACATGATGCCATCATGCATAGGATATTTGTGATGTGTGTTCTTGTCAATGAGTAGAATTGGAGTATTAAATACTCTTCTAGATGTAGCTTCTATCACGTAGGTCAACATTCATGTATAATAAGTCTTAGTGGTGTAAGGTATGCTTTTGTTGTATAAACAATATGTTTTGGATAGGAAATCTATGAAGACTTTTATGTATTATGAGGGAACAGGAAGTTTTACTTAATTGTCAAATAGCCATTTCAATGAAATTATGATTACTAAAAATTCCTATAAATATGCCTCATTTTTCTCCCACGTCGTGTTTAAGAAAACAATGATGGATTTCAATAGTATTCAATCATATAAGATCATTCCATTTAATTGAAATAACATTTTTGGATAACATTGAAGCACATTCCTCTACTACTGTAACATTGCACTTTCGTACCTTCAAATTCATAAAGATCTCATGATTTTGTTTTGTAACTTCTAATCTCAATTTTTAGTGATATTTATTGCATATCTATGTAATTAAATTAAGGTTAATGTTTTCTCAATTTTGTTGTGACTACATTCTTAAAAAACTTATTGGCTCTATTTATGAGTAGGGAAAGACCCTAACTACAGACTTTCTATAGATCAGATGACTAGGAACCTTACATTGAGGCGTTATGGTGCCTTAACATTTGTTCAAAAGTAGGGCCTTTTCTTTGTAGAAATTGGAAGGATTTACTCTTAGGCTAAGAGTAAAGTTGTTATTAAGGTAAATGCTGCTCGTATTCTTCTTATTAGAGGATTATGAACATATTTTTTGTTAAATAATGATGATTTGAAGCCTTCTTGCACTACTCACGTCAAGTGAAGGAGTGATTATATAGTCCATGTTATAGAGTTTTGTGGGGTGCATGTTCAATATGGTCTAATCATGGAATATCTTAAAACTTTTAAGTGATTTACTTTCTTACACTTTTCTTCATATTTTCTTTTTATGATCTAAAAAGCTAAAAATAAAGATCAAGAAAGATTTTTTTTAATAAAAAAATTGATTAATCCCAATTCTCCTTCTTTGGTTGCACAGAATAGTGAACAAGTTGTATGAAAGTGGGTTATTGCTTTGATTAGCAAAGTTTTTTGTGCCATAAGCTTAACAACATAGAGCAGATCCTATATAGGAACATTACATTATAATTGTTTTGAATTTGTAGAATCCCATTTGGAAGCATGATGAAGTACCCACAAATATTCATGAGTCAACAATTCTCATTTTAGCAAAATCACTTCCAACTATTTTCTCCCATAAGTTGATTTGAAGCTGGAGAAATTGTTTGAAAAATTCATAACATTATTATGAATATTTCTTACGAACATAAGAACATAACTTTATTCAAAACATATAATATTTATTTTGTGCTATATCATAAGAATTTTTTACTGAAATGCTAATGCAAAAAACTTTCAGGCTATTTGTGTGTTAGATGGGTAATATGAGAAAAATCAAAAGGTAATAAGAAAAGGAAGAAGAAGAAAGAGAAGAAAAGGAAGAGAAGGAGAAGCACCAAAAATACAATGGAGCATACTTGCATAATAGCTTATTATCGATGCAAATGTCCATGTGATAGGGTCAAGTTAAATATTTTATTTTTGAGATGAATCATTTTCATCCATTGATGAATTGCATGAAAAACCTGAAAAAAGAAGAAATATTTTTTTGTGAAGAAATATTGTAATTTGCATGAGAAAAACATTAATGTTCTTGAAGTGAAATATGATTAACTTAAGAAAATAAGAATCATTTACACTTGATGATTATTTGAAGATTTCTTTCTCTAGTGAATTACATGAAATAAATAATTTCTATGACAATGTTTCCTTAGAACTTGATTCAATTTTCAACTATTTGATATTAGAAAATAGGTTGCTAAAAAATTAAAGTTTTGATTTAAAAAAATAAAAAATTTTCCATAATTCGATTTTTATGAATTCAATTATTTGATCAAGAATAGTTTTAGTTTATACATCATATATGAATATGCATGGATTATCACAAACTCTTGCTATCAATGAAACTGAGAAAATTTAAGCATGAAAATGCCTTATCATCAAGGATCAATTTGTATTCTTTACATATGTATCATCAAAGGTAATATCTAATTATTTCTATAAATTAAGTCAAATTTTATTACACTACTCTTTGAGAAAACCTATTCTACAATTCCATGTAAATATGCTCGAATTCATTGGTGAAATTATTTTGGATGAGAAATTAAAAATCTTCACACTCACCACAGATTACTACCTTTAAGAAATACAATGTTTTTCTTGGATTCCTAAATACAAAGCTTAGGAAATCATGTAGGTCTCCCTACATTATAAGCTTCTATAGAGATTAAAATTAACTTTTTTTGCTTCAAAATGACATATCTTATTTCTCATAAGATTATCATCTTGAACTATTTGATTTGGGACCTATGCTATGTGAGTAGATAATATTATGTCATCATGGTCATTGACATTATAAGCTAATTGTAAAATCTATTATACATATAAGTACTATTTGAATATTTATTCACCAATATCTATTAAATGTTATAAAATTTAGTAAAACAATATTCTTAATTATTAGCTATATGAATTGGCCATGTACCCAAATTCAAACATCAAGTAATAAATTTTTAAACTAAGCATAACATTATTAGATTTTAAGATCAATAAAGATAATAATTTTTGAATATAACTCAATTATTCAGTTAATTTTCAATCACAAGGATTTAAGCCTCAACAAACTGATAAGGACAAATCCTATGTGAATTCAAATAAGTTGAATAGAGAATCTAGAGTAACTAGCAAGCTAAATGCTTAAATATATATATGTTGTGTATTGTTTTTGAATTGCTAATAATCCTGATTCACATGTATTTAACCCAATCTAAAATTTTTTAAATGTCAACAAATTGTTATATATAGATTAGTAATGGTATTCAAAACAAGCAAGAATTAGTGTATGCTCTCACGACAAGTTGTCATGTAAGAAAGCTTGAATATTGCCCATTTTATAATGTCAAATAATGCTAAATTATGATGCACACAATTATTTAGTCATTAAGGAATGACTACTTAATATTGTATATCCCAAATAATCTTTGTTTTTGAAACTATTGGATACATGAGAACACAATAGTCAATGGTTGTGATGGAATGGTAGTGATACTTAGCTTGCAGGTCATCAAGTCTTCCTTGTTGGTCATCTATCTTCCTTGCTGCTCTCCTAATGACCAACACAATTCTTTTCTTCTCTTTCTTATTGTCCTCTTGAATTGAAACTTTCTTCTTCCCTCTTCTCTTTATTTTCTATTTTTCTCCTTCTCTCCCTCCATTTTTATTTCATTAGCTGCATCTCTAAACTACCTAAAACTTTTAGTAATAATTATTTAACACTAATCTTGTTAAAGATAATTGGATTAAATTAAAAAGTATTATTTGCCTTTAAATATTCATAATATATATGTATTATTCAAAAATTGTAATTAATTATGTAGGTCATAAAACATTATTAGCACACTATAATTATATTTTTCAAGGAGAGTTCTTTTTAATTATATGCTTTAATAAATTTTTTTCATTTAAAAATATGACACACTTCTAAAAATAAAAATTATCATTATTTTCTTTTAATTAAAAAATGTATTATTTAAAAAAGTAATTTTATTGTTATTTAAATTCTCATAATTATAATTATATCAATCAAATCTTTAGATTTGTAATATATTATATAGAGCAAAATTTTAAGATATTACAATAACAAAATTATATTTTTTGTATGCATTATTTCTTGAAAGCATATATATTATCGTGCATATCATGAAATATAAGTATTATTAAAATATAAAATGATGTACTAATAAAATAATAATCAACCTCTTGGGAAAATCATATTCTATGTAAGAGTAAAAAACACAACAAATAATATGCAACAATATATTAATTATGAAACATTTCATATATTAATTTAATATTATGCATATATCATAATTACAAGTTTTATTTATTGAATTTAGGACGAAAACATATTTTTCAAATTATGTTTTTTGTTGTTAACAAATATAAACATGCATATTTATCACCAAATAATTTTTTAAATATATATATATAGAAACACACAGACACACACACACACACACCATATTTCTTATGATTATTTCACTCAAATTATCATCTTTATTTTTCCCCTATTATAGTATTAGCATGCCATATTTTATACTTAATGTATTATATATTTTGTAAAATTTTTTAATAGCATACAATACATTAAATTCATTGTATTATATCTTTTATGCAAAACCACTCTACGACTAATCCTATATTATTGCTGATTCCTTAACTTTTATAAACTAACGTACAATATGTTCAGCATCTTGTATGGCATGCACAAATCACGTATATTATACTCTAATACAAATGAATAATATTTGCCTCTACAACCTTAATAGCAATATGTTATGTAATTTCTAGACATCATTATAGAAGAATATTAAATAAGATGATATATTTGTAAATAATAAAATATTTAGGTATTTTATGAAAATGTCGTGTTGAAACTCATGGGGAATAAGATTTTTATATCCTCAATAGTCATGGTACGGTTGGGATAAAAAATGTTTTTAACTACCCTCAGTTCCTAAGCTTAAATCAATAGTGAGCTTTGAAGAGTTCAGGTCATGACGACCTTGTTGTCTCAGCTTATAAATAAGTCTAGTAGGCCCAATCCAATTAGCTTTTTCATATAAGAAAACTGAGAAGCAAAGCTGTGCCATAGAGGAGAGTTGCAAAGTTTTGTGTCATCGATGATGTAAGTTTTTTAGAATGACTGTAAGAAAGATTGAAAGGCATCAAGGAAAGGATGTTAACTATCTAGTCGTCTCCCACAAAAGCAAGGAATTTATTTAACCTCTACGTGTTAATTATAAATCGAAGGTGTCCCCTAAACAAATATATATTTCGTGCTATTTTGACACGAGAAAGTTGGTCATGTTTTGGCAGTTGCTCCAAAATTGCTTGGGTTCCCCGTAAAATATATATTCACAATCACTTGTCGGAAAATGGAGCAGGGAGATTGAAATGAATGGAGAAAGTGAAATTATTTTTACTTTCTGCAATCAGTTGATCTCATAGAAGACACAAAATTAATGGATATTCCATGAAAATATAAGAAACTCTAGAGCAAGTGGGATGTACCTATTTTGGTATGGTAAGCCTCGCGATACAAATTGTGCTCATCTTCCTTGGACGTTTGAGAAACACCTCATTATTGAGAGCATGGATAAGAATGGTTGTTTGGAGAAACTATCATTTGGCCAACTGGGTTGTCGACTTCGTTCTTCGATTCTGGGCACCTTTCCTTCTACTTCACCTTGGTGGCCCAGTCACAATCAGCTCATATTCCATTGAGGACAATAAGCTATGGGCTCGACACCTTTTTCCCCTCGCTTACGAGCTCATCATTACCGTCTATGTTCTGTTTGGATCTCTTCAAAGTAACCTCCTGCTCGCTCCCACCCTGCTTATATTCTTTGTTGCCATCGTCAAGTATGCAGAGCGGTCTTACTCGTCTATAGAGCCAGCACAGATGGTTTTCACTACTCCGTGGTCATTTCAAGCAAGCAAAGTCAATTAAACCAAATTTCTTCCAATCGTCGGACAATGGTAGCACATGTGCAAGACCAAAATGAAAAAGACGAATTGAATGCTTTAAAAGGGGCATTCGATATCTACTCGGTTTGCAGGCCATTCTTTGTGGACGTTTTTCAACTTGTGGACGTATACAAGGTAATCAGGGACATGCTGAAGGAGATGACTGTCAAGGAAGTTTTGGGCCTGACAACCATGGAATTCAGCTATGCCTATGATGAGATGTGCACGAAGGGTGTCGTTAATTGCTCCAGTATGGGTTGTCCCTGCACTCCTTGATTTGACAAAAGGCTTGTCAGCCGATCAGCAAGTTCTTGCGTGGCACATTGCGACACAGCTATGCTACTCCTAGATGCCCCAGGAGTAGCACCCGTTGCATCATCCTCATGAAACACAACCATAGTCTAAGAGGTTAAGAGCATAGATGAGCACTTAGCGCAGGATGCAGGCATGCAAGTGCCTGTTTGACTATATGTTGTATTTGGTGTTGATGTAGCCAGAGATAATGGCAACCATGGGGCACGCTTGAAATGATATGGTACAGTTCATCGAATGGCATGAAGAGGATTTGACGTCGACTGTGAAGAGCGATGATGAGGTAGTGGGGAAGGCGTGTAGGCTGATGTTGACCGAACCTATATAATGGATCACATATCCATCTCTATTTCATATACCGTGAGTGCTTGCTCACCAAATTCTTGTGCTTGGGGAGGACAAAGTTGGCAGGTGATCACATAAGCATAGGTGGAGCATTTGATGCCCAGAGTGAAGAATACTCGAGCGAGCATGCACAACAGGGGAGGCAACATTCTAACTTTTGTTTTGCTACTTGTGCAGCATGTGGTAATGGTGGATGCATTGGATATTGGAGGATACATGATGGGTGGTGCGTTGGACACAGCCAAAAAGCTACCATCCTTAATTAAACTATATTTAAGAAATTGTCCTCTTTGTTGATGACTGGTTAACAAGTGTGAAAAATGTATCCATGGATTCAACAATAAAATCACAAATTCTCCTTCAACTGGTCTACAAAAATTGGTCCTCATAGCAATATTGAAGATAATGACACTAAAAAATAAACAGTCTTTGAAAGCATAGTTTTTGTACATTTGCTCATTGAGAAAGATGAAAGAAGGAAAATATAATTTATTGAAAAAATAATATATGGATGTTTGTTCATAAAGAATAATATAATCACATACAAATATTTTATGATAACAAATTAATAATATGAGTGACAAAACAATCTTATATTTCATGTTAGAACAAAAAATATATTTCTTTACTCTTTATATTCAACTTGTTGTATTCATTTAAAGTTATCAATGCATAAATATAAAGAAAAATAGTAATAGTTGTTCAAAATTTATTTTATAATTTTTTCTCATTCA